>STHB01000003.1:2268977-2310330 GCA_018908115.1 Anopheles rivulorum | reverse complement strand
AGTTTTTGCCAATTCGTACAAATTCATAATGAAAGCACATAAGCCCGAATAGATGAAATAGAATGTTTAGGTAGCTGTTTGATGAATTCACCAATATATTCCCCGAAACAAACAGGATGCGGACAACTTTCTCACACAACTACAACTTTGATATTCTGTTCAATGAGCAGGAAGTTTTTAGAATTTAATGATTTTGTAGAATTATAATAAATTTAATTAGTTCGCAGATTTCATGCACTAGCATGGGACGTTTAAAACAGCTAGAGGATCTTACTAAACCTACTGTGATGGATATCTGAAGATCAAATACATCTTCTTTTATTATGTGAATTCCAAAGGTCTTAAAACAGCTACTACTAACGTGAGATCCAAAAATATCAACTAGAAAGACAAGATATTAACAAAATGGCAACATTGTCTGAGAATTCACAGCTAATGCAATACTAAATTAAGATCAACTTAGGACCTCTAACCTGTGAATAATTTCTCTTGAAGTACGTTACGAATTGTCATTTATAGCAAATACTCCATTTAAACCCCACTCTACGCTATATTTGACGCTTTCGTGTGGAACTCAGGGAGAAGCAAGCCTTTCATTAAATTGAAACATCTCCTCATGGCAGAAGGATCCTCCGATGTTAAACAGAGTGCGCGTACCAATCCACCGACGGTAGGCACTGGTGCATCGTTAATAAGGAAGTTAGTGAAATGAATTTACGATTCATTTCATCTCAGTAGCTCATCAGCAGCCTGAAAGCGCTTTCAAGACATTACGTGCGCACTCCCATACCAGCCGTATCTGCGTCTACCGTTTACCGTGGGCTGCAGATGAAAGGAATGGCTGGCTGTTATCTGCTGGTGCCGGAGTGTGCATTTACAATTTACAAAAGGTACGTGCGTTAAGAGTGAGTGGAATTGCATCAACTACACGTTTCCACACGTCACGGGATGGCACACCGCACGCATAATGAGATGCTATGTCCCAAGTGCACCGGGCGTGAGTCTCGTTTGCCCCCGGGTGCATTATTGCACATTAGCAGCCAATGACAAGTGATTGTCTTGTTTTAAGTGCATCAATTACAACAAGTAGCTCTGCTAGCTGGGTGGATGGCTGGATGGAAGGGCGAGTGGTCGCTGTCGAAGTGGAAGTAGAGCATGAAGCAGCACCAAGTAGTTCGGTGTGTCTCTGTGTGTTTGACTGACTGAACAGCAGTTGACGCAGCGCCCGAGGGACAATTATGCCTGAATGCCTGAACCGCGAGTTCGAGAGCGTGGCTTTTTTGCAATGCATAGTGTGCAGAAGATGGTACAGGTGCTTGAAGTTCTCATGTTAATCAAAACAAAAACGGCGCTCCTACTCAGGAGTGCTAGTGCTTACCAATGACGGACAGGTTGTATCGATACGTTTGCGTCTGTATCGTACGAAAGTCAATGCGACACCGGTACACCCCTTGATCGTGTCGTTTCAGGTTCTGGAAGGAGAGAAAGAAAGACAAAATTTTGTCACAATTAGCATGGAATCTTTAGAGAGTGATCTCTTACGGGTAGAAAATTTAGAATCGGTTTTAAACTATCTTCATCCCTGACATTTTCCTTTCGTGTGTCATTTAAGTTACTGTGAAGAGTTCAAGTTGACAATGCGACTACACAACTGTAGTCAAGATACATAATTAAAAATAGAACCTTCCCATCCATGTGAGACATTTTTGTGTAACAAAACGAAAACAGGTCGTGAATAAATGATGTGTGTGTGTTCGATTGTTTGTTGTTGTCGTTCCTGTCACTTATGTCCGTCGGAAAATGCAGTTGGTAATCATTGCGGTGAAGATGTATTGAACCGGCACAATGTGGTTTCAGTGAGAATCACATTTAACCCTTGGTAAGGTTGTACGAACTGTACGAAATCGATTATGCAGTATATACTGTACCGAGTTTTGCTGTGTGAGTGTCAGAACAAAATCCCTGAGTATAACAGAGGTTAAAATAGTATACACGTAAGAAATGCATCGTAACCACTCTGCCACATTCTGATCGATACTAATTATCTGACTTCAGTCAGATGTTACAAAGATGTTTTTTAGAATACCATTATTTTTACCGATAATCTGCAGTAAGTTCAAAGACGAGATCGGTGAATTTTAACAGTTGCTTTGAATAAAGAGCGATTTAGAGATATGCGACTTGTATACCTTTAGGCGGTTTTATAACTTTCAAAGAAATTGTAATTCTTTTTGTTGCGATTTTCTGGATGCATCAAATAATTGATAAGAACTGTACATTTAATAAATGTACTACAAAACAGCCACTTCCATGCGTCCATTGTGTAACGCTTAAATAAAATGACGCATGTTCCAAATTCCTGTTTTAAAATTAATTTAACCTACCATTCGCCATGTACGAAAACGAAACAATTTCACCTGAATGTTATGTTCGATTGAAAATTTCATCAAACGATCTGTGATAATAAAATCCGTAGTACTTGCACCGTGTGCACAGTAAATATAACTTTATGTTTTCGAAAAATTCCTTCACACATGCAATTTAAATTTGTAATTCAGCGCAAGCTATCACATTTCTTAGCAATGCTGCTAATTGACCATGTTATTTGGTGCATATGAAAGTTCCATCATCGGACCCACATTTCGCAGGAAATACATTATAAAAATAGTGCTCTCATCATTATGCCAATTAGTGTTTTTTTAATTAAATTAAGTACCAAAGCTTCACTTTACAAGTTCCGGCTAGCAGAAGCACGCCGCGTTCGCCGCGCTCGGCAATAGCGAAATTGACGGCACAAGAAGTAACGCTTGTGTGGCACGAAACGACTCATCATTTGACCATCGAATACTTCGACTAATTACGCACGTACCGAACGCGAACAATCTCTTGCATGTTTCTGAAAATCCCGTTCCCATTCCGTCCGGGTGCTCTTGTCAGTCTGCTGCTCATATTGGCTGTTGATCACATTCAGCGTACAGCGGGACATGAGAGCTACAACGCTTAATGATTTTCGGTACGCAACACGAACGAAGTGTAAAGAAGCTAACAAAAGTGAAAAGCAAAAACGTAAAAAAAAAACATGAAAAATCACAACACAAATAAACTCGTGCCAACATATATTCGTTACGTTCTCACAAATGTATGTATACAAAAAAAAGAACAAGAACTGGGAAAAGTGAAATAAACTGAGTCACTTGGCAGATGGGTTACAACCGCAAACACGATTTTCTTTGGTTAAACATTGATTTTACTCCTGCCCCAACATGGGCTCGATCCTTTTCCACATTTTTTCCTCTCTCTCTCTCTCTTTCTCTCTCTTACTCATTCCAATCCTGTCCAGCGGTTGTGGACCATGCTTTCACACATTTCATCGACACCACCATCGCTTCGTAGCATAAGTACATGAAAGCGTAGCGTATGGGAGAGTACGTCAACAACAACAACAACAACAGCAACAAAAAAGGACTCGCGGATCGCGGAAGTCCCCGTGGGAGAGAAAGGAAAGCCGGCATAATCTCAACAAACACGGTGTACGTGTGTATATACCCACCTGGTGTTGTCGGTTGGGCGGTTGGGTGACATTAAATTTCAATATACATTTGCCGCGTAATGAATTCGGCTTTCCAAAGGGGGCTGTGTGGGTTGGGTTGGGTTGGGTTGTAATTTTTTGTTGTTGTTGTTGATGTTTTCGTTCATTAATTTTACAACTTCTTGAGTTGCGGTCTGCGTGTCACAGGCTCGTGTTGCTTTGTGAGATTCCGGCGCACACGAGGCCACACAATCTTTTTTTTTATCGAATTGAGTGAACGGTGTGAGCAATCTGTAGCAAATTATTGGTCTTGTAAAAGAATAAGCACATACGAGCGTGACCATACAGCATGGGTACGATGTGTATGTGAGTTTATAGCGGAAGTTCCGATTGGATGTAGTGGCCCATGAATGATCGTGCAGCGTACGCGGAAGCGTCGCCATGAAGTGGCGTTATAAACGTTCACCCTAAATATACGTTAATACACCGCCGCCGGTGGCACAGCAAGAATTTATGAGTCATTTATGGTTGATATTTATATTATCCTACCATTCACGTACCGTACCACCCAAGAAAGCAGTACAGTGTGCTCCCTTATTAAAGCTAATGCCAAAGGGCGTATGTGTGCGCGAACGCTTGTTTGGGTGAATGACGTCGGACACCCGCACGCTCGCAACCATTTGCTTAACCACTTCTATTTGTGAGTCTGCTGGCCGACGTCGGGCGAGGTCACAAATTAGATGCTTTCGAACGCAGCGACCAGAACCACGGACACGGTTTTTGATTGAAAAAGTGTGCATGTTTGGTGGGTTGCATGATTAAGTGGATGCATTTCTGTGCCGCTCTTTGTGGGTGGTGGTGAAACACGGTGGCCAACATGGTGGGAAGTTTCGAAGCTGGCAAATGTGATCCTGCCGCGACCATTTGCGTCACCGACGGGATGCGTGTTGTAGTTGAAGTTGAATGGTTTGTGTTGTGCTTTTAATTGAAATATTTACGTCACGGTTTGATTTCTGCCGCTCGCCAGTGTGCCGGGTGGGCGTATTGCACGTTTAGAACTGTGCCACCCTTTCGCTGAAAGTGTTTTGCACGATTGAAATAATTATTTGCAGCTGTTCCACCGTTTGTTGGGTGTTTAGCAGTTGTTTAGTGATGAGTACGTGCGTTGTATGGGTGTGATTTAACCCGGCCGACGGTACTTTTGTAAAGGGACATGAAGAACGCATGAGAATTAAACTACTAACTGCTTTCATAAATCAGAAATATTAATGTAAATGATACAAGTGTGTTTTGATCCAAACGCCTTAAAGTATGTAATTAATCTATTTAATATATTTTCTTTGTTTTTCTTTCTTTTTAATGACACTTAATATGATAGTTATAAAATTTCATGTTTGCAACAAACTTTTAGTATATTAAATAGTTGTTTTTGGATAAGAGGTTCTTTTCTAAAATTGTCTATTAATGACAATAAATTAATAAAGCTAAGGACATCTTAGTTCCAAAATATATCGCAATACCGAATTTAATTCTGCTAGGCTTTGTTCCTGACAAAATTGTCTTACTATACTCTGTTTAAACACGTGATTTATTATGGTACGAACCCATCCCAAAGCCCAAACCAAACCGGTCGTAATTAAAATTGTAATGGAATGTGCTAAGAACGGTTTCGGGTGCATGTTGTCCACCCGCCCCCGAAAAACTTACCTTGATCAGCAAAGATGCCGGTGATTTATCAATATTGAATTTGGCACGTGATCCAAATACTTCCGGCGCTGACCAGTGTGCCGGCTGGCGGGAGATTTTGTCACGTACATCGACACTGTATGGTTTGCAGAGCATTCACGTCGTAACATTACACCGGTGGTGGTCGTTATCAAAATCGGGTCGCCATGTTTACCACGTACCGCACGGGAATGGAACGCACGGGAACGAAGAAGCGAAGATGTTATTTCGTGGATGTATGATGTACTACGGAGCGATGGAGTGGATGTGTCCATCCGGCATTACCACCGACCGGTTGGTGTCGGGCGTCGGGTCTTACCTGTAAAGTGGGATGCCGGCATTATCCTTGAACCACAGCACCATGTACACCTGGGACAGGGGCACCGTAATGGGACACTGCAGCTCGATGTTCCGTCCCTCGACACCTTCGACGCTGAACACATCTGCAAGGAAGTTTGGGGAAATTGCGAATTATATTACTATTATTACTATCGCGAAAGTTGACGCTCGGGATGGTTTGGGGTCTCTTAAGTTAACGAGCCTTTAAGCTGCAGGACGCACGGGGCGCTCTATTAAGAGAGTTTTGTCAGCGTTTTGGTGAACGTGCAAGACTTCTTTCGGCGATGGTGTTTTAATAGCTACTACGGAAGGATTTCGTAAGCCAGGCAGTGCAGAAACTTTGCTGCCCTACATCAGGCTAAGACGTTGAGCCGGAGCTATAATAATTGGACGATTTTTATTATTAATAAATGCATTCTAAACTTTTGCTAAGTACTGAGTGGTTGAGATAGGTTAAGAAACTAGTAAAAAAAACCTGTACCAGAGTTCTTGAAACCCCAAGTTAACTTGAAGAAAACGTTGGCATCTTAAAAGCTGTTGGTTATATATAAATATTGGAGAGCCTTGAAGATGTTTAGTAAATTATACATATTCTCTTCTTGTAAGTATGTATTATTTAGTAAAAGATAAATTCTCACAACTAAATTGAATATAATCCAAGATTCATGCCCTGTTTAGTACTGCAATGCAATCAATTCTTCAATTTATGTAAATTTACACTTAATCCATCTGTTTTTTTTCCCCCAAAATTCCAACAAAATCCATTCCCTTTAACACTTCGTTTTTTGGAAACCCCAGTTCAAAAATCCAGGGATAACACGCTCGTTCTATTCGACACAACAGCAACCAAAAAAAAAATCACAGATTACAATTGCAGCAAGGGTTCAAAGTTTGAAGCTATAAATAAAATCAGCGTATCCAATTAGTGGCCTTCCCTGCCGTGGTCACTAACGTGCTTCCCATTTCGATGCACAATCTACTGGCCGCGTTCTAAGCGATCCGGCGTATACAATTCGCGCTCGTGGTGCTGTTGTGTGAGTTTTACTGCTTCCCGATCGCAGATCAAAAACTGCATCCCAATGGGGACCGCAATCGTGGCGAGTGAATTTGATAAATACGCACACGCAGTATGCACACGTACGCAAACAAACCCTCTCCTCTCTCCCCTCCTCCCCCCGCATCCTCCACGCCACCTCACAGTTCCACCGTGAGCGCTGGGGATGCACGTTGATGGCGAAAAACAACAACAAGAAAACAGCTCCACACACACACATACATGTGAGAGAAAGCAGGAATCGACCGGAAACCGGGATTAAAACAAACCGAAATGATGAAAACGATAAATCGAACATTGGTGCTGTTTCACGTTTTGTCGCATGACCATGCTGACAGATCTGGTCGAGAGCGAGAGAGAGGAGGGGGGCGGGGGGCTGAGGGGAAAATCGTTTTCTCATCGGTTGTCGTCCGGAAACAGAGGTTCCAGAACGCAGTAAAAGTGTGTTAAAGGAAGAGCGTAAAAAAACCCTCACACACACCGAAAAGCGTTTGTGAGCGGGTGAAAAGGAAGTAAAATGGATGGAAAATGGATGATGGATATGTGAGGCATAAAAAAATGGGCCACACAAGCCCAATTTCATTCCACCTCCCCCATTTCCCACCCGCGTCACCCGAGGCTCGCACATGAATCGCACTATTCAGCATGTGGAAATCCAGTTTATCGGTGCCAGAACAACGCGCTCCCCAGTACTTCATCGGACTTTCCCAACAAACCCCCTATTCACTGCCGACGTAAAAATGCACGCACCCGTACGGGATCCCGGATCAGCTAAAAACCTCGAATGAGATATTTGATGATCTCGAAAACAGCAATCACGTGTTCCATCGATGCGCATGAAATGACTATTCGCGTGCTCGGTGCGGTGCGTTTTGGGAACTCTCGGATGTGATGCAATTTTCCACCCCCACCCCTTTTCGTCCTGTTCCTTCCGACCCCGTGGGCTCGTCCGAAGCGTACCCGGCGGACGAGTGCAAATGGAACAGATAAGGCATTTGGCGCTGACAGTAATCTAATTTCCCTGCCATACCAACATTCAAATCAATCCCATTTCGACAGGCACACATCGAAACCGGCACAGAGGGTACGCCGGGGCAAACGTTTTTGTTTTGTGTGGAAAACCCCATTTTTCGGAAACCTCGGAAAACACTCCGGTTACCAGGTGCGGGCGATTGTAAATGGGGTCCGTGGTCGTTTAGCATTGTTTGCGAGCTTGTGTGGAAAATATGTTTCCAGAACTGGGCTCTGTTCGACGCGAACTCGACGGACGTCCGCCGTCGCCTCGTTTGAAGGAAGTGATTGAGCGGTTTTAGATGCATAAAACTCAGCACACCGCTTCGCTGTCTCGCTTTCTCGGTTTCGCGCGAGTCAACTGCGGAGTGCAACTGAAGGGATGCAGTTGAATGGATGATAACATGAAATATGGTTACTTCACCCTGGAGGGAGCGAATGGTTCAATTTTTATGATACAGATTCCTTTCCTTGTTTTGCTTCTTTTTTTTTGTGCGAAAAAGTATTTTGCATTCTGGTGAATTTACCATCAATAAGTGAGCGAAATATGTTCAGGTACAGTGAACTATCTGGAATATAAAACATGGGGTTCAATATGAAGTATCGAGGTTTAATTTTTACTTACTTATATTTATCATACATTAAAATTGCTTCTTCACTACCAAAAATTAAAGAAACTAATCGTTCATGGAAAACTAGAAAGAATATTTATTAACCGTTTGAAATGATATGGATTAACGATATGGATATTGTACGCCTAAATGTAGGCTATCCGTCTTACAAGACTTTTTTGCAAATTAGCCGTGCTACTAAGTTATGCGGATTGCATACTTTATAACTCATAACTCGCGTAGTAACAATCGATCCTAACCTTAACGATAGATTGCATTTAAGTGAACATTTGAAACTTTGCACACATCGTTCAGGAAAAGACGATACAGTAGAATCCTAATAAATTATAGGTTATTAAGAAATATCCATTTGAATAAACGGAAATGTAGTTTCCCCTTGCGTGCCAATGCTGGCCTTCGCCGAGTGACGTGTCGATCGTGGTTGTGGCACGTCATACCGAGAGAAAAATAATAATGGAAAACCAGCACTGTATCCAGTGATTCCCACAGCCAAAGCCGATAACCGATCCGCGCACAGATGATGTACGGGCGCAACAGTGCACAACAGTTCGAATCGTTTCTCGCTGCGTTGTTGTTTTTGTCCATTTTTTTTGTTGTTGTTGCGTTGCCGGCAACGACCCGCGTTTCAACCCGTTGACAGTTTTTAATTTGCTACCATGTGGCAATCGCATCTCACACCCACCCTGCGGCCGGATTCGTCAGGGACAAAGACAAACCACACAAGTAGGAGGAAAGGTCCTTGCCACAAAAACCCGTGACCGTGACGTGAACCGTACAGCAGGCGCTAGTAGATGACGATGACTTGGCACGGTGGTTCGCGTCGTGATTGGATGCGGGCTTAAGATTTATGTGCTTGGCTGTGTTTGGGTTGATAATTTTTAAGGCTACCATCCCTCCCCCCCCCACCACCTCATTTCTCTATTGTTTTTACGAACCCATCAGCCGATCTTGCCGCTTCGCACGTTCCGAGTTGGACATTGTTGTGGGTCTTGCATGGTGGTGATGCTGGTCGGAAGCCTCTGTCTGTGGTGTGAATGGTTGTGTTTTTCCACTACCATTCCTATGTGTGTGTGTGTGTGTATATTTGTGTTTCTTTTGCCCTTTTTTTCTCTTGTTTTCATTTTATCCCACTCTGGACGTTATTGTTTGAAGCTTTCGCCGTGGAACGGGTTTGGTTATGGACGGCGCCTTTACCCGTGTGTCTGATAATTCCAAAACTGGGATTGTGCAATCTTGCTGAGCCGTGTGCATTTTTTGTTGTTGTAGTTGCTGTTGTTGTTGCTCCACTCGCTTTTCCCGAGATCCATTTCCGATGCACGTGTGTCTGTGTGTGTGTGTCCTCGTGCGCGGCTGTGTGTGGTTTTATGTTTCCTTCCCGCTTTCCAGGAAAAGCCATTGTTAAAGGTACGGATGGTGCTTCGCAGTGAGGTTTGTTGTTTGTTGTTTCGGTTATGTTTCATTTTCATTTGTAGCGCCACCGTGGTATGGACCATGGCAGCCCAATGTTACGGACGAAGCAGCAGCATGCCCGTTATTGCATTCCGCCATTCCAGCCAGTGCAACGCGGAATAATGTTGACACAACGCTCGGGAAGGCGTTGGGTATTTGTGCACGAGCGGGACACGGTTTTGTAGATAAAAGAATGGAAAAACATGCCCGCTCACACACAAACACACACACACACACACAGACACACACACAAAAACAGAAAGGCAATTCTACCGAAACAGCAAAAGCGAAGATGCACTATAATCAAGTGAAAACCATCTTCCTCTTATCGTGCGCAGGCTGCATAGGGAAACCTTGTAGATGCGGGCATTCGATACGCATTCGTAGGTACGGCAAACACTGCCATTCCATTTTGCGTCGATGGAACTGCCACAGCGCACTACGGAATGTGGCAGCTGTGATGCAACTGGTCACTGCACGCTTACCCCTTATGCAGCTGCCATAAGTACGGTAAAAGCTTCGAAGTAAACGCAGCAAAAAAAAAAAGTCAAGTTCCTCCGCAAATGGTACGAGCGCTTTACAATATTAAAAAGTAAAATTTCCATCCAACAGCACGGTTCCAGCAAGCTAAAGCTGCCTCATTCGCAACAGGAATATAATGCATCTTAGCGGGAGTGCCTGCACCGGGAGAGACACCGGGAAAATTGTCGGAAAGACATTGCAATCTACATTTATTGCCGGCGCTGAAGCACTGACCAAGTGGCTGAGCTTTTGCCGTGCCGTGGCAATATTAGGGTTTTTGCCTGATTGTTGTTCCCCCACCGGACAAAATGGCGATAGGATGGACAGGACGGCACACCTGTTAACTTTCTACCATCACAGCAGCGCAACGACTTAGCGCCTTAGCTGCAACGGATAATGAAATGTATTTTTCCCGACCACGCATTGTGTGCAGAGCGTGGCAGAAGTCAAACGTAGAAAACGGAACGCTTACGTGCATTTCTTAGATTGCTTAATCAATATTGGACGGTAGGTGTTCACTAAAGAGGATTAAATATCTTCCTCTAATCTGTCATGTGCAATCGCCGTGTGCCGCATGAATATCAAACGTCACATAATGCGCCTAATTGGACACGGGAAATACAATTGGATTTGTAATGGTAAATTGGGTACCGCACGGACGTTTTAATTGTATTTTGGAAAACTGCAAAGGATTACTTGTTGGCGAAATGCCGTAAGTTATGCAAACCGCACTACACGAACAGAATTTGGTTTTACGAACGGAAAATAAAAGACCTTAAAAGATAATTCCAAAGTTGGAATGAGATTAAAGAGTTGTAAAATTGTGATAACCAGTTTTCCAGCAATACATCATTCAACTTCAGAGTGGCTTTTAACGCCAATGAAATCATTTAAGAGTGAAATATTCTTTCAACAATTCGTTTATCTCGTCGATGCCAATCCGTTCCTTTTTTTCCATTGTTTTGTTCCATTTCATCTGTCGCGTAAAAGTTCTTCCCTTTCACCTGCATACATTTTTCATTCGCTTTTAACCGTGGCAATAAAATAACGGAAAAGGCTCGATACGCCACCCGTGTGTATGCGGATGTTGAAGTTAAAACATCACCAAACAATAAGCCAGCGCAAACGTTCCGCGTGAAGCAAAACAGAAACGAATGCGACGACAAATCCCCAGAAGGAGCGTACGGCCATTGTGCGTCGATTGCATCGAAATTGGAAAAAGGAGGTTATTGTGTGTGTGTGTAAGTGCGCGTGAGATAAACTATGCTGACGCTCATGATGATGGTGGCGGCATTGATGGCGTTGATGGCAGTATGCGTGTATAATGAAAATCTCTCAAGCACACACCGTCGTTTTGGGAGGTTTTAATTTTTGATCAATGATTCACCCACCCACACACCCAGCAGGGGAATCGTCATCTTCGCCGAGATGTTGGGACAAATGTACCCTCCAACCCAACTCGATGCATTCGGGTGGTTCTGGTTTATGTGCGACCCCTCGAGGTAATCCCCAACGGTACAGTATTATTTCAATAATAATTCATTAACGCTTACGGAAATAAAATTAAAAATAAAACAGAACATCATTTCAGCACAATGGCGCTGAAATGGTTTGCAGAAGACGTTGCAACAGCAGTAGAGTCGCTTCGCTTGCAATCGATCGTTCGCCTGTTCGATTTGAACGTGCAACGGTGAAATGCGTGCATCGCGGTCGTTGGCCGTAATGATAAACAATTCGATTTTATGAAGCATGGCATGGCCACGCTGCATGGCCAAGTAGGATAAGCGATGCAAACCAAAAAAAAGGGATCTGTATGTGTGTTATTATTTTTGTGTGAACTATCGAATTTAAATTTTTCACCTTCCCTTTTTGCCAACGGAGCACGATACACGCATACTGATTTGCGATGATTTATGCAGCAGTGGTCGAATATTCCGTCCTTGTTTGTGTGTGTGGGTGGGTGTGTATCGCGGTGATTGTTTGCCTCGGTGCGCCAGTTATTGTTTACACGCCCGCGTTCGATGCGCCAACGGAAATATACAAAATTATGTCGCATGATATATGCCTGTGCATTTGAATAAAGTTTTATAAGCGGCGGTTTTCACAGACGACCAGCTGTGAAGGACGAGAAAATAATCAGACACGTTATTATGTGCGTAAGTCTGCGTTTATACACCGGCTTCCACTGGCAATAAACAGCAATAAATTTATAGTATTTATGTGACGATGTAGCTACCTGTTTGAAACGTGATGTTAACATAGACTTTTCATGAAAACAACAAATATACTTGTATTTGTGTGAAAAATACATTCCTTCAACAGGTTTGAAGGTTAACGATTCATTTTCATGTATAAAGTAAAGGGTCTAGGTTTTAATCCCGATCGTGCTAGTCCGTTAAGCGCCGAGTTGTTTCGAAGAACGATTTCATGGAAGGATGTATTGAATTCCTTAGTTATTTTGTTTTGTTGAAGTGATTCAAAGTAAGTTTGAAAAATGGCTAAAAATACAATTTGTTCAAAACATTTTAATAACTTCAAACAATTAATGGATGAAAATCGTGTATGGAAAGTTCTAGTAGAACAAATTCATTTAAAATAAATCCACACAATGTATCGCATTTACAGCCGCTTCTGCTTAATGCCGCGGATTAAAAAAGTGTAACGAACAAAAGATTACACTACACCATCCTCCATCCATTACGATGTTATTAGTAATCTTCATAAAAATCTCGCCGGCACAAACAAAGCCTGTTTAATCCCAGCAGAAAGTAGCAAACGAAAAAAAAATTACTCCATTTCTCCGAAGCGTTTTCCAATAGAATTAGCAACCAAATCCGTTAACAAGTAGCGCAGATCATTAATAACTAGGATAAGCTCTGTCGCTCGGTACTAGGAAATGAGCGACATGGAAGCTGCACTTCAAACGGTGTTAGCAAACACAACATAACGACACGGCAGTTTTTTTTTATTATTCACAGGACATAGGCAATTTCCGTCCTTTGTCCACGTTATGAAGCTATCGGTGGATGTCGGTGAGTAAGTAACGTTTTTACTTGCCACCAGATTGCGTTGAATTTGGTGCCTTTTCAATTAATACATCCTTGTCCTAGCCACCAGGATCAGGTACGGTCAACATATTAGAGTGCACTAAATATCGAGTGGCGGCCTCGAAAAGTTGAAAACACTTCTGCAGTCGAAAACAGCTGCTCGACATTGGCCGGAGCTTAGTGTGATGCTGCACGTAGGAGAACGGCCCGGCACGACGAGATGAGCCGTAAGAAGAGCCACGGTGTGTCTATGAAGCGAAAAATCAGAGTGATTAATTGTTGCCTCGTAAAAGTCCACCGATGATGGTAGACCGTCGACCGGTCCGGTCTACGGTCACGACCGAGTCTCACACTAGCCCCGGCACTAGTCATAATAACGAGCAGATCATCCGTTGGCAAATTTGAGCGACGCGTCCTGTCCGAGACCGACACCGGGTCCGGGGTTCCGTGGTTCGATTTCTGTACCGTGTGGCGTACCGAGGCGCTTGGCCGAGATAAGCGGAAGTGTCGCACACCCGGGGTTCCGCGGTGACGATAATTTATCATCATCACGTGCCCGGTCGACCATGTGTGTGTGTGTGTGTGTGTGCTTCGATCGGAAGTGGTCCCACTTTGTACCGGACGCAGCGGGGCACACGCGCTTGTGTGCCAAAGCGAGACAACACGCGCTGTACAGTCCGACATGTTGCGATTGCGTTTGTGCAACGGATTTTACAACATAATACGGCTGTGTGCTTAGGGAAGGGACAGGGCTTTCGTTTTGTGTGTGTGTTTTTTTTGTGTGCATGTGCATACAACTGTGCATGGATGCAGTGTACGGCGTTGTTCGAGTTCGAGGCAGACTCATTGTTCGCGTAGTACGTATAGACACCTCATCCGACAGATCGTGCGGCAAGACACCGCGGTGAATGACGGTGCTAGAGAGCATTAGAGTTTGATGAGCTTGGAACCGTTTTTCCGAAACCCGAGAGGCTGCGGTTTCCGTAGTCTGTAGTCCTCCCCGGGAGTCCACATTAATTATTCTGCGGCTACTGTCATAACTACGGACCATCAATTCCGGCTCACAAAACACCAAGAGCCGTTAGATCCGTTGTAAAGGATATTGAAAGGTGGGTAAGGGTGTTGGTGGCCTGTACCACGGTGGCGCAAGTGCAGAGAAATGGGTTTTGATGGGTTTACTGTGGTGGTAATAAAAATTTTAAAGGTTACGTACTGTGTTTTTTTGTTCTCTCTCTCTCTCTCTCTCTCTCACACACACACACACACTGAGCTACCCTTTTCCGAACCGGATAAAAGCGTGTCCTTTGATACCGTGGTGCAGCTATCAGCGGCACAGGCAGCAGATTCTCATCGACCGTAACGAACGAAGTGGAAAATTATGCTGAATGGATTGTCAGGAAAAGTGACCACCACCGTTCCTCCATCCCGTTACCCTCACACGAGTAGAGGAAAAGGAAAACAAACAATTATCGATATGGAATGGTTTGATAGCTGAATGGAGTTAGCAAAATGGAAGAATTGTTTTTTACCCAGTTTTCATCATAAATCATTCTGTCCCCGGATAGTTTGGTAGCGAAATATAGCGAAGCAGCACTTAAAATGGGGTATTTTGTAAGCTCGATTGCATAACTTTAGGCGCATCCAGTACACTATTTCATGTGTTTGATGTTGTAAGTCACTTCAGTTAGTTTTGTTCATGCATTGATTAGTAATAGCGTTCTGCTAAGGACACAAATGTAAGAGGGAAAGGAAAGCACAGAAACGACTCGTAATAGAAAATGTATATCGGCTCCCACCATTTTCATGACTTAATATGATGAGTTAGAGTAACGTTCTTGATACTCTTTTATAAAGTTGTTATGCTTCAAATGATTTCCTATATCATTTGTGGTACAAATGTGTAGGACTGATTAAAGTTCTCCGTTTACAGCAGAAAGTTGTTCTTCCTTATGTAATGAATATTCTGCTCACCTAAGCAAAACAGTAGGTGATTAAACTACTTATCTCCCACAAAATCAACTCGATGTCTTTCTTTTCCTACCTTGTTTACCTTACTTTCGGAACTAGCACCCTCCGTGTTTACATGAACCTTCGTTCGTTTCCTTTTTCCTGGTGGCCCGCAGCGTATCAGGTGGCCTAGTTTAATCGATTCCATCCCTACTTTTATTTCATCAATATCGGTCCCTTAATACCACCGGATCGGCAACAGGAAAGCGATGGATTATTTTCACACCCATAAGTCATTAGGCACCCGGAAAGCCCAACCAACTGCCACATTAAAATAAAAGTAAAAAAAATGGTAAAAGCAAGCTACGCCCAGCAATAGGCACAGTTAATTAGCAATTTCCTAACCGCTTGATCCGATGACAATGGAAAAACTAATTCCATTTCCTGCGCCCCAAACCACGGGACCTCATTAGGCCCGTGAAATAGAAACTATTTTCAACCGTTTCATCCGGTACGCCGTTTACACCCCGATATGGTTTGCAAAAAACCATCCGTGGCCGGATGTTTACCAAGAAGATTGGGCTGACTACCTGTGTAGCTTGGGTCGCTTAACCCTTAAATGAAACCTCACCCAAGCGAGACGCTATTTGTTTGCTTAGCGTGCTTTTTTTTTGCGTTTCGTTGGGAGGTAATCGATGCAACATTTGTCCATGATGGCACCGGAAACTATTAAAGCGTTAAGCTGAAATGGGACAATAAACCTGCCAGCACACACACCCAACTTCACGGATTTTAGGCCAATTCGGAGAGTGATGAAAGTTTACCGGTCGTCAAAAACAAACACTTCACGTAAGAACATAATTGGGTTGGGTCCAATTAATGCTAGAGTAAACGATAGGATTTAATGTGCAGGTTCGGCAGGAAAAAAGTGTATCAAGCTACTGCATGATAGCGGATCAGCTCTATTAAGACATTGGTGATGACGATTCTTATATAGGCCCGGCATGTAAGACGTCTTCCTTGACGTATCGGTTCATTCGTTGGAAGATGAGATGGCTCCTAAAGTTTGAAAGTTCCTGGAACATATTTTCTCGAACAACAAAATAAAGTTCCACGTACCGTGGAGAATTTATGCATTTTCAAACATCCAAAAATAAGTTCGTGTAAAGAAACGTAAAGAAGTTTGACAGCTGATCGATCGAAGCCGTAGCGCGGGTGGCGAGTTGATTCGATCGGATGGAAGCTTTGGCCAGGTGATGTTCGTTTCCAACATTCAATCAGATTTACGTAAGACTACCCACATCACCTAATGTGAGTGGGATGTAGTGCTATCAAACTAAATAAATGTACGTTTTGTTTGATATGATATGTACGAATGTCGAAGGATGTTAGAATTGGACAGAACAACGAAAGAGAGAAAGAAAAAAAACAATGTTCCAAGATATCGTCCAGACATCGTAATCGTATTAAATTCAAAATTACGATACCCATCTTGACCCGGCTGAAAATAAAAGGTCAAATTGAATACGCTTACATGGGGTAAGCATAGCTAAGCGATGAAACAAACAGAATACTTAGCATAAATTTAGTATAATTCATTATCTCGGAATCAAACCAAACTTTTACGTAACAGCCGTTTGCCAAAACGAATGTTGTTTTGCAACATTTTTGATAGATTTTCCCAGTTCATACGCTGGGTGGTCATTTGTGCAAGTTACTGACATGAGTACATCCGATTCATTGGAAGCCATCATTTGGATGTTTGATACAGCAAATATCTGATTCGTACATTACTTATAATTAAATTTTCTCAGTAAAATTCCATCCAATTCGGAACCACTCGTTCCGATATATATCCATCTGCCGCATGTTCCGTCGGTGTGCAAATGTTATCTGAAACATAAACATCAAGAATTAAATACACACACACACATGCATACTCGTCCCACTCGTACGGCAGTAGTTGTTGGGGAATGCCAGTTCGGGATCTAATTCTTTCGAAACGAAGTGCTTCATTAAAATTTTCCCAGACCCAGATAAAGCTAGCAAGTAGGCTCTGCATTGGTACAATCTCCCGATTCAAGCTGGAACTCTGTTCTAGTTGCGTTGTGTCGGAAGTTTGCTCGAGCAAGAGCAGGAGCGGCATTGGGATGGGAGATGAAAAATGATGGCTGGGAAAAGTTGCAAAAAGTCATAAGAGCGCAGAGACATTAATTTAGCAGAAGCTTTTAAAAGAAATAGCAAGACGATTGACGGGACGGTTGGTGTTATCTTTGGTCCGGTGGGAGAGGGGAGGAAAATAGGGGTTGTTGTTGTTGTTGGTCTGGAGTGATGGTGGAGGCCGGAAGAGCGAGGTCACCTTTTGCAGAGCTTTATCCTCGGTACTTCGTTTGTTCTGCGGCAACCGAAGGTCCCCGGGGGCAACTGTTTACCTAATGAAGATATCATTCTTAAGCGTGATGTCACCCGGGAGGTTCTAAGACAGCTTAACAGAAGAAGAAAAGTTGTCTGTGTTCGCGGACTGACGTGTATCCATGTTGCACCGTTCGGTTGCGGCACAACACAGCATGCTGATGCCTTTTCAACCAGCGAGCGTGGTAATGAGTACTGACTCCGGCAAACATCGTGTGCTACAGCCAGAAGGTGCCACAACCGAGGGCAAATGTTGCCATTGCTCAAAGTTTTGCTCACGCGACGCATCAACGCAGATATGGCGGTGACCTTTCTGACGCGACCTCCGAATCCTGGTCACGGCACCATGCGACAAATGGAACTCACGCGACATCGAACATCTCGCGACCAGCGCTTTGCCCGAGTTTTTGCTTCAACTCTTGTCATTGCACCAGCCTGTGGAAGGTTGGTTAATGGGAAAGTTTGTCATGTACTATTAGGCCAGTTTCGAGTACGGATTGTATGGGATTTGGCGAAGAAACTTTGCGCTTCGTTCATATGGGTGCGCTGTTCGCTGATACGGCTTTTCGGTGTCTTACGGCAACATTCGATCCAATTTTTGCGTTAAAAGATGTTTCATACCACGGCACCGAAGTATGGATGTATGGTGGAGTGATGTTTGCGTTGAAAATGACTTTTGAGAACTCATTCTCAACTCCGCCGCATATGTACGTAGGTGCTGTTTCAATGTCAATGGTGACCTTTTTTGAGGAGAGAGAGAGAGAGAGAAACAAAACTCACACTCGCAACGTACCGGTATCGATCGCGAACACGCGGAGAAAACATTAGCGATGAGAATGATGAGGCCGATTAGCATACTACTGCTTCCCGGGAGCATGAATCATGCGGTGCAAGCAGTACGAAGCTCAGCCATTGCCACTGGGAAAAGGGAACATTCGCGCTGAAGAAGCGTAGCAACAAATTTATCGTGAAAAGATGAACGACGATGAAAAATAATAATAAAAGCGAGATTGAAATGGTTTAAAGATTTTCGATCTTGCAGGAGACGTTGCTAGGGCTGGATTAACGAAACGAAAAATCGATGTTGCTTTTTGGGGGCATTTGTAACCGAGGAATGGAGTGGTTAGGAATAATTTTAAATTCAAGCCAACCAAAAGACCGGTTCATGATTCTATGTGTCCCATGATTCCCGGTGAAGATTTCGCGTGGGATTGTATATTGAGTGGCTGCGCCTAAAGATTTGCAATATATTTCACGTTGATGAATAAAACCGTTACGAGTGCTTGGGGAGCGTAAAACCTTATCGACCTTTACAGAACGAAAATGTCAAATGGTGGAAAACAACATTTCCACACTTTCAGACGTTACGAATTCCATACCAAAAGCCTGTGGGTTTGGATTTGCTGAGGGCTAATAGACTTGCGAAAAGAATAAATTGTTCTTTGCCATCTTTAAAAACTTGATTTGTGGAAATCTAATAAATTTATGGCAAATAAACTTGCTTTCTGTTGAAGCACCTTTAAACAAACAACTAATGTCCCACAATACAATAAAAGCGTATCTTTGTCACGCGTTTCATGTAACCATTACCCGTCCAGGATATCGCATGATAAATGTTTCCATTGCTTCATCGAGCGCGATGTTATTTAAAAATTGAAGCACATAAACCATTTCCGACGTGTGGTACCGAATGCCTCGCAGTGGTTTTCGCGCCCCAACATTTACGCTTCCCGTATGCAAAATTGATAAATTCAAATATTTCCCTGCGAGCTCTCCCCAAAACCAAAAAGGTTGACAAATTCCAGCGGAAATGTTGAGATAAATTTATTTATCTTGCGCACCCATTATGGTACGCGTACCCATGGCCCTTGTGCATCCCAGTACCGTGTGTACAAAAATGGAGGACGGAAGAGGAAGATCCGGATTTACAACCGCAGCCGTTGTGCGACAATTTCCTTTTCACATCCAACGATCAGGGGAGTTCCGGGAAAGGGATATGTCCGACAGGTAGGGAAAGCTTTCACCACAGATACGCTACCCAAGATTAGAGGTTTACAGTGCTGTGCGATGAATGTGTGCCAACAGCAGGCGACATTATATGCTAATTAAACAAACATAAAATCGTTTACAAAGCTTTCCTGTAAGATCGCTTCTGCTTTTGTACGGGAAATTGCATAACTTTGGGTGTACAATAATGATGTTGATGTTGCGACCTTTGTGGCTAATTTGTCACCTAGGTTTAAAAGTGTATAATCCGTAAATCTAACACCTTGCTTATTTCTGCGAACTGGGCTCGGCTAACTGTCGCAACGCTTGAAACACCCCCCAACCCAAGCTGTACAAGCTCTGCGAGGTTAATTCTTCGCCCATTTTTGTCGAAAGTTTACATCGGTTTTAAGCCAACGTTCAACGAGTTTAAGCTAACGGCTTCAATTCTTGTCTGACAACGTTGTTCCAGCGGCTACACGAAACCTTGTCTCTCGGGTGGGAAGGCTGCCTTGTATTAAGGTTAATGCTTGTACCCGACCTCATAAGCTACGCCTAATGGTGGCGAAAAATCAACCGAAACTCATTCCCTATGGCTGACGACCCCGGCGCAACTCTCACCAAACCAACCCGCAAACAATTGAGGGTTGAGGGATAAAGATTTCTGATCCTGCGCGAACGCTGTGTGTTTGTGTGTGTGTGTATGTGTAGGAGTAAAATCCGCGTACAATTCTCCATCGCTGCCATCACTCTTTCCACCCTATATTCCCTTGATACGGAGCGGATGTGATTACAACAAAAGATTAATTCGTTATGTGTGATTTATGCGTAGCGTGCGTATTGTGCTGCTGATATCCGGCATCAACCATCAACGGCAACCGCCATCTTTTAGATGGCATTCCTTCTGCTCTCCGGTAACATTTGGCGCAAAGAATGCCACACGAAAGGAATGAGCAGTGTTTGTGTGGGTGTGTGTTTTCGTGATCATGTTTGTGGGGGGGGGGAGCATTCTTTGCGAAAGATTTCTCCAGAAAACCACGTGAACTTTTCATCGAATGCCAGAAGGAAATGAAATTGGCACGAATGGCGGAATGATGAAATTGCTACCACAACTGGGACAGGCCCATCGGATGTGGGTGTCATGTGAGGTGGAAAGGGAGGAGGGAAGGAGGAGGGGATATTAAAAGTTTAATTTATCGTGTTACAAAACCTACGGTACGATGCGGTGTATATCCGTTGGAATGAGATGTTGGAACACCTGAGTGAGCGTGCAGCCTGTTGAAGTCATTGCAATGGAGATGAAAAAAGTACACCGATTGTGCTGACTTGTGGGATAGATTAGCAAAGCATTCCGGTAGACAAAATCACACAGCACAAACACATCCATCCAGACAATCCGAGCCGAGTGACCGGAATTGAAACTGGCACAGTACAATATTCGTGCGTTGTTCGCTGCTTAACGGTCTCCTCATCCGTTTCAAAACAGCGACCAATTTGCCGAAGGTGAGTATAAGGTGAGAGTTTCCAAAGTTTTCCTTTTGGTGATACGAAAAGACACGGTTGGCGTTCTTTATTTAGTTTAAAGGTTGTTTTTTTTTTTTGGTTTCTGTTGTTTAGCTATGTTTGTAGGCTTTGCTGTAGGAAGAAACTCGTCTTTGACGTCTAACTCCATCCATCTCGAGGTCAGAAAACTTGCTGATCTCTCACTCGGCTAAGGAATGTTTTGTGTGGATGAAGTTGGTGGCCAGAGCAGGGCTGTGCTGTGTTGAGCTCTTAGCAGAATTAGGTAGCAGCCACCATCGTAGGGGGGCCCATTGTTGGAAAGTTTCACTTTCCCGACCATTCCTGAACGTGAAAAGCTCGGCCTCGACCAAGTTCCAACGGGTGGCCACCCGAACGGGGTGCAAAACCTCCGAAAACCTCCGCTCGCCGGCACCAGGTGATGTGCTCCGATATGTAATGGATACACAGCAAACCGTCCAAGAACTCAGCTCATCAAGGAGTTCATTAATTTTACCAACTTTATGGTGTAGCACGGGACACCGGTTCTATCCAGCACGCCTTCCACGTTCGTTCCCACGCTTTCCCTTCCCAGGTGGAGCTGTGCCGGGTGGCTTTGGGCAGGGAAGAAAGGATATGCAGCAAACACAAAACCATCGTCGTTCTGCATTGTGTTTGAGCCCTGCCAGTGCCACTTGAAAAGACATTTTCTAAAGAGTATAATCTCATAATCATTGGCAAGCAGCAGCAACCTGTCCTAGTTTGGCAAGAATCATGCCTCGGCAGGGGTTGGGCGGGGCAAAATTTTTTGACCTTCTGCTTAACGAATAGTCCACTGGCAGCACAGTTGTTCGCTTGACAGGGGCCACCGAAAGCAACCTCTTTGCTTCAGCGTCCGCTTCACACCAATTAAGCGGCGAATTTAGCTCCGGAGCGCGTACAAGCCGGTGAAGTTTTCATAGCACATTTGCTAAAGCTCATACTGCGCTTTTATGTGTGAGACCAAAAAAAAGTGTTTAAAGAACAGCGCCGTAAGACAATGAAACCGTCTTTTTTGGGTGCGTTAAATGTGTGCTTAAGTGGAAAACTGTTGGTCTCAAGAAGGATACGGAGACCTGTTATTTCCGACACTGTCAGAGAAGATTTCCGTTCTGCTACTCACACAGGCTTTTGGGAGTGTCTTTTATTGGATAATTTTTAGTACCGTTGTTTAGCCTTTTGCTAGTTCAAAATCTCTGTTTTTTATGCTTTTTAAGTACTTTACAGTTTTTGGTACTACTCACCACATTTCCAATGAAACCACTTTATTTAACATTTAATTTGTATCCTTATTAAGCAACTGCAAAACGATTAACAATTAGACACTGTTAGTCAAACAATTATGTGATTATAATTAAATGACAGAAGGCGTCACGCTCATGGTTTGCTTTGTTGAATTGAACTATTTCATTGCATACATGATGGCATCATGTGATACTAGATTTTTATATCAGTGAAGTTTTTTTTCCTCATCAAGAGAAGTAACGCCTGTAAAAAATCACCATATAAATCTAGATAATAGGTACAAATTGTATGATGTAATTTCTTGCTACGCAGAAAATTTAATTCATGGCATAATTTTATCCCGTTCCTGTTTTTTCCCCCAAACAAAAAGCTTGTTAAATCAGCTTGCACCATTTCTGGGAAGGAAAGTACAATTGCTGCCAGCCAGCTAAGGGGAAACAAAAGGTGCCGTGGCGCATGTTGTGAAATTGTGCCTGTTGACTTACCGTGTTTGTCCTTTTCGTGCATCGATTTTCCATCTATTAAATTTATAATTAGCACCAATTTCCACCACAGAACGCGTACGAAACCGTCGGTTTTCATCTTTGTAGATCGGTGTCCGTTGGGTGTGTGTGTGTCTGCGTGTGTGCGTGTTTCTTTTACATCGACGCAATGCACACTACCTCGGTTTGATGACTATCTTTGGGTCGTTTGTTCGGTTGTTGGGATGGAGATTGTTTCCTCCCTTACAGCTTCTCCCTTCTACCCCTCTGTCTACCTTGGCACGCACTGTATCCTTTGAATGAATGCAGATCTTTTCCTGTTCCTTCTTCTAGCGGTCGGAATCGACAACCTTCGAGCGTTTGACGCACAGTCTGATGGACGAACTCGTTGGCCGGTGATGAATCTGGTCGATGCTCAATTTAATGACGTCTGTGGCGATGCTGTTGTTGCTGGCGGTTTGCTGATGATTCCACGCGTCAACATATCCCACCGGAACCGGTGGACGGTTTGTTCCATTTTCTCACCCGTTGCGCCGGAGCGAGTGAAGGATTGCCACGTACGATGGCTTTAATGGGCTGACTGACGTTTTTCCTGGTTTCCGCAAGACTGATGATGGTTGGATGCTGCCGACTGATGATGCCGGTTACCTGTGAACGATAGCATGCACGGTGGACAGTTAGTTTGGAAATGTTACACGGTTAGTATGTAGCCTTGTGCAGAAGCAAGGATCTGCGAGCGAGCGAACGTTGCTGCTATGAGTTTTATCTTCAATTGCCCGTTTCGGTGCGGTGGTGCATCGACGGAATGAACTGCAAAACTGCAGTCGGAAAAGCCCAATCAACTGACGAGCGTTTGAGTGAGAAAGCAGACAAAAGGGGGGACGCATGACGTCAGCCAGTGCACAATCGGGCAGACGGTTCAAGGCGAAGATGCACCGTGCACAATATCATCGCAGCGACTTACGGATGGATGGTTGGTTGGTTGGTGTCGTCTACAAATGGTTTGCAATTCGTGGCTGAAAAAGAATGGTCTGCACTTGAAGCTTCAAGCAGCGTGCAACCGAACGGGACGGATTTTACAACCCGCTTCCTTACATTGTGTGGAATCAACCATTTGTGCCATCTAATGGAATGTGTCGCGGTTGAAGTTGTACGTACTCGCTTTGCAGCACACGAAATGAAGTGATGCGGCGGCGAGGGCTTTTATTAAAACCGCCACGTGCTTATGGGCACCCGGGCNTACAAATGGTTTGCAATTCGTGGCTGAAAAAGAATGGTCTGCACTTGAAGCTTCAAGCAGCGTGCAACCGAACGGGACGGATTTTACAACCCGCTTCCTTACATTGTGTGGAATCAACCATTTGTGCCATCTAATGGAATGTGTCGCGGTTGAAGTTGTACGTACTCGCTTTGCAGCACACGAAATGAAGTGATGCGGCGGCGAGGGCTTTTATTAAAACCGCCACGTGCTTATGGGCACCCGGGCTTGTATCGCTATCCTGTATCGCCCGGGTACGTACGAGCTTTGCAGCAAATTTATTCATAACGACGTTTGACAATAGAGCCGGGCGCGTCACCAACGATACGAGAATAACTGACTCCACTGATATTGGTTGGCAAAGCTGTTGTGTGCAAAACCGGGCATGAAGCCCGGGCACATGCACATGCAATGTGCGCTCGTTCTGCTGAGCCGTTTGCCACCGCACCGTATAGATTACATTAAATT
Organism: Anopheles rivulorum; assembly: GCA_018908115.1. NCBI lineage: Eukaryota > Metazoa > Arthropoda > Insecta > Diptera > Culicidae > Anopheles > Anopheles rivulorum. The sequence continues at coordinate 2,285,685 of STHB01000003.1, read as the reverse complement.
TCAAGCAGTAAAGAATTACCATTTTGCATGTAACTGTGATGTTTTATGTATATTTAGTTTTTAATTAAGTTCCGCTGCGATACCAAAGATCACGTTTAGAAAACTAAGCTTTAGAAAGAGCTTTACAGTTTCAAATGAATGTTTTTTTTTTCTATCGCTAAGGAATTCTATTTTTAGTTGTTTAAGTTAAAAATATTTAAAAAGCAGAAATAGTCATGTTGATTGCCTACATGTAGGCGTTTTCTAAGAAAACTGTAAGTTCGAAAGAGCACAAACAAAAAGGAACAGAAAAGATGCGGAAGCAAATAAAGGCAAATAAAAAGATTGATAATAAATAAATAAACAATTTCTAAACGATTGTGCAAAACAGACATTTTCTTTAGTCCCACATTCAAGCATATTCTTAATGATGCACCTTAATGTAAGAAAAATTGAACTTGCTAATTAAAACAGTGCACTTGAACAAGTTCTGCACCATAGCTTTATCTACTTCCGAGTACCTTGGAGCTCCTATTTGCACAATCTAAACGAAACTCGATCCGGCATACCCGGCTCATACCTTCGGCTCTAGTTTCCATAGCCAAAGCCATTATTGTACAGGCTAATTACGGTGTGATGTATCAGCATGATGCCTTCAACGAGGCTGCTCTCTATCGTCTTTATGTATGCCGGTTAGGAGAAACCAGAAGATTTGCCATTCCCTCTTTCCTTCGTTGCCTCTCCCCCTCCCTCCCTTTTCCCACCCTCTAGAAGGGGTGGTCTCATAACTTTGGTTTCGGTTCTGGTTGCCAGGGCCACCTCATAAAGGTATCGATTATTCTTCCACCGTTCGGTACTCGGAGGCTGCAGATCGATATTTGCAGAATCTCGGCAGTAAATATTGGTTGCATAAAGCACCTTGTACCACAACCGGCACACGAAAGAGCAACGATTTGCCCTCCGACAAGGTCAACATGCAAATTCCGGCTTGTGCCCAATGCTTGCCAAGATATGATCGTTTTGCAATAAATTCCATTCAAACACCTACCTCGGAAGGGTGATTATAGTTGTGTGAAACATAGGGAAAATTTATCACGAAAAATACAACCACAACAAAAAGAGAGAGGGAAAGAGGGAGAGAAAGAGGGAGAGAAAGAGGGAAAGTGAGAAACGGAAAACCACTCACATCATTTTGGTTCCGTGCCGTGTTGGTGGTTTGGAAGATTTTTCATCAATTTATGGATGAAATTATATTTTAATCCAAAACTAATTTACATGCACATGAAATCAATTGCTCGCAAATGCTTGATTGCAATAATACACTGCAGGAAAGCAGAATTCCCGGTTCCCGGTGGGTAACAAGTAAGAGAGAGAGAGAGAGAGAGAGAGAGAGAGAAAGAGAGAAAATAAAAAAAAATCCCTCCTGCTTCTCCATCGGATGGACAACCAATAATCAGCCATTTGTAGGACGAAGCTATTGACCGATCGGGCAAAAGAGAATTTATAAACAAAACAAAAAAATACAGAAGTACGCATCAACAACACAAAAAATATTGAAAGCATGATCAAAACCGACAGGAGCTACATGTTCGGAAGCTGATTGGTGGATGGTTTCGAATTGGAACAAAACAAAAAAAAAAAATCCCCCGAACGGCACAACACAGAGGAGGACACCGGTTTACAACCTCGCTCCCAAAAGCGTGGCTAGCGATGGATGGACAAAGGCTTGATTATGTGTACGGTGCGCATTAAATCATTATTTCATTATTTTCATGAATTGAAAATTTACTCATTATGCGAACCCGACCATGTGTATGATTCTGGGTGGCTTCGTTGCCGGGGACCCGACCCAGTGCTGGGACAAATCGAATTTCCCTTCTTCGTCGTCATCGTCGGAGTCGTCGACATCGCAAAATGGAACGGAAGCCAAATAGTGCGCATTACACTTGCAGCTACAAACACGAAGCCCGGTCACACACACACGCGTGTGGCACGAGAGAATATGACGGAAGTGGATGGATGCGCTGATCTCGCACAGCCAGCCGTTCATTGTCGCCTGTCGGGTTGATTAAAATGAGCGACAATAAAAACAAAAAAACTAAAAAACCACCCAGTAAATACAGTGAGGACATGAAGTTTGTGCCCTTTTTTTTGTTTGTTTTGTAATCCTGTTGTCTTGTTTTTTTTTTTGTTTTGTTAATTTCGTGTGCCATCAACAATCAAATGGACGGGGGTTGTAACGTGCCAATTAGAACTATTCGAACGAATTTTTGTGCCAGTGTGTGTGTGTATCCGTTTGAAATTGTAAAGAGGAACATACAACTGAAAACTGTAGTTAAATAAAAGCTCCACAAACGGTTGACCCGGTTGGTTTGTGTTCAATCGTTCCGCTGATTGTTGGACAGTGGAAGGAAGATTTGAGTGGAAGTTTAATTGTAGTGCTGTATATTAAGGGACAATAATTAGTAGTCAACAGTGCAGTTTTGCTGGAAGTTGATTTGCATTTCTTTTTTTTTATTTTTGCTGCAACAAATGCACAAGATAGTGCTTCATTTGTATTGTGTTTTTGTACTTTTGTACTCATTGAAAGCATTACATGAATGTGACGTTTTCGAACTCTATTCTTACATCAATTTTTGTGAGAAACATTACATTAAGCATTAAAAAACACGTTAATCGGATCTGAAAGATAAGTTAATTTTATTCCCACTTGACCGTTCGTCAAAATGATGGTCCCTCTTAGGGGAAAATGAAAGCCGTTTATGAATACTTCATTTATGAGTTAACTAAAAATAGTTCCAGTACTGCAGCAATTAGTATACCAATTGAATACAATTGGATACACAGTATTCATTAACGAAACGACAAACATTTCGTACAAATTCCAACCTTGGGAAAATGTTCGACTCTGTAGATCTTTCCAATTCATGTGCTGTCATGTCTGGTGCCATGTTCATTTCAGTGGGCAGTTCTGCCATTTCCTGGAAGTAGCACGTTTACCGCGTCCGTGACAGATTCCCATCAGCCGAATCTTCCGCTGAAACATGAACTCGGTTCGCTTCCCTTCCAGGCATTCATTATTTTTTCTCAATTTTGTTACGGCCTGTCTAACAATGTTGCCGCGTAATTTTACTCCACATCGCAATTTTGCATTTAATTCCACGAAACCGGGGCTCGCACTCGCATTGCACACTTTCGCGAGAAAAGCATTCAGTCGAGCATCAAATATTCACCATTTTGCATGGAAATCGGAATNGACAGATTCCCATCAGCCGAATCTTCCGCTGAAACATGAACTCGGTTCGCTTCCCTTCCAGGCATTCATTATTTTTTCTCAATTTTGTTACGGCCTGTCTAACAATGTTGCCGCGTAATTTTACTCCACATCGCAATTTTGCATTTAATTCCACGAAACCGGGGCTCGCACTCGCATTGCACACTTTCGCGAGAAAAGCATTCAGTCGAGCATCAAATATTCACCATTTTGCATGGAAATCGGAATCCTTCGACCTAAATAGATCTTGCTCGAGCACTCCGGCGAAGAAACGTTCTGCCCGGTACGCGGGGCCACGCGACAGGACGAAACCCTAGGCGAATTAAATTCTCCCCCACGCAAACGTTCTGAAACGGTGATCAAAAAAAAAAGGGAATAAATTGTTTCGCCAAGATTCAATGCCAGTGCTATTAGGAGAAAATAATGCGCTCCCGGGTCAATACGACGTTATGCTGCCAAACCGGCTACTGGGTAGTCAGCTTTTTTTTTTGTTAGTCCTACATTGCCCCAACGGGCTGCACCCATTTGTCGTTCCGAGCTATGCATTCCTTTAATCGTTTCGTTGCGGTCCACTCATTTGGTCAAATAATGGTCATTCGGAGAGGTTCGCTTTGAAGCAGCCGAGGGTTTTTTTGTGGCATAGTTGCTGCCAGGTCGTGCCCGAGTTCATTTACCAGGTAGCATTTAAATGACCGAAGCATTCAGCCGAAAGGTGCCAAGAAAGAAGGTACGTGCACCGGGGCTGACCTTCTGCCATCGGTTTCTCGTCCAGCCGGAAATTGCCACCCATTCTTTTCCCAACACCAAGATTAATTTCCTCCATTTTGTGCTTGTGAATGGGAAAGGAACCAAATTGGTGTGCCACGGGGCACTCCGTACCGGGTAATTCGCTCGGTGTGACCCCCTGGAGCGTGCAGGGCACGGTGGTAATTGTAAATCATAATGAACCACACCTACGTGACCCGTGGTGTGTCGGGCGCGACCCGAAAATCGGTCCATCGATCGTATTTGCACTCCACAACTCGAACTGGCACTTGGTGTGTATCGTGCGCGAAACAAACCAGCAGGTGGTGGTAGCGAAGTGAAGCAAAGCAAAACAAAAATGCATCACCAGAACGTCAGTGACGCTAAAGTCCACCACGCGAATGGACTAAGCGTCAACACTAAGCGTAGCTTGCGGAAGTTACCCGCAGAGGGCGCACCAGACTTACCTCAACAGCGCCATCTATCGTGGCGACAATATTGAACGCACGTCACAGAACGCCTCCGGGGCCATCCATCACACGTATACACACACTGGCACTGGCTCTACAATTGCCAAGCCCCCCCCCCGGATGCAAGCGAAAGGGATTAATTTCCATTACAATCGAACGGTGCAAGTGCATCCTTCGGGCATATCAATTACCGTTCCCGGGGAGATTCCAAGGGGTTCGCCCACAAAGGGGTTGCAGCAAGGGTGAGGGGACAAGTGCACAGCATGACGGTCGACTGCGTGCCGTCACGGGCGATTAGTTCGCTGTACGGGCTTAGTATTCATCATTGGTACTGTTTTTATGCAGCACCAACTTGAAACACCTCACTTCACGGTACGGCCAGACAGTCGCTCTTGTTCTCAGAAACCGGAAGGTCTCTCTCTCTCTTTCTCTTTCTCTCTCTTTCTCTTTTTCGCTTTACCCTGCGGCTACAGCCGTTGGCCAAAGGTGGGGAGGAGCTCATTGATTGACTCGCTGTCCTCGCTTCTCGCTTAAGCTCCGCATCCGTAGCGTTGGGAAGGTTTTTGAATGGGCAAGTCTGGCAACCGTGGCTTTGAAGTCGACTGGAACGATTCAAAACCCGGCGCAACCGATCGATCGGTGTACGGAAATAGCCGACACACGCACCGGGGAGTTTGGCTTAAGTGGTGGTAATTTATTTTTTCCTTCCCACCCATACAAACACAACGCTTGCCCGCGCCAACACAGGGACATGGAACAGCGATTATTGCCCTCCACCATCGCAACACCATTTACGGCTAGGCGGAAGCGGACTAGCGTTAGATTAGTCTCCGAAAACGGTTCGATCCATTGTATTAGGACTTTCTTTTTTTTTCGTGCCTGCCTTTCTCTCTCTCTCTCTCTCTCTCTCTTTCTCTCTCTCTCTCTCGCTTTCTCTTCCACGCTCGATCGATTCATATCAACAGTTTGTTGCGTTTTGAGCGCAACTTTAAAACGTTCCATGTTACGGTTGTTAGCATGATGGGTCTAGGTATTTAAGTATTTAAGTTTTTTCCTGTTTTTTTTTTGGCAGGAATTATTCCGCATACTATTTATGGTTCCGTTTCGCTAGCATTTTTAAACCCAACCTAGCAAAAAAGGCACTTTTGCGTCCCAATCGAACGCGTTAGCCCTAGCCAATATGCTACGATGTGATGAGTGTTTGTACCTTAAAATAGCTCAAAACCAGAGCATGCAAACCCCTGGGTGGCACGCAACACCTGTTTTGCGCTGCTGCCAATGTTGCAGCTTACAAGCGCTAATCCTTTAATCGTTCTCTGTTAATAAGCTGTCATTTTGCGTACGGTGCAGCAGTACAAATCGAAATTATTTTAAAGCTTCACTTCTTCGTTTAAGACTTCCCAAGGGAATTGTTTCGTGTTTAGTAATACGTAAAGCAAAATATTTATATTTCGTTTATAGCAAAGCTTGTAGGACAAACATTTCTGCAAACAGTCCTCAATTAAATGCTACAAAATGTGGTGAATTCTTCTTTCTCCAATAAACAAAGTTAATGCCACCAACTTTTATCATTTTTCAAAATTTAATTCTCCGTACTATTAGCGCTTCCAATGCGAACCATTCTCACGTACTGACGCGTCCCCAGGCTGATGTTCATGTTCTGCATTGGGCCGACGGCGACCATTTCTCCACATTTCCATATCGTTTCCATCAACTCCCTTTCACTCTCTCTCTCTCTCTCTCTCTCTCTCTCTCTCTCTTTCGTTTTCTCTTTGTCGTAAAACCAAACCGCCACGTGCACGTACCGAGCTGTTGTTTGTTCTTCTGTGACAGACACAGAATAAAATCTTCAAAATCAATTTTTGGCCACCCTCCCTCGTCGTGCTGGGAACCGTGCATGGCGGAAAAGTTGTGCACGGTTTTTTCGGGCATTCGGCAAGCCATTAGTGATATTATTGTTATAACTTTGCATTTTGTTAGCGCCGATGCGTGAAGGACGTAATCATAATTGGAACGTACAAAATAAAAAAACACACGGAAAGGTGCGTAATGATCCTGGTCTGGCTGGGTGGGGATGAAAACGAGATGGTAGGAGAAGGGGAAGGAGGGAGGGACAGGTAAAAAATGGATCTTTTACAGTGTTGTGTTTGTGGTAGAGAGATATGATTTTATCGATCGAATATGTTTACGCTTCGTGTGGAATCTGTACCGCATTAAGGCTATACATTTTGTTGATGTTTTAAATTTCCATTCAGTTTATTAAATATTAATCTAGTGACTTTCTAAATAATTGATAGAAAATTAAATATTTTAGATATAAATATAGGCATTCACATGATTCTTCATTTAATTAATTTTTTAAAATTCGCCTTAATTTATGCAATTGTTCAATGGAACAATCAACGAACCTTGAAGTAAATAATGTTAATTTAGAAGCGAATATTATGCTGTTGTTTTATTACCGAAAACCTTTCTTCATTGATACATCTTTGTTTTATTTTGATTCGTATTTCAAAATGGATATTGCATTCGTAAACCATTGTTTTACCTCATTCCCTTTTCGCTTCAAACTTTTATTGCTATCCATATCCGTCTTCACTATCAAACGCAGCTCTAAACTCTAAAGCTTCATCATAAAACATTCATCATCAGTATTTTTGCGATTCGATTTTCGAAAACCGCACAACCGGCACCACCGGCCTGGTGCTAATCTGCCATGCGGGAAACGAATTCACGATTGGCTGAATCATTAATTAACTATCCTTTTCTCAAGAATCTGCCAGCGAGTGCAGGAAAGGAAACGCTCTCTGGTCTGGTTGTGATTTTCCAAAACCCATTCCCATCGGGGCAACCGCAGGTCGACGGTCAACGCTCGGCTGGCAGTCGATAACGGTGCGGGGTCGTCTATTATGATCGATCAAATTCTGCCAAATCAGAGCCCGCACGGTTTTTGCCGACCGCAAATAACGACAGAAGTAATCATCATAAAAAAGCACACACATACACACGTGCCGGAGTCTTCTTTTGCTTGGCTGCCCAGCAGAACCGGGCGACTGTCAAGTCGAGAGCAGTTTGGAGCTATTTTCCACCTACTTTCGCTCGAAATCATCATCCTACGATTAAGGTTTCCTGGCTGCTCTCCGGCCGGCCAGCCGACCGATGTCCCTACCACCCGGCGGCGCACAGTGAGTTGTGTTAGGTCATTTTCACTGTACTTTGCTGCTTGTGTCCTTGATGGCAGCGAGCCAAAGAAGCTGGATCCCACGCGGACGGATGGACACACAACTGTTCACGGAATGTGGCATCGGGTTCGGTGGCCGAATCTTACCGTTCGACCAATTTCGTTCGATATTTAATGGACCATTGGCTTGGAAAAGGTTTAATAAATATTTCCGGCGAATATGGGCACGGCAAGGTGGGTGGCACAAGTGGTAAAGCCTTCTCCCCTCCTGCATCATATGCTGGCCCCGGACGTGCCAACGCGGAAAGCTTGGCTCAAAAGCGCCCCTGAGAACGGGGTACCGTGGAACCGGTGGCCACAGTGAAGCCTCGCGCTAAAGGGGCAAAAGGTTTTAAAGGACATCGGTAGCAAGCGGGCCTGCAATATATATAAAAAAAAAACGAGAAACAACCCCACTACACTATTTGAAACGATATTACGTGATTGAAATTTTAAACATCCATCGCACCCGCTAGCCGTTACGGTGATCAAAAGAGAGGGAAAAACGTTTTCACCACAAACAAAAAATGCACATGAGCAAGAAAAAGAGAAGAGAGAAAAGCACACAAAAAACACACACACGTCGCTTGGGGGGATGAAGCAACCGAAACGAAGTCGCTCGGCCAGTGAAGTCGGTGATCTGTTTTGGTCGATTTTGTCGATCCACTCGCTCGCACCCATATATTTCCGATTCCGAGAACGTCAACGTTTGGCCCGATGGCTTCCATCTTGTTTGGCCAAATTTCACTCCAACCGAACATCTTCAGCTATTGGGGGAGCAGCGTTTTTTTTTTTTGGTTGTTGTTGGTAGTTGGTCGCCCCTGTTAAAGTCCTCCACATGTGTCCTGGTCGGTTTGATCGAGAGGAAAAAATACGGTGGTACGTGAGAATGACGTCCTAAAGCGGACCCACAGCGGCTAGCGAAGCAAACAACAGAAAGCGAGCAGGTACTGGGGGAAGGTAGTGAGATGAAATGGCAAATAGAGGCACCGTCCTCGTGCTGCTGCTGCTGCTACTGCTGCTAGGGCTGAACGTGCTCTGGTGTCGTACAGGGTCATTCCGCTCTCGAGCCACGTCCGTTGCGATTTTCGCTCACTGCCATAATTCGCCTACGATAGTCCGTTTAGACGATCGAATGCAATACTTAGAACTAGGAGGGAGTGAAACGCCACGCCATGGGAGCCGAGAGTCATGGCCGTTCGCAATAGCACAGATAGACGTTGAAATTTCGGTCGGTCCGGGGGTTTTTTTTTTTTTTTTGAGCAGCAACCAGATTCAACTGAAACCTCCCTAAAGCGGGCACAAAAATCCCAAGTCGCTGTGTGCCAAACTGTCGGATTGCATTATCCGGCCTTGGTCACCGGATCGAGTTTGACTTGTCCCGATGCTACCAGCTTCCCTGAAGGAATTCGACGGAGACTTCAATGATTCCTTCAGATTCTCCAAATTCACTCCCGCTTTTCATTCCATCGCTTCGCAAAAGCAACTTGTTATTGCACAGCGAGCAGAAGGTAAACCTGCACCATATCTGTGACCTGGAACGGCAAAGCTCAACAAGCGCCACGTACGTACGGGCGGAAATGTTTTCAAACAATTCTTTTTTTTTTTCTTGTGTACGGCACTAGGTTCTCTACCGGTTCCTCGGATGTCCGGTCTCGTTTGACGGGTTCGCAAAAGTCAAGGTAGCCGGAGGTCTTCGGGCGACAACCACCCAAAACACCCCAAAGATCCTACCATCTCCCGATGGCATCCATAAAGAAATGCAATCACGGACATGCACAGTTTATTATAGTGCGCTTAGTATGTAGGTTGGACAGACATATTTTTGCTGCCGCTTATCGCGTGCGCACCTTTTCGATTCCCGAGGCCGAGGACTTGCGGCAAGGTCTATATATTTCGTCCGGTATCTCTAGAGGACAGTGTCCCTATGCGTCCACGTTTGCCACGTTTTCCGATTTAGCACGGAGGCTACCAGCGAAACCGTTTCACCATTCCTTGGTGGCCATTCCTTGGCCTCGTACGTTCACAGATGAAGTACGTGCAATCTTGAAAATGTCTTTCTATTTACCGAACAAAGCGTACCCCGGGAACATCGCTGGCCCTCCGTAGAAATGCCATTACGGTCCGTATGTGTGTGTGCACTGACGACATGCGAGGAATTATTAAATTGATTGATAATTCGAGAATTACTTACGATGCTTGCTACGTTCTCCCACTGTCCTTGCTGCCGTGGTTTTGGCGACGTACACTGCGGGAGCATTTTTCGGGCTCTTTTGTGTGAATCTTCCATCCGAGCGGACGACACCACCGCGTCAATTCCAATCACGAAGCCAGGATTGTTTAACGAACTCTTAACAACGCAAACAGGGTGCCGACCGGGGATGTGCTGGGTGTCGTTACCAACATTCCAGCGATCCCGCTCAGGTGGTTCCGAATGAGTGACACCCGAGTTTACCACTCCATCAACACCAACACGCGCCACCAATTTTCTAGCATCTATTCGTCGGTAGTCGACCGGGAGTGGGTGGATAGAAAAGGAATCGTGAACGAAGCAACAGCAGCTCGTTTAGAAATGTTGGGCCGGGCCAGCGAACCTGGCTGGTGGGTGTTTGATTTCGAACGAACTAATCAGCACGGTTGGTTGCTTGTTTTGATTTGAGGAATTATTTCACCTCACCCAAACGTGCCGCAACCCGAGACAACGACGAGCGAGTAGCACGCGGCTGGCGAGAAAAGCTCTCTCATTTCGCGTACTCCGCAGTAGATGCGGTATTAATTGCGGGATTTGAAAACGCTGAAGCGGGTTTTAGAGATGGGGCCGGAAGCTTTGATCATTACGTCTCCGTTTGCTGGCGAAGCGAAGCGGTAGCAGATAATGGGCAATGAAAGTTGCTGGATCCTTGCTACCAGGCTGAAGGCGCTTTCTGGCGGGAGCTTTGAGGAAAACATTTGTAAAACTCGTCCACACAAATCGATTGGCTGGTGGGGGAAGATTGATTGTATTTCACAACCCGGCGGCAGGAAGTCGAGGGGGCAAGATGGAATTTCAATCGTATGTGAGGTTTCGGTGAAATGGGAATTTACTTTTTGTTAATTGATTTGTCTAAAATGCGTTCGATATCGATTGTCTAGGCTTGCGTTGGTTGTAAAGTTAATTCTGATTGGAAAGGACTTACTAGCGAAGCATTTAAATTGATGCTATCGATACTTACTAAAGTGCGGTGTAAAAGGTTTTTCATTGGTTGTAATTATATCGGAAGCTATCGATTTGGCTTTGACTGCAAGGTATTAGTTGTTCGACTTAATGGATTAGGTGCACAGCAAACGAATACATTTTAGTCATTGATTTTACAAACCCACAATTTGTAATAAGATTATAAATAAAATCTGTCTATAATTATCAACGAATTATTCAAACTATTGAGTGGCTCAACAACGAACTCCCAATGACTAATGGTAAATGTTTCTATGACATGTGATTGCAGACATTCGGGCGCAACGCTTTGCTCATATCGATTCTTACGCCTGAAAGTATGCAACACATGTGTTGTACTCGAAAATTTTGCAGACAATATCCTACTCGCCACATAGTAAAATATTCATTCGACATTGTCACCATTCACAGCAACATAATATTGGCAAACGTTTAAAGCTCAACTGAAATCTCCTTAAATTATTATTCCACTTAACGAAACGATAATCATCACGTAAAGATTGATCCCGTTTGTGTCTGTGGCAGATTGAAATTTGTCATGCACGCGTTTGCAAATCGGCAAACCGGCAGACAGTTGTAATGCATCAACTCGCTTGTAGTATGTGTAATCTACCTTCATCATACATTAATCCCGCTTGAAGTATTTACACAAATTGGTATATTTTATGGATGTGTCCAAACCGACCGATCCAATACCTCCGATCCGATTAAACGCCCGGCCCACTTTGCCACATTGGCCACCGTACCCCGTAGCTCATTAATCTGCCCTCAAAAGCGTCCGAAAAATCGCGGCTTTCATCAATAAAACTCACCAATCGGTTAATCACGCATGCGAACCGGATATGCAGGTTAATGCGTTGAATAATGCGTATTGTCAGGTGCCACAGCGGGCCACCCGAAAGCCTCCATCTCATTAGGCACTGTTATCGGTTCTGTTTGCCCAGCTCATGGGGCGCACCAAATACGGAATGCCTCCCCCGAGGTGCTGACAAGAACGTGGGCAGTAGTGGTGGGTGGTAGCAAATAAAACGTTCCCGATTCCACAAGTTTTAATTTACGTCGGTTTGTGGCTGTGGTTCACAGTTCCGGCAGAGAAGGCCGGAGTCCGAAGAGTGTGTGTGCTGGGTTGTGTTGGGTTGGGGAGAAATTAAACATAAAGATGCAGCAAAAGCACATTACAAATGGTGACCAAATGAACCCTAAATGGGAACACACGAAACCGTGCCTGTGGGGTCGGAAAATTCCTTTCCGCTTGGCGGTATTTTGGGAGGCATCGGAAAGAAAAACACACCCTCCAACCTTTTATCTCGTGCTCTGCTACAAAGCGGGACGAACGGGATGGGCAGGACAGGGACGAGCGATGTTGATGATGCCACTTTAAAGCAGAACACTGCACAGGAAAGTGTATACGAGACAAATTACGCTATTGCTGATCGTGCTCCACGCGCTACACGCTAATGTCGATGATGTTGTGCCCTTTTTCCGACCGGGTAAGGCCACACCGAGCAAAAGGCACCGAACACAACCCAACCTGCGGCTTTATGGCCTGATGAACCGGAGGGTTCAGTCCCCAGAACACCGGGTAGGAGGGCAACCTGCTGGCAGTAACATAAAGCTACCTTAAGGCGAACGGACCCGAAAACCCGAAAAAGAATCCCTCCCCTCCCCTTCTCCCCTTCGCTCTTTCCCCCTCACTCCCACCCCAATCTGCTGCTTGTACGCCGTTAAAGGCAGCAAGCATAAGAGAACGCCATCAAAAATTCATCAAACTTCCCCAAACGGCAATAACCGAACTCGCACTTTTAATGGCTCTAGGAGACGCCGGAGACGCCCGAGTGAAGAGGTCGGAGCGAAGGAACGCTGGAGGATTTAGGTTTTCCGTTGTTGTTGTTTTTTTTTGTGCACACAAGAAACACGAGCGTGCCGTGCGGTGCAAGTGAACGTTGCCAGAACCGACGCGGATCAAGGATACGGCCACACGTATGGCCGTTTTTCGTTGAAGTAAAAACAAAAAAACCCCCAAAAACGAAGCAACAAGAACAAAAAACTGTGTATATATGGCAGGGAAGTTGTCGTTGTAGGATGGGAAAAGAAAAAAAAACAACAACCAGCTCGGGTGGACCACAAGTTGTTTGGAATGGCACAAAACCGTGCATGGTCGGGAAGGGTACTTTACACGATTCCGGGCGGGCCAAGCGGTGGGCCAGAATGTACGCGAGCGTGCAGCGAAATATTAAACAACTCCAACATACACACACCGTGGACGAGCTTTTGGTAGCGCGAACCACATGGCCAAACGAACCAGCCTTTCCTGGCCTGTGGAGTGTATGGATTTCTGCTAATGTTATTTAAATTGCGATAACGGTTTTATAGGCTCGGCTGGAAAACTAGCCCGTTTACAGTACGCAGCGAATAGCTCCGGCTTTGAGGGTACGGCTTTTACAGATCCACGATCCCGTGGTTGAATTTTTGGACCAATCCAACCAACCGAGCCGTTACACATCGTGCCCGGAACATTCGCGGCCAAGTCCTTTCGGGCGTGTACATTAAACTACAATTCGTACCGAGTGCCATTGTAGCGTGGCTTGCGGTTTTTGCCCGCGCACCTCTTTACATTCGGGAACTAGTTCGTGAACTCCCATATGCCTATGCGTGCGTCTGTATGGTCGTGCAGGCCCAGGGAGCAAGGGCTTTCTATTTTCAAACTTCCCCATCCAGAGATTGCTCGATCGTCCAGGAGGACGAGGACGTTTGGCAACACGCTTACCCACGCTTACGGGCTGCCGGACCATGTTTTGCTCTCGTTACCACGGCTAGTTTAAGTTAGTTTATCAAATTGCTACCAGAGAAATCCCGCTCTGGATGGCAGTTAGCAACGGGGCAGAGGGCGGCGAGATCGTAAATTGCTTTTCCCGAATGGAGAAAACATGAACTTTTATTCGATTGTGGTTGAATGTTTCATTTTAATTAACTGATACCCAATGGACCCGTTGGTCGTCGCTGGTGGCCGGCTGAAAGCGAGCGATAACTGCCGCCCGAAACTTTTGTGTGAAGAATGTCCAGTGGAAAAATGCTGGCCCAAGTGTAGGTAGGCAAATGTCCGCCAAAATGGGAACGCACTTTCGGTCACTGACGCTAAATCCGCTTTCATTGTCGTTCGAGTGCATAAATTATTTCCATCGCAGATCGGCATCGGGTGAACGCGCTGGCCAAAACGTTTCAAATCGCGCTCGGGCCCCCGATGCGATATCAGCAGTCAGAGATGGCAATTAATTCAAAGCGACAGCGTTCAAGATTTTAACCACCATCATCGTCATTGAAGGGGCAACATTCATCATCCACCGGCTGCCGGGTCTATCAAATTGCCGTAAATGTCGCAAATCCTGTAATTGAATTTATGAATTCATACATAATAACCGAGCGCTCATTACTGTGGTTGTTGGTGCTGAGTAAGTTTGGTGCCCATTTGAGACATAGTTCGAAATGAGTCTAACTAAATGTTTTAGTACCACAATGAGTCTTTTTTTGTCGTGGGATGAAGGTTAGCTGCTCACGGAATAAATACAATATTATTCACTGTTTCAGCCTNCTGCCGGGTCTATCAAATTGCCGTAAATGTCGCAAATCCTGTAATTGAATTTATGAATTCATACATAATAACCGAGCGCTCATTACTGTGGTTGTTGGTGCTGAGTAAGTTTGGTGCCCATTTGAGACATAGTTCGAAATGAGTCTAACTAAATGTTTTAGTACCACAATGAGTCTTTTTTTGTCGTGGGATGAAGGTTAGCTGCTCACGGAATAAATACAATATTATTCACTGTTTCAACCTTGAACGCTTTATTGCTACTGTTTAACGCAGAAAATTTGTTGTATCAAAGCTTCACACAAATAAAAGGCTCGTTAGGTTATCCGTTGAAGTCATTAATAGTTACAAAATACACTTTAAGCTCGTTTGAAAAACTATTTTGTTAAAATTGCATACTTCTAGGCTGACAGCGTAGTAATGCTGCCAGTACATTCATTGTTGACATTGCATACATTCAGGCGGAAATTTTGTTAACCGTTCAAATTTGTAATTATTTGAATGTTTCTATGTTGTTCTACGAATAGTTTTGAAATTTTAGAAAAACATCTAAACTGTGTTCAATGTAATTACAAATATTAAACAAAAAAAATCTTTCTATTTCAATCAAGAATACTAGTAAACAATCCCACCGAAAACCAGAACGAAGCAGCATAAATCAAGGATCATTCATCACGGTCTCTTCCGCGGAACAAAAACCAAATGAAATAAGTAAGGGTTAAGATGAAGGATATTGCTAATGTTTCCATTCGCTACGCTCTCATCATTCATTCCACGAATCAATTAAAACCCATCTACAATCCACATCCATCTTCACAGCACCATCGCAGATCCGTGAGAAGGAGTGTGAAAAGGTCGTCAAAGGGAAAAAAGAAAAAAAAACCCAACAAGCAAAACTGTCAACTCACCGTTCACAATACACGGGGCTGGACACGCTGGGTAGCCGATGAGCTGATTTTTATTTAAATTCTCTCACATTTCCTAACTGTTTCATTTACACGCCTCATCATACTCGATCTTCTCATCGCGTTCGTAAACCTTTTTCTCCATTTGTTTCTTCTTGTTCTCCGCAGGTTTAAAATCTTTTTTCATTATTTTGCCATTGCTTTTCCTTTCTTTCTTCCTTTCTATGCTTGGCTTCTGAGAGCTCTCATCAGGCGAAAGGGCGTTCGAAACTGTGACATTCTTGATGACATTTTCATGATGTTACCGTTCCCTATGGTTACCCTGCGTGGTAACCATGGCAACTTCATTTGTGGGTTAGGGCATGCTCATGAAACAATCGTTATTCAAATGATTTCGTAAAACTCGAAACTAGTTCAAGCTTTAATGTATTTTTTCCCCTCTTATTTTACATCTCCAAGTGCGAGTGCGATAATACTGTGCGGTAAAATCAAATCCTCACCGTCAGTCAGTAAAGTTCTTGCGCAAGGAATTTATTCCAAGTTTCGTGCGGAACTTTTGCAATCGAATGTAGTGTGTAAGGGACGAACGCGCGCGTACGCCGTGTGCAAGCTCCTGAGAGGTTTCCCTACTTTTGCAAACTTTTCGCCAGTAAAGCATCCGATTTGCCCAATATCGTGTGGCGTTTATGGAAGCGGTTGGAGTAGAGACTCAGGAATCCATCCATCCTTACCGTTTGCAAGGGGTCAACGTGAGAACTTCCGTTTCGGGAGATAATTTACAGCTTCCCCTAAATAGTAAGCAGGGCAGGCTGAGCAAACACAGCACACCCGAAAGGTGGAAAGGCGCATCGGAAACTTACCCACTTAACTCCACTCGCTTGCTGGAAGTTTTCGTCCGTCCAGCCACGTCCAAAGCAGTCCGTGCCCGTGGTTGATATGTTTAGGTACGCAAAATTAGGAAGGATGAGCGTTAGTAACGCTCAGCCGGCAATCACTTAACTTTTACGATGAATTCAGCACAATTTATGCAACTGCTTGACGAAACCGATTCACACTCACGCAAACGCAAAAGCTCGTTCTTCGTGTTCGGTTGCTGTGGGGAAAAAGACAGAAATTTCACCTTCACCGTAAATGGGCGAGATATCACCATTACCACACCGTGCGCGCACCTTTAAGAAATTTGAATACATTTACTGTTCCTTCACACAGACACACACACATTTCCCTCTAAGCGCCGCAGCACACGTGTTTGCCAACGACTGTTCGCGCCTGAAATGCTGCAATCTCCGCTCAACTGTTCGATTTAGGAAGCAGGT
>STHB01000003.1:2245008-2268962 GCA_018908115.1 Anopheles rivulorum | reverse complement strand
GCAAAAGCTCGTTCTTCGTGTTCGGTTGCTGTGGGGAAAAAGACAGAAATTTCACCTTCACCGTAAATGGGCGAGATATCACCATTACCACACCGTGCGCGCACCTTTAAGAAATTTGAATACATTTTCTGTTCCTTCACACAGACACACACACATTTCCCTCTAAGCGCCGCAGCACACGTGTTTGCCAACGACTGTTCGCGCCTGAAATGCTGCAATCTCCGCTCAACTGTTCGATTTAGGAAGCAGGTCAATCATTAATCACACCCAAAGTATACGTGTGCAAATGCTTTTTCCACGCGCAAAGTCACACTGCATTCCCACACACGCCAATGGAACATAACAATGGAAACTTTCTTAAAAAAAAAACAAAAACAAAACAAAGAAAAAACGAAAAGAAGAAAATCGTCGGGAAAACTCACTTTTCACGCCACCGTGTGTCACTGTGGAATACATTTTACCCACGGTAGGTTGTGTTGTTGTTTTGTGCACACAACACGACCAACCTCACGCCTGGTGGATGGAGCCAAGACCACGCACGGACACACACGCACGCACATCGGAACGGAATAACAGTTTCACAGGAGCACAAACCGGTGGGGTAAAGAAGAAGCATAAAAAAACGGGAGGAAAACAACCGAAACCGGAACCGGAACCACTTCTGCCAGTGGGAAAACCAACAGAAACAGCATTGGGACAAGGACAGAAGCTAGGAAAAATCGAATTTATAAAAGAACACGTGGTAGGTAGGGAGGGGAAGGGTAGAAGCGGGTGGTAGGTTAGTTCTCCACATGGCAAACACACTACGGGGGATAGTTGTAGGTACAAGGGACGCTGGGCTCAATTTTTACCGCAATTCACCGCTCTGGCTCCGCAGTGAAGTGCCATCTGGACGATGTGTGTGGGAACATTGGAACAGGTCCTGTTTCCACGGTTAAGGAGTGGAACTGCAAAAAGCCCTCCCTGAAAAGAGGCACACTATTCGAGCTGCTTCGACGTCGTTGTTTTCCACTTCTTGTCGATATTAACGAGCTTGGGTATGTGTGTGCTTTTTTTATTCGTTCCAGTTTTTCGCCTCATTCACTCACTCTCGCATGTGCTGTAGTATGTCGTCAGCGCACCGGAAGGATATGCGTGCGTGACCCAAGTTCACACGGGCACCACCGGGTGGCGGTGGTGGGCAACAGTGGATGAACTAAGAAAAGGACGACGATGGTTGAGTATTTTTTATTTTTATGATGCCTTTTTTCTCGCTTATTTTCGTTTATTTGGAAACCCGGCCGCTCGCTGTACGCAGTATACATTTGATGGAAGGTGCGTACCGTACCCGTTTACGGTGATGTGGTGGTGCTGCTAACGCAATGGCTTTCCAGTTTTACCGAACGTTTCGGGTACGAGGTTTCCAGTTTACTGCTTAGTTCGAACCTGAAGGGGTTTGTTTTGAACGCGCATTTTTGTGCTTCGTTCGTTCGCGTTGTTTTCCTGCTTCGGAAGTAAGTTTTATAAAAAATAAAAACTCCGCGCACCACGGTTGGTGGGTAAAATTTTCCGAAAAACATGCTGTAATCTTGGTACACCCTTTCCAGAAACCAAAAAAAAAACCCAGAACTCGTTTCACCACACCACAAGAACGCGCCAAAGAAAAGGCGCCCGCGTATTCGCATCCGCAGGTGCGTGCGTTTGTTTTGCAATTGTTTGCTTCACCGATTAATTTCGAACCACGATTACTCACTCACTGCGCTCGGTTTCACCTGGTTGTGCTGTGTTTCTCACCCACTGCGATACACTTCTAACACAATTGGCACGACAAATCGACCAGCGCCAGTCCGTGTTTTGCGAGATTTTTCGCCCAGAAACGGCGCGACACTTTTCCACGGCCACGGTTCATGTCGAACGTCGAGCAAGATCGGTTCGCGACTGAGAGGAAACGCTCAGGGTGTTCCTTTAGCACAACAGGGAACCGAAGCCGGCCGTTTTCCTGCTTCGTTTCTGCGGTCGAACTGTATGCGCCGTAGGAAATGGACGCATTTGGATGGGTCGGAAAACTGTGAAGGTGGACAAACTGTAGAAAGTCCCCGCGATGGTTCGCGACGAACCGAGCGCCGAAAACCATCGGCAGTGAACGATAATACACGAGAGAAAGTCGGAACGATTCTAGGATGAGAAGGACACGAGAGTAGGTGCGAGCGAAGCGGGAGTGAGTTGTGTGATGAGAGCGTGAGAAGGATATGAATGATAATGTTTCCATTCTCACAATGAGCTTCGTGAGATACAAGGAAAATTTTCAAGTACAAGGAAAAATATACAACATTGGTACCTTTATCCTTGCGGCTTTGAAATGGATTCACCTTTTAGATGAATCTTGCTATAATGATTTTAAGGGGAGAAAATGAATCTCGGGGAACAGATGTTTCCTTCGAAAAGATGTTGTACAACATAAGGAATTATGAACGCTAGCAACATTTTTCCCATGATGGCAAAACAAGGGAACAACAAACTGGACCAAACAGAAGAGTGTATACATCTCAAGGCACCCTAAAATGAACAAAAACCTTTTCCCTTCGACCAACGCAACGTTTCATATGAAACAACTAGATGTAAATGTCACTTCGACAAGTGTTTCAACAAGGGGTGAAACACCAATCGCATTGAGGATAATAAAATATTGCTTATGCTTCAGGACACAACATAACCATTTTTCCCCTTCTTTGCTTCTTTGCGTACGGTCCGGGTTGCAACAAATGGATGAGCTTTATATCATTGCAGCTAACATGTAAAGTTCTGCATTTCTCCTGCAACATTATGTTTTTTTTTTCCAGTGGCTCAAATGAATGTTACATCTGATAAACAATTCAAAACAAACAATAATAGTAGCTTTTTGAAACATCATCGTAAGGATACACCCGTGTGTAAAGTGTCCTGATTAGGCATGTTTCCTTCGTATATATGACATAACTGAATTGAAACCATTGATCCAATTAATATGTTTGTTAACAGGAGACACCAAAATGCCGCATTATTCATTTCTAATGTTTCAGCAACATTCTTTGGATTAGGGGAAAATCTGTTATTTTCGTTACAAGTGACACAGTGGTTCATTTTCACAACAGGATAAAATTAACCTTTTAACTTCATGAGGGAAAGAGGGGAAAATGTTTCAATGCGTCGTTTACGTTAGGATAAATGTTGCATGTCCCACAATACACGACATAACACTTCTCCTGAAACATTACTCTACCAAATGAAACAGATGAATATGTTGCACAGCAAGGCAATCCAGTATGATGTATTTTAGGGGACAATATACTGTTATAGTGTAAATGACAAACAACAAGGATTGTCTTGTGACAGGCCGAAATGAATTACCCTCATATAGGTAACAATATGAAGAAAAAGATTCTTACAAAGAAAAATAAAACGAATCCACTTGGTGGTATAGGGGAACACAATTCCAGCTTATGAACTGAAGAACCATTTTCATCTATCCTTTGTTATAAAGTTGGTGAAATAAATAATCAAAAAAATACTACAACTCAACAGTTGAAAGACTGAACGAAATTCATCAATTTGTTGTATAAAATAGATCATTGTTTGTTTATTCCTCGAGAAAATGTTATAGTCAGTAAGCAGTTCACTAAAAATAAATGAATGCAAACATGTAATGCTTTCAAAATTCTAAAGACTAAATATAACCCATTAAAAATTAATAACTTATATTAATAATAACCATTGCTTCCTGAAACACACTCAATCAGCTCAGCCTATTGTCTTTCCGTTAATCCATAGATTATACACAACATAAAGCAGCAATCATTCAGAATATACCGGCCGTCCATTAAATTAAACAATCGTCGTATCCATCGAAGCAATTGATTCTGAACCACTACAATAAATCCCACTATAATTCAGCTGGATTGTACCAGCGCCAGTACTCTGGTCCTATTCACCATCGATCCCATTGAGATGGTTTTGATTAAAAAGTTCTTTCTGATTAGAATTCCCGCCTGACTCGTTCTCGGAAATCAGCTCCGGAACCGCTCGGTTGTTATTGAAAGAGTTTGAAAGAAGACTATACCACTGAAGCACATTCACCTGTTCGGAAACAATGCGTAGCGCGGTCGCTCCAACTGCGCGATGTATATATCTAAGCACATTCGAGTGATTAAGAAGCCTCGATGGCTTGTGACAGATGCTACGCGTAGACCACAGAAATGGACGGAAAGAAGCAGAAGAAAGAAACAAAAAAGGAAATACGCGAGGCGTTCTGTTAAGTCCTGGTGCATCAGCGATAGGAATGCAGAAACAGACGGAGGCAGGAAAACTCAATTCCCCGACCAACCGGATGGTACGGGCAAAGCCGGTATGCAAACGTACTCATTTGCACCGTTCCAGGTCTTTCCGGGCGTTTTCCTTCAAACTGGAGCACGGTCATGAGGAGAGGAAGCAGAAAGGGAGAAGAGAGAGGTTCAGAAAGAAGAAGGAGAAAAAACCACAGCGAGAAAAAATAGAAAGTACCCACCAGCCCTACGCACACCTTGGAAATAAATTATCATTCACTCCATCTTGTGTAAATAGAACACAGAGTTGAAGCAACGGCGCTTCCACTGTGGTCTAAAGTAAACACATCGTCGTACATCTGCCAAAGGATTGCACAGCAAAAAGTGGATAGAGATATACGAAAGGGCAGCACAGGCGAGGCGGGAAGGTGCGCTTGTTCACGCTTAGCTAATGAATATCCACGGAACACATCCCTTCTGACCCTTTCTGCCCGTGTCATGTTTGAAGCTTTGCGATAACAGGTGAAGAGTACCGAAGTGGAAGGAAGTAGTTTTGTTTTGCACTTCACTTTGACCCTTTCTTTTCCGAGGTGCTTGTTTGAAAAACGATCCCGGACGGGTAAATTTTCCATCCCCAACCGACCCACCTAACCCACAAGTACATGCTGTCCCACGAGCTAGAGGCATGACGTTTGATCCGATGGAGATGGGAAAATTAGGCTTTTTGCACTCTGCCCTCCGACCAATCGTACCCATCGCGGAGGAGCTTTGAGAATGAAAAAGAAACTTCTCCCCCCTCCCCCCCTCTTCCGCACTCATCCTCCCTACACGTAACCCATTTTTCTCCCGTCGAATGTCGTTCCAAGAGTCGTTTGATGGTGACGAAGATAGACAGCGACTTTCACGGTCTAATCGCGTCGGGTTAGAAATGAGTTTTTTTATTCCTTTCTTTCTGTTTCCTTTTTTTTTGTTCATTGCAACCGTAGCAACCAATGTTTAAGAATCAGATAGTGAGCCTGCTTTGAGTTGGTTTTGGTATTAGGAGGTTTTGTTAGTGTGCAACAGCCTACTCAGTACCAAGAGTGTTGATGATACCGTTTGCAATGTGATTTTCATTTAGTGTAATGCATTTTTTGGGAAGACATTGTGGAATGCAAGATCTAGCTAGTTTCAAAATCTGTTTTATTGTTGTGGATCTTCTGCCAGGAGAAGAAACTACTTCTTGTTAGCCACCTGTAATTCGCAGCAAACATCCTAATTCTCGAGTTGATTCTAGATATGAATTGATTTTTCTCACTATTACATACCTTTAGGCGGAACTGTTAAAATGCAGCAAAACGTGAGAACCTTTTTTTGTATACAGTAGAATACACGATTGTTTTGGCCGTTTATCTTCATTTTCATTTAAAAAAAACATCTGTAAATATAATATAGCTATATTCTCACAACAGGCAACTCCTCCATAAGTACAACATAAAAGGTTACTAGTATTCTGCTCAATCTTTAAATATTAACACTGCACTTATGATGGACCGAGTGGTATTTTCATGCAATTCCAGAGAATCTATTCCATTCCCAAAAGCACTATTACTAAAGAAAACAAAAATCCCATCTCTTACAACAGTTGAAAAAGAATACATTCCACACCCATATCAATGGAAACACCGTGTCTACCTCACCGGTAGCTGATACGTTGATGTTTCTCTGGAAGGACATCACTAATGTTTGACCACTACGTTCATGTCACGACGAATGAAATAGATATTAAAACAATGATCCCTGCTAGCATACGTATTTGCTTGGATGGTGTGTAAAAAAGCATAACATTTCCTTCATGACGATGCTTGTCTCCGGTTGGGGATGGAAAGTCATTTCACCACGAATATACACCCGGCAACACAAACATGCAGAAAACTGGAACATCACACACCGAGAAGGATTAATTCTCCATTTGCAGACAAGATAATCATCGGCGGTATTTACTTGGCCGACGGTGTGCAAATACTTACGAGTTGTGCTATTTATCCTGCTGCTGGGTTCACGCAGCCGGTTCGTCTAAGGACGGACCAACGGACAAGCATAAATCTCTAAAGTACTGCATACTTTACCAACAGCTACCATCTTCTCTCTGTCTCTATCCCTTTTACCTTCTACTAACTCACCCACAAACAGTGTGCTACAAATATGCTTTCAATAAAATATTAATGATTTCATTCGATGCACATGCTTCACCGAATCCGCTAGCCAGCCTTCCTTTCTTGCAGCAAAAAAAAAGCATGGCTTACTATACACTTTTTTTGCTACAGGACAAACGGGCGATGGAAGTGCGATTCACTGCAAAGCCAAAAGGTTGATGAAAACATATCGCCCCCAACTTCTGAAGCTGGCAGCAAAAAGTGACCAGTGCAAATGAAAGAAAATATCCAGTCTCTTATATTTTTTTCTCACCCCGTACCGACACCATGGCTTCGTTTGTCTTTGATGGTGCTGGAGATAGGGCAAAGATTGTGTTCATTGCGAGAATGTTGGTAATTACTACCTCGATGGGTGCCACTCACCTCGGTGGGTAGGTGAACAGGTGTGGTGAAAGATAACGCTTGAAGCTTTGCTTTTTTTCTGTTTTTGAACTGAGGTTTTTTAATAGGTTGTTGGAAGATGTGCGTTTTTGCAGCATTTGCGTCCAATGATGAACTATTTGCTGGTGAAGATATTGTTAGTGTAAACCACAACGAGACGTGCTTAGTTTTCTGTTACAAAAAGCATTAAAAATTAGCTTAATAATTGAATTGTTTTGAAATAAATTTGATTTAAACCATAAATCAAAGTTCCATAAATTTTAGTTCAAAAAGATTTAGTTGTGATACGTACTAAATTGTATTCAAAACGGTATATTTTAAAGCAGTGCTAACATATCTCATTACTCATATCTCATTGCCCATAAAATATTGGTATCTGTCGAATGAAATTAGGTTAAATTTAGAAAAAGGAAATATGAATAATGTTAAATGTGAAATGTGGTGATACGAATAAAAATCTTGTTTCGTAAAATAGAATTCGTTACGAGTAATTTTACAAACTGATTGCAACTTATTGAAACACCCAACAATGCGTGTGCGTTTATGAACGTTCTGGATGCCTGGTTTGCGTCTTGGGTGAACCGGTAGATGACATAAAATTCCCAAGCGACAATATTCTATAAATGGCGTAGCAATGTATCCTAAAAGCACATAGTACACACAACTGGACGTTGGAAGACAAGAAAACATGTAATTGAAATATTACAACAGTTAACAACAGGTGCTGTACACACAACCTTTTAAAACAATAAACCACTTGATAGTATGCAACCCGCATAATTCAAAATGTTGAATAACTTGATGTCGTCGTAGAAAGGCGGACCTTTAAAATTAAAGTAATTAAATTGAATTTTAAAATATATTTCGGATTACTCAGCGCTATAAACCCCATCGTAAAAACAAACCTTCTAATCCACCGCCATTAGCCCCGCGTGATCTGGCGAAACGATGTCAGCCGCACAAAATCCAGAGATGTGTGTCGCTACGGACTTTTCTTCTTTATTTCAATAATTGGTTTATTAAAAAGATTTAATAGCTTTACATTCCTTTTTCAGCCTCCCGTTTCCGCTCCGCTTCGCCACACTACCATTACGAACGTTCCGTGATGTGATTTTCCATTCTCTTCTCCACTGCATCATACCCTTCGTCCATTCGTCCGTCTTTGCATCTTCCCTTCACCTTTCCTCTCTCGTCCTTGTGGATCCGATTTCGAACTTTCGATCTCAACCATTCCTGAACCATTCCTGCCTGCACAAAGCCATTCGCCATTTCCAATCATTCAATCGCCTAGAACTCCCTTTGTTGCATGTTGCATACTAACAGAAATAAAAAGATTTTACCTTGTTCTCTCAATTGTTTATGCTTGTTTTTGTTTTGTTGCCTTCGCACTTTTGCTTTCGTTTTCCCCGAATTCGATTACTTCTTGTGTTATTAATGTGGTGGGTGGTCTGTCTCAAATAGATCTTCAATAGCCTTCGTTCGAGTAACAGGTTGTAATAATTTTTTTG
This sequence comes from Anopheles rivulorum, assembly GCA_018908115.1. Taxonomy (NCBI): domain Eukaryota; kingdom Metazoa; phylum Arthropoda; class Insecta; order Diptera; family Culicidae; genus Anopheles; species Anopheles rivulorum. The sequence goes on along the minus strand of STHB01000003.1, from coordinate 2,260,601 downwards.
TTTGTTTGTTTACTACATTTCGCTCGCTTACTTTTCTGCTGGTTCTTTCCATTCCCGCAATGGTTTCCGCTCTTTAGAGTGTGTAAGAAACTAAAAGCTGCATTACAAACGCCACTCGCTTAAAGCGTTTGGATTTTTTGTTCATCTCTTTTATTTTTGTTCTTTTGTTTGTTTTGTTTCTCGAATTTCTAACGTTTGTTTGTTTTTTATCATTCTTCTTGCAATTTATTGGGCTTTCTTTTTTGTTTTATAGTTTATAGTATTAAGTAATGTGGTATTGGGTGTTTTTTTTTGTTTACTGTTCTGCAAAACTTGCTCGCTTTGCGTGATTTGTATTTTGCTTTCTCCTTTTTATTTTATTCTCACGGTTCCCGAAAAGCGACACTACCCGGCGACAGGTATTTAAACTAATGTGTGTTTTCAGTGTGTGTTTTGGGTGAGTGTTGTGTGCTCGTGTATAGAGATGCGTGTGGTAATGGTCGTGTAGATTAGCGCCACACGGTTTAGGCGTGTGCTTCGGTGTGAAGTATTGCAAGTAAAGACTGTGTGTGTTTTGTTGTTGTTTGCTGCCTGTTCTATCCCACGGTTTTTGTTTCTGCTCTTTTATGTATTACGTTTACTTTTATTATTCAACGACATGTTTTTTGTTTGTTTGTTTGTTTGTTTGTTTATATCTAGAAGGTTTTATTCATTATCATCTGTGTCTTGGATGTATGCGTGTAGCCTGTGTATATTTGTGTGTGTATGTGTGTACGTGTGGTTTTTGGTTGTTGTGGGTTTGGTTTTCTTCACTTATGCCATCAAACTCATCGGTATTCCTAGTAAATATTCTCGACTAACAATAGATTTTTCTGCTTCAGCATCCCTTGCACTAAGTTAGAGATTTCTATTCCTCCTGCTTTTTGCGTCTGTGTTTTTTTTTCTTTTATTCTTCTTTTACCATTTGTAACGTTAATGTTAATTAAAATTTAGCGCTATATTCTGTTTAGGGTTTGTTTCTTTTGTATTCTTTTTTTTTTCTTCTTTATTTCGTTTACCGCCTCTTGCGAGTTTTCTGCCCACAGTTTGCGTTTCGCAAAAACTACACACGCTCGATCTGGTTTCCTTCACATGTATGTGGTGCTACCTGCTGCTAGTACTGCTGCTAGAATGCACATAATCAGGGAGAGGAGTAGGGGGGGGGGGGCAGATAAAGGATGTACGTTTCATTGCACCCGATGCATAAAAGAACAAAAACGAACTTAACATTTCTATTAACCACACGTTGTAGTGAAAAACATGTAATACCTATATGCGTATATGCGTATATGCGTGCAGCGTGCCGCGCGTACAAACACGAACGACCGACGACAACGACGACGATGACGATGCGAAAACAGTCCGGCGGCCATTACATGACACCGAAAAACTTAACAAGACACACGAGATAAATGCTATCCTAAATAAATAATTTCTTAAGCCCCTTTTCTCGCGCGCCATTTCCCATTCCGGGGGCGCTCGTAATATACTACCTAAACAAAGGGTTCCACCGTCAGCAAACGCAAAACATGCTCACACCAACACGCAGGCGCACGGTGCACTACAGCGCGCACCGCACCATTTGATAGTGGATGGGTGTGTGTGTGTGAGTGTGAGTGTCAGTGTGTAGTAGTACACCTATCGTTTCGATCGATTTGTTATACCTTATATTCTTAAAAAAATACTTATAACTCGTAATTTTCATTTGTGTTCCTACAGATGCCCTAAGCTCCCAAAAAGTATTTACGTTCCTATTGTACGACACCGCGCTTAACACTCCTTTCGCTGAGCCTCCATGTGTGTGTATGTGTGGGTTGGTACATGTGTATGAGTTTTCGTCTGCTTTGTGTTTATGTTGTTTTGCGAGTTTGTTAACGGTGTGATGCGGTTTACTTGATGTTGCTCCATTACTCCATTGCTCCAGATTTCAACGATATTCAATTAGTTACACGTACATGAGCATTTTGCATCTCTTTTGCACATGTTTAACGCTTCTGTTCGATGCTTATGTTTTCGTTCGTACGGTGAAAACTGCACCACAATCGCAACAACAGGACAATGTGTTTCGTTTGCTTTAAATCGTTCGTTCTAGATAACCGTAGTAATGTATGCGAGTTATCGAGTAAACTTGCTGACAGGATTGAACACGGTGCACTGCGGCTTATCGGGTGACCGAACACGTAGTAAAATGCTCGAAACATAACCATCCCTTTTGCTCCATGTCCATTAACCTTTCCATCCACACGCAGCATACATACAGCACAACGAAATGACAACGTTTCGGGGGTTTCGCTTTAACGTTTTCGTTACATTGTTTTATTGTGAAAACATAACCCTAACCTAGCTGTTGCTGATGCAGCTTCACGAAGCTTGACAAAACGATGCAAACATTTACACACACTCACACATACACATGTGCGCACATGTTCGCAAAAATGGTTGATGTGCAGGAAAGCTAACGCCGCAGTGTAAGAGATTACATATTACGTGTCCGGTTGTTCGATTATCAAGTGTGTTTTTGTTTTGTTTGTTTTGGAACATTCAAGGGTGTGTTCAGCTTGTGTATAATTACCAAATATCCTTCCATAAACCATCCAGAAGTCGTGTCACGCTAGCAGGAGATTTGAATCTATGAAGATAAACACCTGTAACGATGTTTAGTTTACAGCATGGCCACCTGTGTTCGCACCACGATCATAGTAACATAGCTTCATGTCAAGTTTTTGCATCGTTAAAATGGTGACTATAGCAACCACAACGAACACAAACGTGGTGCACGTGTGTGGTGATTCGAGATTTGTTTTTAACTCTAGTTTCGCTCTTTAGAGATGTGTGTTTTTCAACTGTCTGATTCAATATTCGCTTTGCTCTTTGTTTCGTTTTCCGTTTGTTGCATCTCTTTTTTATTTTAACAATTTTATGCATATTTTTAACATCTCGCTTAAGGTTTTGGTTTTCTTTCACCTGCGGAATATTGTTGTCTGGTTTATGTGTTGTAAGTTCACCTTCATTCCTCTACAAACTTGCCTTCTTCGCAAACACATCACATCGCTTCGAGTTTTGTTCGTGTTCGTATGCATGTGTGGGTGTGTATGTTGTTTACGGTTTCTTTTTCATTTATTACTTCTTTTGTATTTAAACTTATTCATTGGGCAGTGAGTGATAAGAATAGAAAGAGGCCCTTCATATTTGTTTTTATGAACTTTGTTTTTTGTTTTGCATTTGCTTGATCTAGCACACTAGACCATCTCGCACGATCGGCCGCTACATGATTTCGACTAGCAAATCTGGTTATGGGCAATCGAACATTAGCCACCGCTTTGTTGTATTCTTACTTAAACCAAATAAAGCGCGCCTATATGAGTTATCCGGTGTAAATTATCGTTTTCGCGCTACTTACTACACACACACACACACTGCCGTAGTTACGCAGCACGCTTATGATAAAGTATGATAGCACACCAATCCTGCCATCAAGATGAAAGAAATCCTCCATGATCTTTTCGTTTTATGGTTTTTTGAGTGTGTTTTATTACTTTATTTTATTCTTCATTAGCTGTTGCCCACGTACATCGTACATCGTGTTGAGAAGGGGTGGTGAAATCCTTACCCAGCCCTACGGCCTATGGCCATTGCACAGCATGTATATGTGCGTGTGTGTGTGTGTGTTTCTGTGGGTGTATGCATGTGTGTGTGTGTGTGTGTGAGAGTACGGCGCGAGAAGAAAGTTTAGCGTGTGATACAAACTACATTGCTCCATGGTTGATGCATCATTGTTTTTTTCTTTTGTTTTCTTTTGCTGATGTACGGATTCTTGGACTCAATTCTTCCAACTAGATCTACAATTTGCAGACTATTTCGGGGCTCGAGAAGCGAATCGACATAGATACGAGGGCACGGCGACCGAAACGGGGGAACATGTTGAACCTTGTCCCTTTCTTTAATCATACGTCGCGGTTGCGTCGCCCATTTTCTTATACCTTGTCTAGTACTATGTTCATTGCCAGAGATCATGCTATGCTGTTTAAGAGGTGTAGGTGGAGTTATACCGGAAAGTTGTGTCACTATATCTAGCATCTGCACCTAAAGAACACATTTCGCTCTCCTTACTACCGTAGAGTATCGCGCAGATCGCGTGTATCGGTGTCGCAGGTGTTAGGTTTTGGTTTGTTTTGTTCATTTTGTTCGCTTGCTGTTTTTTGCCCTGACTTACTTGACTCAAGCAGAGAGCGGAATGCCTCCGGGGATTTTTTCTCTTCCTCTTCATTTGCTTCTTTGTTTTGTTTGCAATTAGCTGTACAACTTACCTACAGTTATTACGATGGTCTTAAATCCTTTACTTTTATTATTAGTTTGTTTTCTTTTGCTTTTTAACGCGGGTATTATGTATACTATTGCAATAACAAAATCATACAACAATCTTCACCAACCGATAGTAGCTGAAGTACAAGGAAAAGTATAAAATGCCTAGCCAAATGATTCAAACGTTACGCCACACACCGCCGCCTACTACAATGTGTTTTATATATGCCCTTGATTTTCGCGCCTTGCTTTGCGCGCCCGCAGCGCGACGATTTTAAATGTTTCAGTTTTGTTTGCGTTTATTGGTATGCGCACGCTCGTCAGTTGGGTGTTTTCGTAATGTTTTGTTTTTCCTCTTTAATTTCGACGTTCCGCTCCTTCAACAAATGCTTCACGTGACTGCTTGCGTACTACATTTTGCTGCTGCTGCTGCTGCTGTTGCTGCTGTTGCTGCTTGTTCTGCGGTTGTCCTAACGCTAGCGTAAACTCATTCGATACTTCTAGGCCTGCTTTGTGCCTTCTGCCTCACTACCATCTGCTCACTGGGTACCGACGATCGGACTTCGGTGCACCCTGCTGCTCCCTACAAAAAAACGATGATAACACGTGCGCCCGGCGAAATGTGCGAAATGACCCTGGTGGTATTCGCTGTTTAAACTGTCACGGTCGAGCCACCGATTTAATCGATCATCAGCTCGAAATGAACGGACCCTCTTCGCTCGGCCCGATCGTACATGATGTTGCGGGCCCAGGCTTTGCACTCGATGTTGATGAGTACGCCAGCTGGAAGGAGAGCAAGTAGAATCACAATATTAATACAAGGGTTTCATTCCGTAGTGTTCGTGCAAATAAATTATCCTTTTCAATCACATGTTTCTTTATACCTAACACATTTAACGTAATCAACTGACGTTCGTAGCGTCTAACGCCTGAAACTATGCAACATAATTGTTTCCGATCCTACAGCCTTACATTCTCAGATCCCTCATCATGCGATCGTAAACCTTGAACTCTTGTTTTGCTCCTGAAAAGTAAAAGGCCGTATCTCATACCAGTAACCGGTTCGATGCAATCATTGTACCAAAAATTTGCAAAACCGGTTTCATTGACATATTTGGTCGTTCTTGTAGCATAGCGGTACCAGTTGCAAACAGCATCCACATAAAACCACATAACTTTCCTTCTACCTGAGAATGCAGAATCCCGTTGCAGTTGTGATTTTTGGGGAAAACCGGTTTAACGGTTCGCTGTAATTTTAGGGAATTACAGGCTCCGAGGTCATTTGCTCTTCAGTCGGTTACGGTCAAGGCAAGGGTAATGATCATGCGATTGCATCTACTTTCTTCAGCGCTATTGCTGTCCGTGTATTGTCTTTGTGTTAGTGCCAATGTCGTTACGTTCGGGACGCCCGATGTGCAGCAGGAAATATGCTACAAAAAGCGAATTCTCAAAGGCTTGCGCAACCCCGTCGTGTTTACGTTCGATAATGTGAGTGGTTGCACTGCAAAAGTTATGGATCCAGAAAGTGAATTTTTGACAAAGATTTTATCTATGTTTTCCACCGTTTACAGCCTCTTCCGCATAAGATAGAATACATTCGGATTGAAGCACCTCCGCATAGGTACAACACTGAGTTGGCTGTGAAACTTGTACGCGGAGGCATTGGACAATTGCATGTAACGGTCGAAATAAAAGACCTAAAACGATCCTTCATAATAGGAAGCAATGTGGATGTAACTATGAAATGCACTCCACCTTCTACCACGTCAACCATGCAAACAACATTATCAACTATGTCGACCACTGCTTCTTCTACAACGACCCAAATGACCAGCTCTTCCACAACTGTTTCTTCTTCTTCGTCGACATCATCTACTACTGAGTCGACTACTGCTTCTTCTACAACGTCTCCTAGCACCACCACGAGCTCTACAACAAGTTCATCTGTTCCGTCGACATCATCTACAACTGAGTCGACCACTGCTTCTTCTACAACGTCTCCTGGCACTACCGGCTCTTCCACAACTGTTTCTTCTACTTCTTCTTCGTCGACATCATCTACAACTGATTCGACCACTGCTTCTTCAACAACGTCTCCTAGCACCACCACGAGATCTACAACAAGTTCATCTGTTCCGTCGACATCATCTACAACTGAGTCGACCACTGCTTCTTCTACAATGACTCCTAGCACCACCACGAGCTCTACAACAAGTTCATCTGTTCCGTCGACATCATCTACAACTGATTCGACAACTGCTTCTTCTACAACGACTCCTGGCTCTACCAGTTCTTCTACAGATTCTTCTACTTTGTCGACCACATCTACAACTGAGTCGACCACTGCTGCTTCTACAACGACTCCTGTCAGTACCAGCTCTTCTACTGATTCTTCTCTTTCGTCGACATCATCTTTAACTGATGCGACCACTGCTTCTTCTACAACGACTCCTGGCACTACCAGCTCTTCTACTGATTCTTCTACTTTGTCGACTTCATCTACTACTGAGTCGACCACTACTTCTTCTACAACGACTCCTGGCACAACCACGAGCTCTACAACAAGTTCATCTGTTCCGTCGACATCATCTATTACTGAGTCGACCACTGCTTCTTCTACAACGACTCCTGGCACTACCAGCACTTCTACTGATTCTTCTCCTTCGTCGACATCATCCACAACTGAGTCAACCACAACTCCTGGCTCCTCGACTGTATCAGCTACTCCATCGACATCATCTACAACCGAGTCCACTACTTTAGATTCCACAGTTACTACCTCTAGCTCTGAGTTTTCAACCCTCACATCATTAACGCAACTTTCAACTGCTTCAACTATAAGCTCAGAAACCAGCACTGCTTCTTCTGAACCCACTACTTCTACTACAGCATCATCAACAGAAGCAACTACCATGTCATCGTTATCTCCCAGCAGCACATCAACCATGACAATGCCGTCATCTCCAGGTACGACTTCAACTCCTGGATCAACTATATCTACTACACGACCATTCTCAACAAGACCAACGATAACGCTGTTTCCCTCCGTTCCCTCATTTTCGTCGACCACTCCGCGCTCTATCACCAGTACAACTAAAAGTTATAGCTCCGTGAGTTCTCCAAGTACGTTAATATCAACAAGTAACAGTCATTTTTCTGCCGTTACATTTCCGAGTGTTATGTTCACCTTTAACCCAATGAGAACATACCAAACTCGTTCCGGACTTTTTTCGTTTACAACATCAGCATATAAAAATAGGAAAGAACAAATGATTGCATACGAAATGGCGAAAACGTTTTTCTATACTCCTAAATACTAGCGTTTTAAGTATTTTCTGCATTTTTTATCGAAAAATATATGCGAAAAAGCATTCAACAATTCCAATTTATCTTCATATGATCTCTTCACATCCATCAGTTAATGTGTAATACTTACTCTTTGGTTTTTCGAAATAGACCGCTACTACAGGCGGCAGATATCCATCAACGTTCTTGTATGGGAAGAAATATCCAGGGAATCCACGACGCGGGATGTACTGAATGGCACCGATGTGCTCATTATCGGCAGGGTTTTCACCGGAGCAGGAAACCCATACCACATTAGTCTGCAAAACAAATGAGTCGCGCTAATCAAAATGACTCCGTAGTTGCGTAGATCCTCACGAGCGACTTACGTTTTTGTTTCCTCGAGCTTCCTCACCACGGATGTGCTCCTTGAGATCTTCGGGCATTTTCTCTGGCAAGTTGATCGAGGTGTTGTACATATCCGGTACCCAGTTGTAAATCTGATAGCCACAATACAAGAATGGTTTGAAACGACCACACAACTCGTTTACTATCGTTTATCTTACCTTGTTCAGCTTCAAGAATATGCACGGGCTCTTCTTCTTAAAGTTGTATCGGTTATCCTTGACGCACGGGGACCAGTTAGTCATAGGAACTTTGCAAACCTTGCCCTCCGGTGGCGGATTGTCGAACGAGCAATCGACGCGGTTATCCTCCTCTAGCGTGTAAGCTGCAATGGTAAACGTATAGGGTTAAGCACCAGTTTGGAGAAGTAGCTCCTGCAATCACAGCCACCAATACTACTACTCACGTTCCAAAAACTCATCGATTAGTTTGGTCCAGATCTCAACGTTGCCGTTGTCCGAGGCTCTGTACCAGATTAACGAACTCTCCACATTCTGGTACTCTGGCGGTGTTGGTCGGAAGCCCAAACCTGTGAGGGAAGAAATAAGGCATTAGAATTTACAACAACATCTGCCGTCAGTAACAAGCAGCTGAGAGACTCGACTTTACCTGGATTCGAACCAATCAATGAACTGTCAAGTTGATATTTAGGCATCTCCATGTCTAGCGTCTGCCAGAACACTGCCAGCATCGCGGCAAAGAATCCGACAAGGGCAGCATAAAAGCACACGTAGAAGAAGAGGATTTTNACTCTGGCGGTGTTGGTCGGAAGCCCAAACCTGTGAGGGAAGAAATAAGGCATTAGAATTTACAACAACATCTGCCGTCAGTAACAAGCAGCTGAGAGACTCGACTTTACCTGGATTCGAACCAATCAATGAACTGTCAAGTTGATATTTAGGCATCTCCATGTCTAGCGTCTGCCAGAACACTGCCAGCATCGCGGCAAAGAATCCGACAAGGGCAGCATAAAAGCACACGTAGAAGAAGAGGATTTTTGCTGCAATGAAAAGGAATTAGAAGGGAAGACACGCAAGATACAAGATTAATGAAGGTTTCACAAGTGTTGACATTTCGCCCGTTCTCCGGTGACGCACATTAATGTGTATATTTATTAGATGCAAATTTAGCTCAGAATAAAACCACCGTCAACCCGCATTTATGGAAAAAGGAATCGTTCGGCCGTCACATTAGACCCCGGCACAGTTTCTTCGTGAACCTGTGCTTCATCAGCTTGAGTGATTTTCTATAAATAAAGCTGCCTTCAAAATGGCCACGACACAACAGTTGCCCTACAGACGTGCATGTGACAGCCAGATGAAACGTGTGAAATTCTATCTATCATCATTTACGTCACTAATAGCACGTGTGACATAAAAAAACCTCTACACACACACACAAACACCGACAAACCGTCCAACATCTGCAGGCTATTCCGGCATCGTACAGTGCGTTAAGCGTCTTTGCGAGAAGATTGCTCAGCCAACAGCCCGTTAGAAGCGTTCGTAATTGAATCCAAAACTTTGCTGATTGATAGTAGTCCCCATTTCCCGCGAGGGCTCTGCTGACTCATCCGTTATGCACTTTGTGTGCCTTCATTTATCTCGCTCTCGTAAAACAAAATCATTCCCGGGGGCCATTCTCGACACACCGAAACACGAACACAAACACACATAGCATGTGACATGGACGCTTCCAGGAGCGTTGGAATAGCCCGGCGTGTGCTTATTTATATCATACTGTCCTATATCCAACCACGGGCACATACACACTCGTGGATATGTTCCAGTCACATCCACAACTAACTATAAGCGTGCCATGTACGGTATGATCTGACAGCTGCAGGCTTGTTTGCTGCATTCACAAACACTGACCATGACAGCGCAATCAGGGTTGGGTGTCGCAGCCATTCCCAGCCTATTCAACCCGTCCGGGAAACGCGCGGCGTTTTGTGAATAGAATATGCCCGCGGGGAATAGACTGTGCATCGAAAAAAAAGACACTCCAGAATGCAAAAAAGAAACTTCCATTCCTGCTGCCTTGAGGATAAGGAATCTTATTAGTAGAGTGCAACTATAACGAGGTGCAGCTTTTTGAAGGCTTCAACAGACACTTCTCGTTGGAAAGGAAAAACATTTATTTGTGTGACGTATGTGTAGGTATTGCCGGTACAACTTCTTCTTTTTGTATTTTTCCACTTATTTCTCGCCTCAGTTACACACTGTCGAAAAATATCAATTTTCATCAACAAGATATAACCGTCAATCATTATTCAGCAATTAACACGAACCACCACCAGCACCACGAAGGCGCCCATTCGCTCGTGACGACTGTTTAACGACTGCGTTTGCTTTGCCCCTACTCTCGTTAGTTAACTGCTAAGGTCGCCTTGAGTGTGGCGAGTATTCCATGTGCTGGAATCTCGTCGCTCACCCATAAGGTCACACGCAAGCGTCTGAGTACTATAGCGCACAAGTGTACAAATCAAGCGTGCTAATAACCGGAGCGATAGCGCAAGAATCGTCTACGCATGCGATGGTGATCACCATGGAGATCACATTGCCTGCTTCTTGGTAGAAAGGAAAATCTGTCAAAGTCACGGAATGGTTGCTCCTAGCGCAGTAGCACGTGCTTCGATGGGGAATTTCATTTCCCATCCCAATCCGGTAATATTCCTAGTCTGAGTGCAAAACAACAAATACGCCACAGTTGTTTGGGTATTTTAGTACACAGCAACCCGTGTACTTGTACTGTACTTCCCCAACAAGTCAACCTGACATTCGTTTTCCCGTGCTATCGTCGTTTTGGGGATTTCTATCCCACCGATCGTACCGTTCACTTTACCTTACATAGTTGCGCGATAGGTAGATGTCTCGACTGCCTGCCATAAAATATTAACTGGTCAATCCAATAAAACAGCCCTTAAATGCGGTGAAATTAATTTATTCTAGTGATGTTCATAAATCATTCCAATGGTACGCTGCTCCAGGCAACGACTGTGGCGCGAATAAGTACAGCGTACCCCGTTCGCTACAGAGAGTACATGCCGCTGTGATTGATGACGTAGAGCGACATTGATGGTTGGTTCGACCAGCTTAACTGGATCGATTATTGAAAAGTGCCCCAACAAGTACGAAACGGTCCGTGTATCGCATCGGGAGATCAATTGAAATTAATGCTTATTGATTGTTTCTACATGGAATTAATTGAACCCAACCCAACGCTTAATTGTCTCCGGTGTGCCTTCGCTAGGGAAAGCAGCGTATATTTCTAGTGTGCCTAGTAGTGATGGTGGAACTTAATTGAGATGTCTACGAAAGCGAGCAACCAGAAACCGTTTCTCTGACATATTTTCCCTCACTCCGTTAAGAATGGACGAAACTTCAAATCGATCGCATTCTGCCATGGTTGGTCGGTGTGTGCGATAAGTCACGGCACACGGGCAAGTGTGCACCATGCAACGCCCCATACAATCTCTCTTCAGTTTCGTTTTCAATTGTGTCAGCGACTAAATGATCCCGTCAATAAACGCTTTAGCAGTTCTTTTTTAGTTAATCCCCAATTTTGAGTGTAAATTTTAATAAGCAATTTGAATTGTGCACAGCCTAGCAACAGACGGTGAAAACAAATCTGTTTCTAGACTAGTAATTGGAGAAGGGAATTCCGTCCACAAACATGTCTGCGACGCAATGTTGATAAAAAAATCCCACAACAAGAACCACATTACTCACAATAAAGCACGCCTCTCCATGCTTTACTGTTCAGTCATTCAACGATTTTGTGTTCCATGTTTACAGCCCGGCTGGAGCACGACTGTTTGTGTTTGTTTATACAGCAAAAAAGATTCCAAACGAACACACACACGAAAGCTGTAGAACATAAAACTGCCTACGAGCATCAAAAAATAAAAAATAAACACTTCGACTGCGAATCATTCAGAACGTTCGTCACGTTTCGTGCTGGAATAAGTTATGGCCTGGGTGAAGAAGCGAATAGCCCAACTAACGCCAGACACAGCATGTTACTGATACAAGGCGAGTTTGTGATAAAAAATTTCGCCAACGTTTCCAACCATCAATAGAGAAACGGGTGGACCTTCGGCTGGATCGAATGAGGTCATGAAGAATTCAATGACGCCATGTCGTGCTACAGTAGCGGGCGGACGCGACAAGCCACGTTTATCAGTAGATGTTTGCTGCTGTGACAGCGTTATCGAGCTATCGAATATCGAGTGGTTCCGGTAAAAAAAGGGCTACTAAGGGATAAACTATTCGCAACGGTTGGCCGTTTGGGAGGTGAAGCGAAGATTCATATCTAATGGCCTATACGGTGCGCTGTATTGTTTGCCTATACAAACAGACTGGATCTTGATAATGCGCTCCCCTCCATCATGGCAGGCATTGGCGGCGGAATTCGATCACCTCATCAGGCAACCATTATCATTATCATCATCATCATCATCGTCGTCGTCGTCATCGTTATATTCCAGTAAAAAGAGCTACTGATTCCTTTCGACGATCCGTGCAGCAAACGTTAGCAAAAATATTCTTTGCTTTGATAAGAGCCATATCCTGTTTCACGAACACCAAACCATCATCCGCAAACGTGAGCAAACTACTGGAAAGGAGATGAAGAACGTAAGCCAGCTATTAACCATCCTCTGGAGAAGGGCGAGTTCACTTCCATAAAACAAACTTTGCAAACAGCAAAGCAACACCAAACCAATGCGACGATAACTCTCAATGTCTCTGCGTGAACGACTCCCAAACCAAAACAAGTTGGGAAGAAAATGAAAACAAGATCTGGTAACCACCAACGTTCAACCAATATCGCAACGTGTGCGTCCACAAACTTGAAGCCGCATCATCGCCACCCATACGAGCAGCAGCGTCAGCAAACGCATTGCGATATTTTCGGTGAGCGTTACGTACGGATGATTTCTTGCTCGCGGCAGACCTCTGGATCGGCATAAATGAATACCAAAACATTGGCAACAGCACAAACAAGCCTGGCGCGAAAGAGATGGCTTTGGAGCGACCGAGACTAGCATCATTATTTTTGGTGCGATATGTGTATTAATAACTTTGTCGAGCTGACCAGTACAACTGGTTCAATGGCGTCAGACGGGTAGCCAGCCGTCAGGTGCAATACCGAATGACAGAAGATTAATCCTCGCAAAAATGTACTGCCGAGTAGCCAAATCTGGTACTCGTCTAGGTCAAATAAACAGTCACAAAACTAATTCCAAATGTCAGCTTTTTGCTTAGACATGCCTTCGAGTTGCAGAACTGGTTCCATTGCTCGGATCGCCTCGCTTCCTCCCCTTCGGAGGGTTAATTTTATTCCGGTTCTTTTCCGTTTGCTTCCATGCAAAAAAAGGAGAAGAAGAGGGACAAAAACACGTTAACCGGGGGCCGCAAGATACACAGCTGTATCGGTGCGACCTCGCAAGAATAGCCGATCGTGCGCCTGTAGTCTGTAGTCTGAGTACGATCGCTGCTCGTTGGATTTGTTCAATTGGAGAAAACAAACTACACGCCAGAGTAATGATACCCTCCTCGTCCGTGGACTCGGCACTGTGTAAACAAGCACGTGGAACTCCCNACAAACTTGAAGCCGCATCATCGCCACCCATACGAGCAGCAGCGTCAGCAAACGCATTGCGATATTTTCGGTGAGCGTTACGTACGGATGATTTCTTGCTCGCGGCAGACCTCTGGATCGGCATAAATGAATACCAAAACATTGGCAACAGCACAAACAAGCCTGGCGCGAAAGAGATGGCTTTGGAGCGACCGAGACTAGCATCATTATTTTTGGTGCGATATGTGTATTAATAACTTTGTCGAGCTGACCAGTACAACTGGTTCAATGGCGTCAGACGGGTAGCCAGCCGTCAGGTGCAATACCGAATGACAGAAGATTAATCCTCGCAAAAATGTACTGCCGAGTAGCCAAATCTGGTACTCGTCTAGGTCAAATAAACAGTCACAAAACTAATTCCAAATGTCAGCTTTTTGCTTAGACATGCCTTCGAGTTGCAGAACTGGTTCCATTGCTCGGATCGCCTCGCTTCCTCCCCTTCGGAGGGTTAATTTTATTCCGGTTCTTTTCCGTTTGCTTCCATGCAAAAAAGGAGAAGAAGAGGGACAAAAACACGTTACCTGGGGACGCAAGATACACAGCTGTATCGGTGCGACCTCGCAAGAATAGCCGATCGTGCGCCTGTAGTCTGAGTACGATCGCTGCTCGTTGGATTTGTTCAATTGGAGAAAACAAACTACACGCCAGAGTAATGATACCCTCCTCGTCCGTGGACTCGGCACTGTGTAAACAAGCACGTGGAACTCCCATTCAGCCTTTCATGACACAAATTAAATACCCCTTAAACCGGTTCGATCGGTTCGCGAAGTTGCGAACGGATAGACTTTAGTGCTTGATAAATCTCACCGTGCCACCATACCCACACGGCACACGGTAGCGCCCGAACGGATAACTTCCCCGAAACAATTCATCCATCAAGGCCCAAGGTAGAACAGGGAAATTCTTCGTTGTTTTTTTTTTCTTGTATGTTTGTCCGTGTTTTGTTCAGATGATTCAAGAACATCTCCACGGCACAGCCAACACACTCACTTGGAACTTCGAGGTGAAAATATCGTTTATTGGAAAAAGTAAAGTGTACGTTTATTTATAGGCAGGGCGCAGGCGCACGGAACTCCCTGCCCTCCCTCCCCCCCCCCCTTCCCCTTTTTCCTTGTCGCTCCTTTGCTTCGTTCCACCACCAGCATTTTATGAAACGTGCCTGGTTCCGCCAAAACTGACTGGGCCCCCGATGCGGAACGCGCACGCACACACACTCACCCACACGTCCACCGGGATCATGTCGTTCCGTCGTAAAACCGTCTGAACCGACCGCGGTGTCTCAGGTCTTCACGTCAAACGTTGTGTGGCGGAAATGGTGGCAGGTGGCCGTACTACGGTATCGGGGCAAGTTTACGAAGTATTAAATTTAGCAATTGGTGCGCATACCGTTCGTGCTCCGGTAGAATTTGGTTTTGCATGCAAGACTCTTCCATTCCAACAAAGCGTTACCGGCTAGGGCAACGAATATCGAACCTGCCCGATGCATGTGCCCTGAGTTAGCCTTATCGATCGTGGTGCTTAATAGGATTCGTAACTTAACCGTTGTGGCAGAGTTTCGGGTTCGCAAAACTTTCAACCAGATACTTGACAAACTGGTCAAAGTAAGCTGTGGAGATAGCGAGAAAACATACTTCTGACAGTTTTGGAACCGTTCCTCCAACTGTCAAAGGTTACTGAGTGTTTTTTTGTTATCCCAAAGAATTACACCACTTGTACTGAAACCAATTTGTCAATACACGCACATGTGCGCCTTACTGACACGCACACATGTGAACCGCCTTTAATTGTCTCATCAATGCTCTATGCTAGCCGATATACCTTCCTCCAGAGGACGTTCGCGCGCCGTTCGGTTCCGAACCGAATCGTTCGAGGCAATGCAGCATTGAAATTCAATTCGCTTCAATTTAAATAACAAATATGTTTGCGATGCATAACTATGT
>STHB01000003.1:2209488-2242578 GCA_018908115.1 Anopheles rivulorum | reverse complement strand
CGCTCTCTCTCTCTCTCTCTCTCTCTCTCTCTCGCTTTCCTTCGCTCTAGCGCTTTCTCGCTCTTCCGCTTCCGCTTTCGGTTATCCACAAACACGCGCGCGAACGCTCACACACACAGCACACAGCAGCAAACTCGTTCCCAGCACCGACTCTCTAATCCCCAAACTGGATCGCGTGCGTGTGTGTTGATCGGGCGGCAGAAATGTCAGAAATGGTGCGGTTCGTTTGCCATCACCCACCAATCACCGACACAGCACAACGGGACAAAATAAAGGCAAAAGGGAAGAAAATTTTAAGGAAAATTCATTAATATATTAGACAAAAGAGGGATGATACAAGGACAAAATCTCTTTTTGCTAAGGATCTCTATGACACAACACGTTCACCCGTCAAGGACCTCAAATCCGAGACCGGGATGTTCGGTACGACTTTTTTATGTAACCACCTTCGAACGAAAGGCAATGTGCGCGAGCGCACGTCTTTATGGTGTCATACTTGTACCCTTCAGCACTTCCACCACCACCACCCCCAGCCCTTCGCACAATCGGGACAGTGTGTACGTATGTATGTGTGTGCGTGTGTGTATATGCACTCAGTTTTCGTCGTCTCTCACATCAGATTGGGAAGGATCCTGCAGGAATCTTACAATAACTACAATAACTGCAATAACGCTTCCTTACTGCGAGGTTTAAGTTAAACCGTATTACTTTAATCAAGCTACTAAGTGCAAGGAGGAGTTTACTAAACTTGTTGAGAAAACATAAAGCTCCACCATTATCTACATCTCCTTCTCTCTCTCTCGCTTTCTCACGATTTAACACCCTGTGGAAAATTCTCCATTTTCCCGCTATTGTCCTTGCAGATTTGCTAAATGCTCCAGAAAAGTGTCTCTCATACAAGTCACACACCGACACATACACACACACACGTACATATACACAAGTAGAAAAAGCACAATAGTGTTCGATTCCTTTCTACAGTCACCAGTATGCAAGTTGCAACATCGTTTCTTCCACTACCGATTACACGGTTTGTCCTTTCGAAAGTTTGACTCAACACTTTTAAACTAACAACAAAAACATCACTAGTATCCTGTAGTAAACTGTTACAACCTGTGCTACCCCGCACACACACACACACACGCACACAAGAGGCACACAACTGCAGCACCACAACGTACCCACACAGCGCAAAGCACCTTTACAGAGTGCGTAACAAGCGCGCTCGGACGAAGCAGCTACGATACGCCTGTAACCGATTCAGTCGCGGTTCTGAAAACGAGTCACCATGCTGCCAACTGCCTTGGTTATTTATCCACCAACCCTTAAAGAGATTCGGAAAAAAGGGGGGCACGATCTCTCTCTCTCGCTCACGCTCACTCTTTCGCTCTCGTTCGCCTGCTGCTCCACACAGTCTGACAAGCTATTGCTTTTTTACTGTGCAAAGTATAGAGTGAACTGTCTCTCTCTCTCTCACTCTCTCTTTCTCTTTTTTATTTCTCGCTCTTCATCTGTCTCATTCTCTCTCTCTCTCTTTCTCTCTCTTGCTCTCGCTTCTTCCAGCAGGGAAAAGTGTTAGCTCCATCATTCTTTTGGAGCATTTTTGCACTCTCGCAAATTGGAGAAGATCCGCTTGCAACGGAGAATGAGCGCACGCTACGCTCCGTGAGTATGCGTTCGGAACTGAGAGGAATACCAACTATTAAAAAAAAACTACGCAAAGAAAGTCATGTCGAAAAAATAAATTCGCGCAAAGCGTTGCTGCGCATGCTTGCCGCTTTCGATCGGTGCTGCAGAGGCCTGAGACACTACCAGCAACACCACGGACACAAGGACAGCCTCCATCCAGTCCGCCTCACTCCCCTTCCCACCTCCCTCGCCCCCCACACACACTCGCACACACCCACAGCAGGTGTAGTGGTGTACCAATCGAACGAGAAGGTGAGACAGAGCGACAGGGCTACCACACATCCCCTCGTGTATGACAAAAGTTTTGGAGGACATCGACAAGGGTGAAAAATCGGGTGAGAAAAAAGGGGACAGGCAGGCTTGCAAGGGGAGGCACGTTCCGTAGACGGACCGGAGCCAACATTCGTCCATAATGGATCAATGTGATCCCAATTCGGGACGGAAAAGCGTACGCCGAGCGTGTACTTGTACCGTTCCGAAGAGGTCCTTCTGGATGGTGTTCCTTCCACTGCTCTTCGTACACACTCTCTATGCTGTCTCGCACAACGGGGCACACTTCCACACACACACACACACACAAGCACGTATACGCACACACATGCTGGGCCTTTGCAGGACGAGTTATGACACTGGGATCGATAATTATTTCCTTTCCCTTAGAACGGGGGTTTCTTGTGCAAATTTGTCCTTTGTTTTCCACACCATCGCACCATGTGATCTATTTTTTCTGTCCTTTTCCTCTGTAAAAGTGTACGTGTGTGTGTGTTCTGCTTCTTCTACAGCGAAGGAACTAGTCATCCCACCACAACGCGTGTCCTAAAAACACCTTCTTTTGCCCGGGATGGAATTTTGTGTCACTTTTTCCTTTATGTCACGATTTTTCATTCCCTGTTCCCCACGTAACGCCAATCTAATTTGCGATTTTGCTATTCGCTTATAAGTGTTTAACCAGATCGACGGGATCGGCACAAAAAAGCTAACCTCTTACTATGACCACATAGAACCGAATACTCTATGCAAGTGGCCTTTTCAACGACTCCCAAGGATTGTTTCCGGGGGAAAAAATGGCACCAGGTGAGTACCGCCAGTGCAATTACGTACATCATTCTTTCCCTCTCTCTCACACACACTCTCACACGCGATATCTTTCTCTCTCTTTCTCGCTCTCCGTGGGTACTCACGCTCCCATTTTCCAGGAAAATCTGCCACACTGGCTAATGCAAGGATCCTCGCTACCGGAGACAGAGAGAGAGAGAGAGAGCGGGAGAGCGAGAGAGGTTTTTGTGCTCTAATTTTCTCGTTCCACCACCGTGCGACGCCAGTGATTGTGTAATCATCAGTTGCTTCCATTTGTGCTTGACCCACCGTGCGCCTCCATCGGTGTGTGATGCAGCCGCTCACCATTTCCTTGCTCCTTCGCCACAGAAACCAAGTGAGCGCGGCACTCACTCGACACGGGAAGAGAGCAGAACTCATTCGCGCAATACATTTTTTTTCCTTCCTTTAGCTGTGCTTCTGTATATGTGTGGTTGACGTATTTAGGGAGGAACACCTCCTTTTCGAGAATGGTGTTCCTGGTGTTGGTGTCGATGCAACGAAAAGAAAAAAAAACAATAAGGCTCCCCAACAAGGTGAGAGAATGGGATGGGTGCTTGTGGCCCAAAATCCATTACGTCATACCTCAGCTGTTACGCCATTAGTTTTCTCTGCAGCATATACGTACACCGTTCACGCGGCAGGATTAGCACTCAGCACTATCAGGGAAGGCTCGTTCTGTCCTTGAGCCGCCTAGCTTTGGCCTAACTGTTTGCTGTTTTAATGCTTACAGCAAACCCAAAGCCCATCATCTTTATTCGATTCCTTACAGTTGGCACACATGATGATAACAGCATTAACAGGCCACTTCGTCAATTCTTCCATCGAAGGTGTAGATGTTGCGCCCGCTCCGTCCGTCAATCAGGCAACAATTATGTAATCATTCCTTCCTCGTACACACTACTCGTACACAACATTTTCCATTGCCGGTGAGTGTTAATTTCCTTACTTGTTTATTTTGCTTTTATTTTTTATTTTCCTCCAAGAGCGTCATCACTTCCGGTTGCTTGGGGCATATTTTATTCACCAACCAACAGCCGTGCCGTGCCTTTCGGTGCAGGCTTTTTTTCCCTTATTTGGGCAGGCTGGAATGGTTACAGGTTGGGTTGGTTGTGTTGGTTGCGAAAATGGGCGAAGGAAACGGCTCCAGCGATAGTGTTCGATAAATTCGTTTTCCACTTCGAAGCGCTAACGAAAGCCGGAAATCCATTCGAGGTCATTCGGTTGTGCCGTATGGCGAATGGCCAAGGTGCCAAGAAGTGCCAAGAGGAAGAAGAAGAATAAAATGTAAAAGAAGAAATAAAAAAACACATAAAGTTAATGTGTTCAGGAAAGGTGTGAACAGGAAATTAAATGAAGCGCTAGAAAGGGTAAATAGAAAAATAACTATAATGGGAGCTTTGGATGCTAACGATTGAGGGAATAGAAATCAAGGATACTAAGAAAATTCCGCACGGTAGCTCGTAACCGGAATAATTAACACGTCACCACGGTCGTGATTCGAAATCACGTTCTAAGCGGCCATAACAAGCGCAAGATTTGAAATTAAAATTTCATTCTCATCTTTGTTTCACGCTTGGAAATGTTGCTGGTCTATTGAACAAAACAAAGTCCATTAAACAAAGTTACATAAAGTGTGATAAAATACTTTTTATCTGTCAACACTTTTAGCATACAAGGGGAAAAAGTGGATACAAGAGGAAAAAGTTTCTGTTATCAGTTACGACAATTATACCTTCAACTACTTCAAAACAATCGCTCAGTTCTAACTCTTACGAATACTCAGCAGCACTAAGAGAGAAGTATTAAAATCCGAAAGAGATGCTTCAATACACACTTTTGAATATGAGGCGATAATTATAGATATTAGGTTAATTAAAAGTGTTGAAGAAATTTAATCCAATCATATCATATCTCTAACGAGTAAGAAATAAACGAGAACAATATTGTTGGTCAAATTTCCAGAAGAGTACCCCCCCCCCCCCACCCCGCTCATGACTATTCATTCCGTTCACGAACACATCCATTAATCGTTGCACAATGTTATTTTTATACAGCTACATATTTGCGTAGAAGTACGCGTGCTCTGTTATCGTTTTGTTTGCTTACAAATATCAAATACATTGCCCCCGGTCTAATATTTGCCATTGGGTGGAAATACAGCAAACTACCATTACACAGAACAGAGCGCCGCTTCGAGCGTCTCAAGATGACCAATATCGGTACCTCGGTGTTTACTGAACACCCTGACCCATTCAGATAAGTTAAGTAGTCGTTAGCAACGGCGGGAAATGAAACCGAACATGCAAACCATCCGGCGTTGAGACACCGACGTCACAGCCCCTGATCGTGATCTACAGCGATAAATAAGCTAACGCCAGACGAAGACCAACGCACATGCTCCATCAATTAGCATCAACAGTAACACCGACGACCATGCCAGTGACGACACGGAAATTACACCTCGTACAGATTCCAGCCGAATGCGAATGTTTAGCACGTTTCCAATCATCTGCCAGGGAGCGTACAGTTCCAGGCGGAGAAAAAAAAATGATTGCCCTAATATGCATTGTTGGTATCCGTTTAACGATCGAAATCGGATCAAAACTGTAGACGATTTCGGTTTGATTTCGTACCGTGCGTCAAGTTAGCGATCACGCACTGATCTGCGTTCCGACATGATTGACCATCATGTCGCGCACATCACTCATGTGTCATTTTTATCACCTACGGCCGAAGCATCAGTTCCAGACGATCGGGAACAATTAGCGGAATGTGGTAATTAGCAGTGAATTTTATATTCACATTACCTTTGCACCTCAAGGACACCGTCTTTGGGAAGCGGTGGCACTCGCGGTGTAGCTCACGCGAGATAGACACCACGTGAGCTGGGGAAGCACACGTATCGACCAACTGATAAACAACCCCGAACAGTTGTTAGCAGGTGCGACGTCACAAACCATACGTTATGACAAGGTGGGGTAAGTAAGTTCTATAACTGTGTTCACTATTATTGGCACGCGCATAATAAAGATGTATGATACACGACAGAGCAGCAATGCTCTCCTGCCGAATACAGTTTTGATATTAATATTGTAGTTTAATGTGTCACCAGGAAAAACCCTATAATACCCTTAAAAAGAGTCAAAAATATGGTCCATACATTCGTTTTATCAAAATTATTCGACGTTTCAGATCTCATAAGTAATAACTTTAATGTGTTAAGTGGAAGAGTTGTAAGGAGTATAATTTCAATATAATTGTTTACACTACAAAAGCAATAATGTAATATATGGCCAATGAAATGATCAAACAATCACACACAGGTAATCCTCAAAAGCTACCGATTTCCGGTTATAAAATGAGCTTCTCGTTAAACAATAAATTACCCCATTTGACACCTGTTGTAACAGCATCTTCACCTACCTTTGTTATTGTATAGAATGCATTCTCAGCTCCTACAGTTCACTTTTTCCGATGGGTGTATTTTTAACCTCTCTCATTTACAAATTGTCGTATTAGCAGCGCCATTTTAACGCTGGCATCACAATTCATTTGCATCATTAGCGCAAGCTTATGAATCTGCACACCATCGGTCTGATAATGGAGCCTTTCAGTAGGCTCGGTATCCCCGCAAAGTGCACAAAGTCACGTTTCGTGCGGCCAGTTAAATTGTACGAAGGTTGCGATTGAATGAAATGGCTGGTCGTGTGCTGCAACCGATGGCAGCAAACAAAAATAGTTCACATCACAACATTTGCACATCTTTGTGGCAAACGTTTTACGGTAAAAGTGAAAACAATTTACACATGAGTTTTTTTAATTTTAAAATAAATATTTGATTAATTTATATTCATTTCCATTTCTGGCTATATTGTTAAAGTCTACTTGTTAAATATTTTAAAAGATATTCTACAAAACACGCTTCTTTTCTTCAAAATACGGTGTGGGTGGGTGAGTTTTGCATTTCTATAAATTGTGTAGCGTAAAAATTGTAGAGATTATTATTATGAAACCTAACCTTCCACCGTAGTCAGTGAAATTTCAATTTGAATGAAATATTTCATGTGCCACAGTACATGCTGTCGCCTATACTGTGGCTTTCATTAAAACGTACCATCACGTTACCAAGCAACCGTTGCTATTTTCAACGTTCGTTGTTATTTTCCAACCGTAGTTCGAAGACCACACTAGTTTCAATCTTGCTTCACCCCGGATAACTCACATTCAATTTTCTCTGCCTTCAAGATGGTGCGCGGACAGTACGAAGAAGAGTTTGGTCCTAAAAAGTGAGTCCTTGTTAATGTGTTGTGGCGCAACCAAAACGTGTTATAAATTTCTTACCACAATTCTTCTGCAGGATGTCGAAAAAGACGATTCAGGCATCGTGTCGCAAGAACAAGCTCTACCTCACGCCCCATCTTAACGATGTCCTATATTTGCACTATTCAGGTGAGCAGCATCGTATCAACTTCGCATTAGAATCGTTTGGCTAAGCATTTCATATTTGTGCAGGATACAACGCCATCGATGGATTGGAGGAATATGTCGGTTTAAAATGTCTTTGGCTCGAATGTAATGCCATTTCGGGAATTTCCGGTTTGGAGCACCAGTCCCAATTGCGTTGTCTGTATCTGCACAACAACCTTATCAAGGTCAGTATTGTGCACGTGCACAACAGCAATGGAGAAGGGAATGACAAGTATTGGGGCTCGGGCAAGTATTGATTTCTATTTGAATGACATCTATGTTGTTCTTTTTCTCTTTTTTGGTACAGAAAATCGAGAACTTGGAACACTGCAAGCAGCTGGACACACTGAACCTTTCCCATAATCATATCGCAAAGATAGAAAATTGTGGAAGTGGTAAGGAGCGAAACAAACACCTTTCTTTGAAAAAAAAACACCATGATTAAACGTGAATGTGTTCTTTTAACAGATATTTTACCAGTGCTGAATACGCTAAACATATCACACAACTATCTCAAATCAATTGAAAGCATTGTGGAGCTGAGAAAATGTGATTTCGTGTCAGTTTTGGACATTTCCCACAACCGTATAGAAGACATTGCGATTGTGAAGGTAATTGTATTATATTTTAAGCTTTTTATACACTCATCATCATTTTTCTCTCTCAGGTGCTGGGTGATATGAAAGGATTACGCGTGCTAACGATGGTGGGAAATCCGGTGATCAACGATATCCCTTCGTACCGCAAAACACTCATTTTGGAATGTGTGAGTATAATAATTGAAAAAAATGATACATTTGATTTTACAATTAATGAATTTCCCAAAACAAATGTTCGTTTTAGAAATCTCTGACATATTTGGACTCTCGGCCAGTGTTTGATAAGGATCGAGCGTGTGCCGAGGCATGGTATGTGTTCATGAATATATAATCTCATATAAACATCTTCATATTTACGAACCCCATTTTGTGATTTTTTTCTTATTAAGGAAACGCGGCGGATACGAAGAAGAACGCAAGGAGCATTTGCGCTGGAAAAAGGAAGAACAACGCAAGATGCGCCGAAGCATCAATGGTATGAGCTAATCGATTTCCTCTTCCTAAATACAGGGAATGTTAATGTTTTATTTTCTTTATTTGTTAGCAACGCTTCGTTTACGTCACCGAGGTGATGGGGAACTGGAATTGGTGAGAAAACCATTCAAATATATTACATTCTAAATAATCATAACTATTTTTTTCAAATTCCAGCTCAAAACAAGTAGTGATGAAGAAGAAGATCGTGAAATCGCTGATTCTATTACCGGGAAAGATGAACTACAGGAGATGGACTACCAGTCGAATGAGGTCGCATGGAAAGAGATGGAAGATCTATTTAATCAACACACGAAAGCTCTTAGGCCGCATGTGCCGGCACATTTCTCTGACCAACCTAAACAAGCATATCAAGCTATTGAAGGTACTTCTGGAAGGGTAACTGTTGGTCAGTGTAACCAGGATAATGTCAAAAAACCACTCATCGAAGAGATAACTACAGAAGAGCACGCAGCAATGATGGAAGACCTGGAGAAAACTGAAGAAAAATTGAATGATGCAGCGTTCCTGGAGGAGAGAACAGAAATTGATCAATGTTACATGAAAGCCGACGAACAGGATGATTTGGAAAAGATTAATGCTGTTGAAAAGGACACTGAGCTTGTCGCACGAAATGAGTCACCCATTAACGATCTTGTTGAGGAATACAAATGTGAGAATTCTGTCGTAGAAATAGATTCTACAAATTCTGTAGAGTCTAACAAGAGCCCTGAGGTGAACCGTAAAACAGAAGCCCGGATTGCATCAGCTGAGCAAGATGATACACTGAACGTCATCATTCAATCGAAAGAGATCTCCATAACGATGCAACCATCGTGCAGCAATACAAGCGAGTTGCCACCAGCAGTCCAGGATGATATCCTGCAAGGGACTGAGCGTAAGTCATCTACCACTTCTCTTGATTCTGCCTATAATCCTGACATTACACGGCATGAGAGTAAGAAGGATGATGAGCGTAAATCATCCACCACCTCCGTGGACTATATTACTGGATCCGACACTAACTCCGATCCAACACTGGTCACAGATTGTGACAGTTGTTTGCGTAACAGTCATGGCAGTAGCCGAGGATGTTCTTCCCGCTCGGACACTTCAGACAGTGAGGATATGTTTGACAAGATTGTACCGAAGAAACATCGCAAGCTAGCTTGTGCAGTTCGGTCGNATTACACGGCATGAGAGTAAGAAGGATGATGAGCGTAAATCATCCACCACCTCCGTGGACTATATTACTGGATCCGACACTAACTCCGATCCAACACTGGTCACAGATTGTGACAGTTGTTTGCGTAACAGTCATGGCAGTAGCCGAGGATGTTCTTCCCGCTCGGACACTTCAGACAGTGAGGATATGTTTGACAAGATTGTACCGAAGAAACATCGCAAGCTAGCTTGTGCAGTTCGGTCGGTGAGCAGCAGTGACAGTAGCAGTGACCTTGATGAGCCAGGTGGTAGTATACTGGATAGTAAGCTCGATCGTCAAAACACGATCACAGAGTTCATCGATGAGTACAAACGATTCTTCCACTCGGTGGATTTGCGCGATCCGAAGTGTGTTCTAAAAAATCGTCACAAAATTGTGCGCCCTCAGACAGCAAAGACACAGCGCACGGAGCCCATCGTCTACGAAAGCGTACTGAAAACGATGGAGCAAAATTCCAACTACGCGAAGATAGAGCAAGTGCGTCAAGAGCGTGAAACGGACGATCGCAGTCTGGCGAAGGAAGCTGTTCTGGAACGTCTGATCAAAGGTCACGATGCTGTGGATATGAATATCGAGCATCAGATGATATCGATCGGTGGAAAAGCGCACAACTTCAACGAGTACCGGCTCGAGGTGTTCCGTCAGGATCAGGAAAAGCTACAGAACCTTATCGACCGTGTGACGGCACAGAAGGATAAGTATAACGCACACATTGATAGCATTCACGATCAGCTCGCAAACATCATGGATGACTATGGACAGATCAGCGTAAAATTGCGAAAAGTTAACGCTATGATACAAACCATTAATGAGGAGGTAGACCAGACGGGACAAGGGAACATTTCGAGTTCTATCATAGAAACATCTCCCAAAGATGTTGTGGAGGAAATTGTTGAACATATGACCAAAGAGCAGGTGCAGAGCGTAGTTGATACTAACATGAAAGTGTCTGATGATGCTTCGGGCGAACCTGTGGATGAACTGTCCTCAGACGAATCTGTTTCAGATTTGTGTGGTTTTAAGGAACGTATAGCGGCACAAATTGAAGTTGGTTTAATGGATTCCACCAATCCTAACGCGCGCAAACCCATCTCAGAAGATTTTGGTTCCGATCCGGTCTATCGCAAATTTATTGACATCCAGTACGAGATTGACAAGCTCACGGAAGATCAGATATTCGATGCACTGTCAGAAGCTGCCCGTGAGCTACAGGAGGAAGAGGAACTCGAAGCGAAACTTCTACACGATGCCGTGGATGAGTACTGGAACCCAACTACCGATCTGGATGACTTTCGGCGAAATCTCAATCTGGATGCTCATCCGATCATACAGCGATTTAAGCGCTTCATCGAATGTCAAGGCACCGATACGGATGATACCGATTCGGAGGCACACGTACGAAAGCTTGAGAGTGCGTACCACAAATACGAACGCCGTCTTTCTAACCATCTGTTCGATGAGTATCTGATTTTGAGTCGTAAGGCAAGTATTGCGACTACCACGGGCGGTGAATCGAGCGCAACGGAACTGGAGTTGATTGAAATTGAAGGTGGACATGTGCTACGAGCGTCCACCAGCAGACGTGCAACGGCATGGGATTTGAAGGAATCGCTAGAAGATCCGGTTGTTGAGGTAGAGGAAGAACCTAACGATGAGTTCTCAGTTGAAGGTACTGCGAACCCAAAACTGGAAGAGCTGGAAGATGAAGAATCCAAACCAGAAGAAGCGAATGCACAGTGCATGATTGAGACCGTGAAGGACCCATCTGCAGATGCAGTGGGGTACCAATAGGAGATAGTTGTGACACCATTATAGCAAGCGTTAAGAGTGACCTCTCTTTAGCAGCACAAATTATGTACGTAGTAAACGAGTTGTTATCACCAAGAAGCAAGTTGAATAAAGCAAACGCACTCTTGGTAGTTTTGTTTTCGTATTCATCTTTTTATTCCACCCCGATTTAATGGGCCTTCGTTCTCTCTAAACACTACAAAGCTTTAACCATACTGGGATTCATTTCTTCAAATCATAGTAGCCCCGGGCGGCCGATTCCTCCAAAAGTGTGACAAGCGAGTCGAGCGTTTCCTCTCCAGTTGGTACGATCTGGTCCGGTGGTAGAACAAATCCATTCCAATCCCCACCATCTGGACGCAGCTCGTACGTATAAGAGATCTTGACGTCCTGCACACCGTAGCTCCAGTCAACGCTGGATCCGCTGGCCGGATAGATTGCATCGTACACATTGCCGTACTGGTACTGGGTTCCGTACCGCTTGGCTAACGATTTAACGGTAGCTTCAGCGATCTCGTTCAGGTCCTGGTGGTTCGGCGAGTGTTCGGAGGTGTGTCCGTACGGGAAGAGAAGCAGCTGCGAGTAGGAGTGGAATGCGATGTATGCACTGAGCTTTCCGCGCAGTTTTTCCACAAAGGCAGACATCGATCGGGTTTCCACCTCGGAGAAGGCTTTCGGTCCGGCGTACGTATCCGAACAAGCGTTATTGCTGGTGCCCTGTTCCGCCCAGTGGAAGTCCCAGTTTCGGTTGGGATCCGCTCCGTAACAGAATGGACCGTAAGGTTTGCGGGTCTTGCGCCACAAACGATTGACCTGGAACGTGTACGCGTATCCGTCCGGATTCACACTCGGGAACACGTACCAGTCGTACTTCTCAGCGAGTGCTCGCACCTGCGCATCTTCACTGTTAACCAGCTCGTTCAGGATGTACGTAACAGTGGCGGGTGAGATCCATTCTCGTGCATGAATACCACCCTCAAGGAACACACCTGGCCGTCCTTCGCCGTACGACAGCTTGACACCCTTCAGCGTGCGATTCTGGTACGATCGACCCGCATCCAGCAGTTCCACCTCTCGGTGCTCGGCTGCCATCTTGTCCAACCAGGCGTGCATCTCATCCAGCGAGTGATAATCGCTCCAGCCGAACGGACCCTTGGCACGCTTGCTCATCAGCCGGATACGCTCCTCATCGAACGACCGTTGCACATTCTCGTCGATCACCGTATACGGGATGTAGTCCGCGTCGAGCGTTTCCGTAAAGTCGGCCAGCTTGTGTGGTGCCACGATGATGTCGAACCGATCGCCCACCTTCCGGGCGGTTTCGAGGAATACTAAACTGTCGCTCACTTGCTCCATGGCCGCGACCACTTTTAGCTGTTCCTCGTTCTTGGGCGTCACACGATACAGCGGGTAGTTATCGTACCGTGCCACTTCTGCCGCTTCGATCGCTACAACAGCGAAGACCAGCAAGGCCATCGCCGCACACCGGGAAAAGACACCGTTCCACACCATGTTTAATCGACCGTTCGTTCGACTGTACCGGCCGATTCTGGCTGGAGGGCCTCTTTTATACCCCCGGAGCGAATCCATGCGGGTCGTTCCAGCCAAACGTCGAGTGTCTTCTTGCCACCTGCCAAACGGTTTAACGGCCTTGTCTCGAGTAGCTACCGTGGCTGAGCTGAGTTGATGATAATCGATAAGTAATGTGCCGTTCTGAGTGTGCACAAAGAGAACCAACCCGTTTGACGTTATCGAGCGCACTTGCGGCGTACGGAGCACAGCTTAATCCAGCATGCGTACGCCTCCTAATCCAAGCGAGTTGGAAGCATTAAAAACAAAACAAGCACGTGTACGATCCATTTTAGATAAAGCGTCGAGCTAGGCGAACGCCAAGAACGGGAAGTCAAGTTGGAAGTGAAATGCTAATTTGCAATTCCGGCAAATTCGTTCATCGTAATTGCATCCGCGAGGCGATTAACTTTTTGTGTTGATTGCGTTCAGCAACCTCGCTGGCATAACGGATTCCTTCGCTAGAGAGTAAAAGCAAGCTGGGAAAGCACATTCGCACTTGAGATCCGCTGTTCGCTGCGCTGGTATTACGGTGCAAATGTGTCTCATCTTTTCGAGTGGCAAAACAGGATTGCGAATGATAAAATGGAACCTGCTTGTACCGGGTAATCTGGTACTTCACTTCAAGAATTCCGAACGATTGTCTTGGTAAGTATGTTTTGACCGGGTTGTACGCGTACGCGCATTGACTGGAGTGCAACTATAGCTTTTATCCTATCGAAGCTTTTAGTATTTTTATCCTATCGAGAGCAACTTTTTCATGCTTTTTATTGTTGATTAGATTATCATGTATGTGCTTATTTTTAGTTTGATCATTTCTTCGCCTGCCTGCGTAGGGAAGCATTGCGTTTAGTAAGTTTCACACACTTTCAAAATAAACACTACTTCATCACTCACTTGACCACTCGAACTTAAGTGTTGGGCAATATTCAAAGGAAAGTTTGCATGGAAATTTATGATATGGCCACTTCTAGCTTCAGCGTCACTCGTCATCAAGAGGTGATGCGAAGTTTTTATTTTGTTGTATGAATAGTTGTTTGTGTACAATGAATTATGCTTATTACATTAAAAAAATTTGAATAGTTTTTACAACAGTACATTGTGATGCCTTCCACATAGCATCTTAGAATCTGTAGCATCAATACTGCTGAGCGACAGAGCTGATTTCTGACCCTATATTGATGAAGTTTTGAACGACCTTACCATCACAACTGAACAACAGTTAATATATGCACATGTCATCGTACAATTACACATCTACTTCCACCTTATTGTACTACGCAACCTGCTTGTAGTGAATAAATTAAACACATTAAACACGAGTACTTTAGCTCCTCAAACTGTGTGCCGTGCGTTAAAACGTTTGCTTCATTCTAAAAATAAAAACAAATGATAGCTTATCAAACTGAACTCCCGGTGTCGGAGCGATCGGAACCATCGAACGTGTAAGAATGCACTTGAAATTTCACAATTCTTCACGATGTGAGTAAACAGCTGGAAGTAACTTACAATTGTGACAAGAAATAACCGGTTGCAGCATCCGACCCGAGCCATATCATTGCACACTCGGGGGTCAAATCGAAGAAAACGCAACGATCAAACACACATAACGTTCGAAACGGAATCAAGCCACCCGGCCAAACGTAACTGGATTGATCCAGATCATCGGAAACCAAACCGGCAACAAACAGTTTAACAGGAAATGCAAACAAAAACCCTTCATTGATGTGCTACAAAACCGCCGTTGGACACGCTTACTGCAGCTGATTCCGAAGGGTTCGATCATCGTGTATGGGACTCTTCCGCCATCAAGCGTTTGTGATTAGCGTGATTGCACCGTAGCACCGATTACAAGTGATTAGTGTTGAACTTTCTCTGTCACGTTGGAACTGGTTCGAATCGGTTAGGTGGCACAAACAAACACGATCCTACGCTAGTAAATAAAGTATGTTTGTCTGACCTGTATTACATGCATGCTACCCGCTCGACAACTTGTCCAGGATGCACCAACCTGGGGCTCGCCACTTTGCCGTTCGATTGTGTACGTGTTACGCGCCTTCTGTTTCCCAATTTAAATACAACAGTCAGCAATTTATTTCACGTACGATCCAGTCGACCGAAGCCTGGTTATCGCATGAATTAAGTAGCAACCGCATTTACCGGCGACTTCACTCTCGCCCCGATCCTCCCAAGATCGTCCAGATCAACATGATTGGCACCGTCTCTAATCACTGGCCGCTTGCTACGACCGAGCACTTGTACAAAGACGCACGCGTGTACGGTTGTGGCATGATGCAGCATCCCGCTGATAAGTGATTGTGACTTTTCGGCTACCCTTGGAGCTGTGTCCCACCCGGTGTACTCGGTGTGGTGTATAAATAAGGGTCCCGATCGTGATCTGCAAATCATTCCGCTTTTTAGCGCCGGCCGTTGTTGGCAGTAAGGATTTCTGCGGTGGATAGACATTTTGGTAGCACGGTTCAAAGGGAAGTGATAGAACAAAAAAAATGGCGGATCCGGTAAAGAGTGATGCAAAAACAAACGGCTTTCATGTGAGTGTCTCTTACTTCAATCAGTGGAGTTTGCAGTGTAGTGCGTGTTTTTTTGGGGAAAATCTAGTATTCAATATAGTGTTTTCTGTTTCCATTCAATTCGTTAGAAAACAACCAATGGCCATCATGCGGAAGAGCTGAAAATCGCTATCATCGGCCAGAGTAACTTCGCTGCGGAAGTACTCGAGGTGCTGCTCGAACGGGACCACCTGGTGGTCGGTGTGTTTACTATCGCCGACAAGGGAAATCGTGAAGACATACTGGCAACAACAGCCCGCCAGCATCGCATACCGGTGTTCAAGTTTTCTGCCTGGCGTCGCAAAGGTGTTCCAATACCCGAGGTACTCGAGCAGTACCGATCGGTCGGTGCGAACTTGAACGTGCTTCCGTTCTGCAGCCAGTTCATCCCGATGGAAGTGATTGATGGGGCAGCATTCGGTAGCATCTGTTACCATCCTTCGATTTTACCGCTTCACCGGGGCGCTAGTGCAATCTCATGGACACTGATCGAAGGTGATGAGCGAGCGGGATTTTCTATCTTCTGGGCAGACGATGGACTAGATACGGGGCCCATTCTGCTGCAGAAACAGTGTCCCGTGTTTGGTGACGATACACTTGACACGCTGTACAAGCGGTTCCTCTATCCGGAAGGTGTCACAGCAATGGCGGAAGCGGTGGACATGATCGCGGCCGGTACGGCTCCCAAGATTCCACAGACAGAGATCGGTGCCAGTTACGATCCTGCGCTGTTCCGCGAGGAGAATCAGTACATCAATCTCAACCAACCGGGCGTGCGGATATTTAACTTCATCCGTGGTTTAGACTCAGTTCCCGGTGCATTGGCTACTGTGGAGATGGATGATGGGCTTGACATACCGGTCCGACTGTACGGAGCGTCACTGAGTGCGAGAAGAAGCATGACCAATGCTAAATTGATTCGCTTCAAAGGAGCTGCCGGACCTGCCTTTGTAACGCGGGAAGGAATTTTCATCACCGGCACCGATGGAACATTGGTTCGTGTGAAGCGTCTCAAGCGTGGCAATCGTGTTATTCCCGCTAGCCAATGGTTTGAGCAATCGGAAACCAAAGTGACCCCGCTAGAGCTGAACGATAAGGAACTGGAGCAGGAAGCATTGCTCCGCAGCATATGGAAATCGATCCTGAAGGTGGAGATAGAGACGGAAACGGACTTTTTCGCCTGCGGTGCCGGTTCGATGGATGTTGTGCGTTTGGTGGAGGAAGTTAAGGATACCCTGGAGGTACCGATCAGCAATGAAACACTCTTTATGGCTCCGATGTACGGCGAGTTTCTTCAGGAGGTCATACTTCGGTTGCGAACCGGTGGTAATGATCAAGGTGCAAACATAGGATGCGACTATAAGCACGTAGTGTTGAAGGCAAACCGCCGTCAAATATCCGTTCCAACGCAAATGTTCATCAATGGACGGTTTGTCGATGCGGAAGGCATCAAGACGATAGCGATCGTGAATCCCACCACTGAGCAGGTGATCTGTGAAGTTGCCAGTGCATCTAAAGCGGATGTTGATGAAGCAGTTCAAGCAGCCGATGAAGCGTTCCACGGTGTGTGGACATCAGTTTCGGCACGCGAACGTGGTCAGCTAATGTACAAGCTGGCGGACCTTATGGAACAGTACAAAGAGGAACTAGCGACAATTGAAGCTATCGATTCGGGGGCAGTCTATACGCTAGCACTCAAAACGCACGTTGGCATGTCGATCGATGCGTGGTGCTACTATGCTGGATGGACGGATAAAATCGAAGGAACCACTATTCCGGTTAATCCCGCTCGTCCTAACCATGTGCTAACGTTCACGAAGAAGGAACCGATCGGGGTATGCGCTTTGATTACGCCCTGGAACTATCCCCTGATGATGCTGTCGTGGAAGATGGCCGCGTGTATTGCAGCCGGTAACACAGTCATAATCAAACCGGCCCAGGTTTGTCCACTGACCGCGCTCAAGTTTGCTGAGCTTACGGTTCGAGCCGGTTTTCCACCGGGTGTAATTAATGTCGTCACCGGTACGGGATCACTCGCCGGTCAAGCGCTTGCCGATCATCCACTGGTACGCAAGCTGGGCTTCACTGGATCCACTCCGATCGGTAAGCGCATCATGACGTCTTGTGCTGAATCCAACATCAAGAAATGCTCGATGGAACTGGGTGGCAAATCTCCGCTTGTCATCTTTGCCGACTGTGACCTCGAGAAAGCGGTACGGCTCGGAATGTCGTCTGTATTTTTCAACAAGGGTGAAAACTGTATCGCCGCTGGACGGCTGTTTGTCGAGGATCGCATCCACGACGAGTTTGTGCGCAAGGTAATCAAAGGCATAAAGACGATGAAAATAGGCGATCCACTCGATCGAGCAACTGCTCACGGACCTCAAAACCATCGGGCACACTTTGACAAGTTGCAGGAGTACTGTGCGATCGGTGTGAAAGAGGGTGCCACCTTGCTATACGGTGGCAAACGTGTGCCCAACATGGATGGATTTTTCTTCGAACCGACCGTCTTTACGAATGTCGAGGATCACATGTATATCGCGCGGGAAGAATCGTTCGGACCGATCATGATCATTTCCAAGTTCCATGCAAGCGATTTTGAAGCGCTGGTAGCACGTGCTAACAATTCCGAGTACGGGCTGGCTAGTGGCGTTTTTACCAAGGACATCCAGAAGGCACTACTGTTTGCGGAAAAAGTCGAAGCGGGTACGGTGTTTGTCAACACTTACAATAAAACGGACGTGGCGGCACCATTCGGTGGCTTCAAGCAGAGTGGTTTCGGCAAGGATTTAGGTAAGAGTAGACTGATAAGTGTTACATTTTGAGATGTAAAATAACTATTCTATTCTCTTTGTTACAGGCAAGGAAGCTTTAAATGAATACCTCAAAACTAAATGTGTAACAGTGGAGTACTAACCGCGTGGGGAATGATATTGTTTTTAATTTAGAGATGCTATAATAAATTATATTAAGAAATTATTGCTGTTTTAATGATTACGGATAAGGTATTCCTTATCTTCATTATCGATTATAAAACAACGTTTAATTCAAATAAACAACCGCGTTGATGGCTCGAAATCAAATTTAAACGCTTACGCCTAAATGTATGCACAGAGCATAACACCCAAACGCTTCATTCGTGATTTTCATTATTTGAAGCGTTTCGATTATCATGTTTCTTCGTGACCGCATCAAACAGCAAACGAATCGTGAAGAAATAAATCACCTCAAAGCCCGTTATTATACTGAAACCAAGAAACAACCCTAATATGCCACCGAAAGAAGCTGGAAAGAGGAAAAATAACCAATCAGATATTTATTCGCGCCCGATTCTTGTTCGTTCTCTTCTCACCTAAAACCCCCAGCGAGTCCTGATAAATGTCCATGCGGAAGTGTGTTGCAGTGAGATCAGCTAGAAAAACGTGCACCAAACTTTGGTTCTTTAGCTGAATGTCTTTACTGTGGGAATAGAATAGCAGTCTTAAGAGCATTGAACGATAAACATGATAACGAAACTTACAAAAATGATAGCGCGTTGAAGGAGAAGGAACGATTCATCACACCCGTAACCATTTGCGACGGGTACTGTACCTTGTCACATCCTGGCAAACAACCGCAAGGGGGTGCAATTGACCGATACGAAATACGCTCTACCGAACCATTCATGGCCGGCACAGCTGTCTGATAACGATCTCTTGCACGTACCACACATTCCATGTCTTTCATTTCACAGTTCCGTAAGGATCCGTTGTTGGGCAGATGGTACGGTAGGCAGCCACATTTGGCGTAGATTGTTGCCGCCCTGCATTCGACCATACAGTTGACGTACGAGTAGCGCTGCAGCACACTCAACACCCGCTCGGTACGGGCGTAACAGTTCCGAACGGACGGATCGAACGAGAGCGCATCGTCGGTGGCGTAGGTTGCGGTCGGTGTTAGCGGGATGAAGGATTCGGTGCCTGCAAGCACAATCTTTATCTCGGCATCATTATCGGGATAGTCGTACGAGTTGTGGATCATCACCTTAAACCCGTACGAGGCAACATCCGTCGAATGGTAATCTTCCGCGAACGGTTGCAAGAGTATGGACAGACCCGTCTGGTAGCCGCTAGCCATCACGCGCCTTGGATCCCTTGGGACGCTCACCGTAATCTTCTTCGGGTAGTTGTCCTTCAGCAAGCCGTAGTAATTGAACGAACAGCACAACCCTTCCGTACTGTTGACCACTTGGAACAGATTGTCACAGCGCCACTGTGTGCCCTTCCACATGCACCGTTCGAGCAGCGTCCCACAAGGTGGCGTAAACTCGCCCATTAGCTGCGGTATTTCCAAATTGTTCATCAGCATAATGTCGTGCAGTCGCTTGTATTGAGCTGGATCAGCCTGACCCAGCCCGGACACGTGAAGGAACAGGCGAAACATTTGCGACATTTCCTCGGCCGTCATGTTTCCCGGACGGCGCATTGTCTGGGCCCGGTTTAGTGCAGCTGTGGCGGAGATTTTGTTCAAATTACACACCGTTACGGCGGGAAAAGGTAGATTCCAGGTCGGATAGTTTGTTGACTCGGTTACCTGTTTTTGGAGAGCGAATTATCATCGTAAATTATCTCCAAACAGATGGGTTGTACGAGAACTTACAGTAACGGTTGGTGTTTCCACGGCCCAGGACCACGATATCATGAGCAGCGTGATGGCACTGATCGTTGATGCCACGACTGCACACGACCATACGGAACGTTCCAACACACTGTAGCCATCGCGCACTATCTGGCTGTAACCGTGTAATGCCGTAATATCGCAAAGTCCTCGCAGCTGTTTGGTGAACCAAGTTCTGCAGTGGAACTCGGCACGCTTGGGACGTACCTTCAAGAATCCAACGTTCTTATCAATCACACGTTGCGTTAGTCCTTTGAAGGTGATTTTTTGCATCGTTCTGTTCCGTACAATCCTTCGGGGTACGTTCTCCTCTGGGGTGACGATTCCGAAATGTATCCGAAAGACCCAACGCGTGGCCAATCGAACACCGGTACGTTCAGGTGAGCTTTCTCAATTATTCATACTGCACCATCAGACAGATACATGTAGCGCCATAATGCTATCATGACCTATGCACCGGTACCCATTATAATTAACCTTCGACGGTTCGACCGTATTCCATGGACACGGAATCCCGAACAATCCCCCAAATGATTAGAGGCCTGTTTACAGTGCGCGTGTAGATTACATTGACATTATCCCGGGACATACCCACACACGGTACGGTCTTTCCCCTCAGCTGACTGGCGCTCGTGTGCACAAGTGTTTTCCCCAAGTCATTGTTGTTTTGTGTTTTGTTGCTTTTCTTCTCGTTCCGAGCAACTTTCCTGATAGGCCGGGATCGCGCGACCACTATCCTGTGTTTACTTTTTATGCTGCAAGCGTTATTTTGTTGATATAACCGTTGTCACGGTGCTCCAGATAGAGCCGTTTCCGAAGCACAGCAGCCAGTGAAGCAAAACTAAAGCAAAAAGTAATCCCATCCACCCGATTGACGTCAATTTTGCTTCATTACGAGCCCCAGAAACACAACAAAACCGCGTCAGGCTTGGGAAGGTTGTATACTATCAACCACCCGAGCGGCACTGTTGGACCACTTTCTGCAGATCTCCATCCAGTCGTACCATCCATCATCGTTCCCGATCGGCCACTGGTAGACAGATGTGGAAAGGTATGGCTTATGTGTGCGTCGACTGATTCGGACGAGTGATAGCGTTACTTAATCTGATCGTTTTCGCACGATTAGTGTATGGCCGTTAGATTGAGAATCGTAAGGTATGGTGATGCAATCGGTAATGTATACTAGCGTCACAAAGCTTATGCTAGTTTAGAAAACATTGTCTATATTCTTATAGAACGGTCAGATCAGCTTTTATAGGGTCATATGTCGAGGATGTCGTTCGTTATCGCTGTAGTACTATTGTCCGTTAATGTTAACTATTTCCTATTCTCCTCTAATGCACTCTTGTGTAAAGCTTAAACCTTCCTGAGATCATTTAATAGCGTTTGAAATTTCGCAAGTTGTTTCTATCGAACTATTTTTGGATTCTATCTCATTTGAAGAGAACAATTGCACATCAATTATAAATTACACGACTGTAGGAAGGAGAAAATTAATCTCCCATCCGTCCATGGTTGGCAGGATTCAAGGAAAATTGTACCAACTCCCCGTCCATCGGATTGCACCGGCGAATTAAATTGCTCGCTTCGCTTCATCCATTCAGCAGATCTCATTCGATCTGGCCGCTTAACCGATCGGCGATCGATCATTAACCGATTCTTGTTGCTCTAACCATCGCTACCATTGATTCGCCAAACGCTTCGCTTTTCAATGGCACACGATGACGCACACGCTACTCGTTTAGTAGCCACCCGGTGCCGCATTTCCAGCTATTGACCTCAAAATAATAAAATAATTGCATAACATACCCTCCTCCTTCTCGCCAGAGCTCGCCAGCGCACTTCCCCGGGTGAAGTGCGTATGCTGCATGCGCATTCGGCTCAAATCAAGCGTACCAGAAATCAGCCGGCGAAGCAAAACCACGGCAACCAGCACCACCTTCACACTCACCGTCTCGACAACCGCCTCCGGGGAACCGTCCAGTATCGGGAGATCGGGTTGTGCGAAGCCGGGGATTGCTAAATTATCGAATTTACACTATACCATCGTATCTTTTCTCTCTCTCTCCCTTTGTCTCTGCCGTGCCACGAAAGGTGGTAATGTTGCAGGTTTACGTGTACCCATTGACGTCATAGTGGATTTGGGTGGAATCGGTGAGGAAAATGTAGTTTTCAAAGGTTCCATTTTCAT
Source organism: Anopheles rivulorum (assembly GCA_018908115.1). NCBI lineage: Eukaryota > Metazoa > Arthropoda > Insecta > Diptera > Culicidae > Anopheles > Anopheles rivulorum. Next base: position 2,220,249 of record STHB01000003.1, on the reverse strand, counting down.
CGGCACTGCCCTATTGTGCAGCAGGGCTTTCTTGAACCCTTGAGTGAAGCAGACCGTTGTGGTTTGTTGCAATATTTTTATCATTAAAACTGTTAGCAGCTGATGGATCTTTCGATTGTGCTATGGAAAGTGTTGAGCGAAACTGAATGAATGATTGGATGAATGATTTTCTGAAAATTGTTGAAGAAACAGAGTTTTTGTAAATGTCTTGAAAACATAATCACGGAAGTACTGTAATCGGTTGTTCTAATTATGTCTCAACATGCTTAACCTTCACTTTTTTATGTTAAAAAAAAAACGAACGCCTCATAAAAAGAAAGTCGCATTGCTCTGTTATCATGAGGGTTAATGAAAGAAACCCATAACAATCCAATTCCATCGGACGTACGTCAATCCGGCTACGTCCCCGGGCCGTACCGGAGTCAGTGCGTCAGCGCGTCAGTGGAATCACCAGCCCCAGAAGCGGCTGGCTAAAACACAATGGAAATCGCATTTGCCCACCACCCGGTAGCACGCGGAACAAACCGGAGCAATGACACCGATCGGCGCTAGAATCCGATAATTGAAGGTTCAAAATGTAAATATCGTCTTTGTGCGGCTACACCGCAAGGTAAGAGTCGTAGCAAAACTCCACCGTCGGTCCGCCGGTCCAAATGGTGCAATCTCCGGTGGGTAACATGGAAATGCAGATTCATTTTATGGATGCTCTTTTATGGCACCCCGGTCGGTTTCCCGTGTATCCATAGTGACTTTGCCAGAATTGTCTTTTATTGTGCCGGGCCGGGTTGGTTGCGCCAACACGGTGCGCTCATTTCATGCGGTTTATCGGCATGCAAACAGCAACCGGTACGGCATTCGCTTACGGTTTCGAGGGCCTCCTGCAGAAAGACACTCCATAAATAAGCAATCGTTGGCGAAGAAATTTAAGTTGTCACATTTATCTGCCTTCAAGTGAAGAAAGAAACCTACCAGAACATCAGCGGTTTGTAATGTGCGCGTCTGGTGTCGATAATGCGGTTTATCGATAGCCAAGCGCGTCATGCTTTCTACTCCACTTCCCGTAATGTAAAAGCAAATAGCATAACCACGGTGCAGTCCACTACGGTGTTTCACTTTGTAACAGCGTCTGATTCCGAGGGCTTCCAATAAACGCGAGTGATGGAACTATTTGGCCCAGATTTGCTTGCTTTTGTTGTTGTTCTTCTGCTGCTCTTGTTTCTGGTCGCTATGACGTCAAAGCGCCACCATTCGTTCGAAGCTTCGTTCGATTGGTACCACGAAACACGTCATTCGCTCATCTTGTGTCCGTCTGGCCATGTGTAACGGACCAGACTGTTTTCGGTATTTCTTTCACTTCCATTTCGTATCGCAAACCTTTTGCTTCCGGCTTCATAGTGATAAGGTGATGAGATAACTGAACTGTTTAAAATGTCACATTATAAGCAAACATTAATTGAATCAAACATGTTTATTTGCCCGTGCTGAAATCTATCAATGGCGATTGGTGCGATATCGATTAAGCCTGCCCAAAAAAATCCAGTGAAAACCAGTCAACACACAAAAGATTTGTTCACCTGAGCGGAGATATGGAACCATACTGCGTTATTAACTTCTGTCGCTCTCTATCATCTTGCTATTCGCCATCCAAGCCTCCAATCTCCTTATGACGGCTCATAAGTTGATCGACAGGAAACAAGAGGTGACCAATGCAACAAACCTGCAGGTGCCCCCCCTTTATGGAACACGTTTCCGACATCTGCGTTGGTTTTTTGAATATTCTGGGAAATATAAACAACATGCTTCGCAGTGTTTAGTGCGTTATGTTTTGCAGTTAGAGGGAAATCCGTACAGTCATGCAGCAATCCGACCAAAAGTTCCCTCCTCAGTATTTTTTGCATGGAACGACATTTATATGCCGTTTAGGGAAGATTGATGAAGAAGTTGCTCCGCCATCTATTGAACGATAATATTCAAGCTTGTATCTGCATCTATTTAACGATTAATTTATAATATTTTTTAATGTAACTGTGATTGACAATTTTCATAATTTGTGGATAGTTTTTTAATAAAAACAATCATATTAAGATTAATAACACTTTTTACATCACTGACTAACAACACTTGCCTGGAAATTCAGAAAATGCATTTTTTTCCAACGCATTTGCAGCAAGCCGAGCCGAAAGCTCTACGGTTCGGAGCTTTTCTGTTTGAAGTTCACTAACACATCGACATGGGACGGACGCACTATGGGGAACAATCGGGACATTTAGACATGGTGATATTTTTACCATTATTTTATGTTTTACTTTATATTATTTTTATCATTATTGCTTTAAAATTTATCGGTTGAGGTCTTTGATGCTTTAAGGCTTTATGAACGTATCCGATGGAAAATTATGAATGAATTTCCAAAAAAAAACCAATCATACCATATATTACAGAAAATGCTGGTACAGAAAAAAACACACATAATAAATTATATAAACGATCGAAGATTACACATCGTTAGGAAATTATTTTAAAGACTATTGCTGTTAATAGAGAGAGATATAACATTAGCCACCTTGTTTAATTAGTGGGACAAACAAAGATTGTGCTAATTAAATATAATGTCTATATGTCCACAACCATCCACAGCGGTCCGGTGGTGTGCCAGTGTGCCACGAATGATTTGTGCGCACCGACGAAAAGAGAAACCGACGCGCATCGTCGGTATGCTCACGCCTCGGACGCGCAGCTCAAAAGCTTCACTCGTGTATGTTCCGCCGATCCGAACGGATGTGTGCCGCGCACGCAGTGGTTCTTCCCGAGTTTTACCGTTCAGTAGCGTTTACCGACGCACGATCGCCACTTTCGAGCGTGAAGAACATCAGAACGAGAAAGTTGCATCAGATCATGGACAGTTTGAACAGCAACTTATCAGCACATTTCCTGGATCACCGTCTGCAGGCAAAAGTGAATTAGTGTTGGCGATATGTGCTGTGCGATTATCTGTTGAGGTTACTTGCGCTAGTTGATTTTTTTTAAAGGGCGTTTGCATACGCATAATGAAAGACTTGGTGTAATTTTAACGTTTCGCTGTGAACCGTAGCGAAAGATTAGCCGGAAATTGCTCATAAAAAAAACGTGGAGTGGCAACAGCGTATGTAAGCGTATGAGCTCTTCCCATGCGAAACAGTGTAAAAGAAAAGACCAAACACGATCATCGGTGCGTGTGCGAACAGTGTTTAAAAAAAAAGCAGAGGTGAAATTGGTCATCCATGACGCAGTGACGGGAAAGCTTTCGTTTTCGCAGCATTTAATCCATCCCACACCAGCGTGCGGAGTGGAAGCTAGGAGGGAATTTTTAAACAGTAAGGTTAACGCGTACAAGAAAGCTAAAAAAGAAACATAGTGTCGCGTGCTTTTCAGCAGCAAACGACTGAAGCAACAGTGAAAGTGTTCGTACCAGCGTCCCACAAGTGAGTTGGCAACAGTGAGTGCAGCAGTAAAGCATGGATGCAACTACCCCATAGTGCCCTTTTTTTTCCCCAAATGTGCTTACCCACTAGCAGCAACGCACTAGTTTACCAGGGCCAACACCGTCTGCGCCCTTGTGCAGGCAATAAAAGGGAGCGTGTGTTTGCGTACTTCGAGAGTTGCGTTAGCAAATGAAAGGAAAATAGTGTTTTCCACTCGCCCAGATTCCCAGAACGAGGGAACATTTCGTACAGCCGGAGGCCGGAGGGCCGTACCGTACGCCAAATAGTGTTGATTACACAATCAATATTAATTAAGCAAATGAATGCCTGCAATGCCGTGGCAGCGGTGGGCCATCGCTACTAGAAGATCTCGCCTCTAGGATCGCCCCTTTGGCGGAAATACAATACATTGGAAAGTGTGATCCACCCGCGGGTGGTTTGTGCTGTGGTGGAAAAATATTTACCCACACATTAGGTTACGGAAAGGCAGAAGGAATCGGTTGCGTTTGCCGAACTAGGGAGACTACGGTGTGCAAAACAAAAATATAAATCACCATCACCATATCCACACAGTCTCCTCTTCGGAAGCCAGCTTTGAAGTTTGGTCTAGCGCCCTGTAGCAAAACGGCAACAGCGACAAAAAAGGGTTAGCTATCTTACACCGAGCCCCTGTTTGCTTACAAACCTGCAAGCATCTAGGCAAGTGCAGTACCCCAGCATCTCCAACCGGCAAAGGTGAAAGAAGCGTAACTTGGTGGAAGATTGGATACACACATAGGCACACCAGAACCATCCAGTCCCACGTAACGACGAACAGCAAGTTGTAAACGGTCAGCGGGAAACCTGTTTCGCTACACGGCAAACACTCGCTTCCAGACTCGAACCCGGCTCGTCTAGCATCTACCGACCGTTACAGGTCGTGGAGGACAGTTACAGGTCTAACGAGAACACGGTCAACTGCCGCCCATTTGCACATTCCATAACTTTGTGCAAACAAAAACAACTCCATTTCGGGGCGCGTGCCTTCATTCCCGACGGAGAAAAAGCGGTTCTGTTTTTTTTTTTTCAACGCTCAGCGATATCCAGCGATCGTCAACTGTTGGCACGCGAGTGGAAAGTCATCCAGAGGCAACCCGTCATTACCGTCGTTGCGTTCACATTTTACGAAAAGTGTGACCGCACGGTATGACTTCTTCCATATTTCTCACCATGGCAGGATGGACTAGTGACAAGTTTCGTCTTTCCTGTATCGACAACAATGGCCTCAAGCGCACGCTGCTTAAAATGCTAATACTAGACAATGGAACCAAGAACTCGGTAAGTACTTCGTCTGATACATTTCAACAAATTTCGCACATGTGCAATCAATTATCCCAACCTTGCGACTAACACTAAACTAATTGAACGAGGTAATAACGACTCACAATGATGTACTAAAACCACCTTGAAAGGCTCCATTTGGTTCTAGCTCAAAATACCCATAAAACATTGAAGGCATTCCTTTCACGTGATGGATGCGCATCGTTGAGCTTTTTATCTAACCCCTCATATCCAGGTTTGTGTGTGTGTGGGTGTGTGATAAGGAAGTCGTAAAAAAACCCCAATATTTAGGGGGGGGGCTTTTTTGAAACCTTAGCTCAGGCGTTCAGGCGTGTCAAATTTATGCACACCAATAACAGCAAGCAAATAAAACACGGCGTATTTGCTAGCGATATAACGACTCTATCGTGGAAGGATCCTACATTTTCTTTTAGTGTGATCATGCGTGCGTCATGGCCGATCACCTGTGCGGGTCGAACTTTACGAGCTTGTTTGTGGGACGTATGGTCTAAAAAATGCGGCAAATTCCATGCAACAGAACTGTACCGATTTCCAGCTTGTATGAACCTTGAACATTACCGAAGATCACTGCAGGAGGCGATCGTTTTTTTTTTTTTACTTCTTTCCACTTCTCACTCCCAAGAACGATCGCTTCTTGCATGGTTTCTCGCAATGGAGTGGAGCATATGACGTAGAAAGCAATCTTAAGTTCCTCTGTCCGCCATTATTATGTATCTCGGTAATCTGATGCGCGTTCCGATGGGCTCGTCTCTTCTCGATCGATCGATCCGAAAAATGTTGACCCACCAGCAACTTGAACGGCTGGAACGAAGCCTGTAGCGGACTGAAGCTGGGAGACTTGTCAATGACACTTTTCACGGTCATTTTTGAACTATACCATTTTGACGTCGGTTTACGTCAGCAGCACCAGCAGATTCGTTGTCGTGTTCAGGGTTTTATGAAGAATATGCAAATGTTCAGCCACTTCTCCTTCTGCATCTCCCAGGAGGAAGGTGATCTCCGTTTGCTGGTTGGTTGGTTCGATTGTGTGGCGTACTGTGCGCTTGGTTATCATCATCCACAGCAGCTGAAACAATATGCATGCTTACCGAGAAGGTGGAATGTTCACGTGCTTTCGCCGACTTGCTCCAAATTCCAAAGCATACGTCATGTGGATGGTTATTAAGGTTATTGTACCTTTTTTTACTCCAAAAAAAAAAAGATCCTCACTAAGTACAATTCTTCTGAAACGCAATTGCGGATTCGTGAACCTGTCTGAATGTACATTCCATTCACAGCTTCACGCTAAAATAGTAACTGCAAACAATATAGGGCCCGCACAGTGCTAACATTGCGGACTGCTAACGAGTCTCGGAGTAAAATTAGCGCCCGATGACGATGGTTATGACGATGTCGCCATACCGATCGCGACACCGATCACGGTGGAGGCGGCTAAAAGTCGTTACAGAATAAAGCGTTTCTATTCCGACACGCATTCTTGTCTACTCTAACGCCGGAGATCTACCCGCCGAGCTGTCCCGGATAAAGCTCCGGAATAGCGATAGGCTTCATCGGTACGAATGGATCCACTCGCACAGTCGCTTTACTTGTCCATCGCCATAGACAAAGCTTTTTCGTAGCCTGCTAAACCGTTTGTACACACCATATTGACGGATCTGGTTAGGATGCGGACCGGATTCCAGTATCATGCACAGTACTACCGGCTGCTGCGCAAACCAATCGTGTCTTACCGGCCATCAAACGAACCGGTTACAGCTGGTTGTACGGTATCGGTTTGGTGACGTTAGCACTATGTCATTGATCTGGACAATGTAATGGAACGGTTGCCTCAACTGGGCAAACTGGGCTCGATTCCCTTGCCGCGTACCGTGTGCTGAGGCAAAGAGCAGCTGTTCTCTGGGCGATTAGAAGACTATGTGCTAGTGGCAGTAGCATCGGGGCCCGGTTGCATTGACGTCAGCCACACGTGCTTACCCCGCATCGGGTGCAAGGCATGTGATTGAAAACAACATGCGCCGTTCTGGGTCATGCCTCGCCAGAAGCGCACCAGAACGCCACTTTGGCGTTTGTGGTGTAATTTTCTTCCGGATGTCTCCTTCATAAGAGTGGAAATTGACAACCCCAAGTGCGGACGAGAGTGGGCGGGTGGGTTTTGGGTTTTTTTTTAATACAGAGGAATAATAGTCCGCTGCCATTCAGCTGGAACCATCTCGTGTGCATCGATCGTAACAATAATAAGCAAGTCTGGTTGGCGCTTGGGTCTAACGTTGCATGTTTGTTGTCCGAGCGCGTGTACCATGTACAAGCCAAACAATCACCAGTCTGTTGATGTTGTTTTGCAAACTAACGTGTCTCATCACAAACCATGGCCTCGATTTGTTTAGGTTTAAGAGCAGGAAATGACATTATGTGAGCTAATTAGAGTGATCCATCATCTCGGTAAGCTATTCCCGATTCTTCATTCATTACAACGGCAAGGTAGTTTTACTCTAGATTGCGAAAAAGAATGCATATAGCAAACCTTATTTGGCACTCCCGGCGGATGATAGATTTGTTGGATGGAACAGGTATTTTTTCTCATCCCATTAGGGTTTAGTTTTTGTAATTAGGATTTGATATATTCTAATAGTTGGCGCCATTGCGCGTATCCGGTGGCCCTGAGTCACCATTACGAACGCTCTCCGGCACCTCACCGTGTCGCTCGACAAAGTAATCCACCGGGAAACTGTCGGTATCCATCCGTACGCAAATCCGACAGCCAAGAACCAGAATGATCATCACCTTCAGGGCCTAATTATCGACCACCTGACGCAGCTGGTTCGCCAACGGCGAGTCCCGCGTTTGTTAATTGCCATACAGCACCATCACCACCACCACCACCTCACGCAATACCGGCAGTCGTATCAATATTTTTCGCTAACGCATAAAGTACCCCCATTTGAATACGGCATGTCCTTGAGCGCTTAGTTAGAGAGCAAACTAAAGTGTTGCTGGCGGTGTTTGGGAATAGTGTCTCGAAAGAAACATCAGACACGATGGCGCGAACGGAAACGGGAGAGGGATATGCGATCATCATGATGATGACGATGATGACTCAGGGCGATCGATTCTGTTGTATCGCATCGGTGAAACAGTGAAGCTTTTTTTTATATTTCCACGTCCCTGTCTCCGCTCTCCCTGTTCCGTCGCTACTAGCAGGACGATCAGTCGAACTTCTCATCGATCACGATCATACCTTAGTGGTTGCTTCGTTCGGTTTTATTACTCAATCGCATCGTGTACCATATTTACATCATGTTTGCGGTTTTGTCGCGCTAAATCGACCGTTGCCGATCGGAGATGATCGACGTTTAATTTTTTCTACACCGGAGGTTAGCATGAGTGGGTGAGACCGTCATCGATCTGTGGTTGGAGGCTTCGATCTTTTTCCCACCCTGTCTGTTCACGTTCGCTTTCTTTGGTAAACGATCATGCTGTGTGGGAGAATCGATCTGAGATCGATCCGCCACTATAAACACGATCCGCGCGAACATCGCCTTGATGTGACATAATTGATTTTGTTTCTGTTCTTTTTTAGTGCCATACAAATACTTTTCTAATCGATAGATCATCCGAAAAGTACTTACGCACACACTAACAAATGGCTTCCTACATGCCTGATAACGCAGGTGATGCTGCAATCTGAACGCACACGCACACCATCTTCCTCGAATCAATCTTTTCACGTTCTTCGTGTTGAATTCTTTGTTCAGGTAGCACCGGGGTTTTGGGGATATATTGTTAAAGCTCCACCAAAACAAGTAGCTGTCATAATTAGAGGACCAAAGAAACAGACGCCACGCCGTAAGGCACCGTAGTTGGTGCGCAAAGTTTTCATTGATTATCACGTTAACGTGTGTTTGGCTACTAGATCGATAGAGCTTAGAGGGAGAGAAGACCCTGCCGAATAGTTTTGTTGCAAACACGTGTGTAGCAACGACTTTTGTGGGAGTAGCTTGTTTTGCAACGTATCGAAGTGTGTTTACGTGTTTCTCCGCAGTAATATTATGGTACGGGATTGTGAAACAGATTCGATATAAAGCGTACAATCGGTCCGATTTGTTGAAACAGTTGCCTGTCCGTCCCGAGGCTGTTTGTGTATTTGGATGGCAGTTTTAATGTGCCTTTACCTTCCCTCCCATCTCGTTGCAGAACATTGAAGCAGAACGTACAGCGACGGAGTATCTGGTCGACCAGGGAGTGCCAACGGCCAATGCCAACAAATCGCTGCTCAGCTTTCTTGCAATCGTAAGTGTTGATCACCGACTAACCGACTCACGAATGATTCACATTGTTGATGTTGCTACACCTGTCACCCAAACACCGAAACACTGAAACAGTTTCAGTTCCGTAGCGTTCGCCGTCTTTCCTTCACCCCCGGTAGACGTGTCTTCCCTTTTGTGGCCTTGTAAGGCGTGTAGAAGATAAAGGGCTTCCCGAGGTAAAGGAGACAAAACCTACACACGATCGACGGGCCGTGACAGGGATCATGTTCGTCTCCCGACATTCAACTCGACCGTGTGACTGACTGACTGACTGGCTGAAGCAATACGACACGGTGCTTACGAATGAGGGCCACGGAAACCATTAAAATTCATGCGAGCCACCACCTCGCCTGCTGTCGATGCTGACATTTTGCAATTTATTGTTTCGCGCTTATTGCGAGCTTCCCGCAAAAGCGGGTGCGGGCAACATCCTGGCCCTTGGACGCGACAATGCGACAACTCGAACACTGAAGGAAACGCTAAACTGCGAACTACAAACGCAAGCAAATCACTGCACTTTACGTGCGTCCAGCGCTGGTTGGGCTAGCGCAAGCAAGCAACGCACGGAAGCGTTTGTCCAAATGCATGGCCTCCTCGTTCAGTGTCATTTTACCACTTGCCTATTGCTGCGTGCCCGGGACTGCTTGGACGCGTTAAATGACTGATGGCCATCGTAGTCGGCACCAAGAATGTATGCCACATTCGTTCGAGAATCGCTAAGAAGCTTCTGGACGTGTGCGCAGATCGATCGATCAATGGAAACCATTGTTCTACAGCACACTGCCCAAAATTGGACCATTGGGCCTTCCAATGGAGATGATCTTGGGCGCCCACTGTCATTTGGCCGTTTTAAGAAATCGTGCACCGCACAAGATTACACCAACCGTACAGCGTGTTTCCGTTTTTGGTCAATGCTGCCGAAATGGGCAGGAAAGATCGCTTCATCCGATAGAGGCTTTGATCGTGGTCACTCGCTGCAGTTCGGTAGGGAGGAGGAGCAGGGTCTGACGTCTATCGTCCCGTATAATACTTCATCTTCGCACTGCCACGGCGGAACACGATGATGGTAGGGCCACGGTTGCGACAGTCAATGATCGTGTGCGTGCGTGCGTGCTTGTTCACGCAATAGCAAAGAAGTGGCAAAACAACGCACCACCATTTCGTGGTCGTTTGCGGGTACGGGTCATATCGGTGCGGCGTGTGGTGCATCCGTAATGTGTTTATATACCGGAATGTCAACACATCGTTGTCGGGGTCACCGCCACGCGATGCCAAAGACGCAACCGAAGACATTGGGCTTTAATTATTCACCCGTTACTATACCTTCCTTTCCCTTCCACATGCCACACGCCCCTTCCTGTCGGTGGGGGATAGGGTTGGGATGCTTTTACTACGTTGCCGCCTATTAAAGATTTGCTTTTTCCTCACCATATGGATTCACTCATATGGCAAGTTCGTTAGCATCGGCAACGATGACGATGAGCGAGTTCATTGCTGCCTGCTGTACCCTTCCACGGCCCGCAGCACAGCGATGCCTCATCCGGTATGGTCCCGATGCTGACGTCAAGGAGAAGGTTCATTACGCGGGTGCGATCGTACAATGTACGCTTGGCAAAGGCAAACGAGGTACGAGGGAGGTTTGTGAGAAAAAAAAA
>STHB01000003.1:2179023-2199699 GCA_018908115.1 Anopheles rivulorum | reverse complement strand
AGTTCGCCCAATGACGTCAATGATGTAGCGGTTCGCCGAGCCTTCTGTCCGGAGATAATCGGTGATCGGCCGAGAATCGGAATGCGCTACAGTTTCGTGCTCTTGTTAATTCCACCGCACATCAAACTTCGGTGGCAGATTGGCAAATTGTTCGGCTTGCTGTAAGCCTACGGTGTGTGCGATTCTTTAGACACTCAAAGCAACCGACTCCAACAGAACCTCCTACAGCCGGACGTACACTTTCTTCACAAAGGCCACGCACTTGTGCGCTTGTTGTTGCGTGCCCGTCGTCACGCTATCCGATGGTTTGCCAACGGTACCAATTAACTGTAGGTTGAGCACAGAAATTATGAACCCATATACCGACCGACCGTATGGGTCCGAACTGCAAATACTTCCATCTTCCGTACGCATGGTTCTGGGCCGTCGTATCGCTTCGTTTGTTTATAATGCGGGCCCATAAACTGTATCGATCGTTACGAGCGGTTAATTGAATCCACCTGCGATTATCTACCGGCAGTCGGTTGCGGATATACTGAGGCGAAAAAATAGTATGGCCACCCCGAACGCCGTTCGACGAAAATAACGCCGTTTCGATACGGACCATTACGCTGATGGGGGATCCGTATGGATGTGATCGTGCTTTGATGTGTGATACCTTGCTATATATTGGTATGGGTAACGCATTCTTAACCTTTCGAACGCAAGAGGTTGAATCATCAGTTGTAAAATTGATGACTATTAGGCGCAAAGTTAGGATTCCATTAAGTTTCACCATTCTTCATCCACTTTTTGTCCTTGAACCGAACAAACATTGTAGAGCGAGGACTATGATTTCGTGCTTGAACATTGGAGGAAGCTCACTTGTATTCCCGTGTGTACAGATACTAAATTCCAACGGCTTCAACGCGCAATGATGGTGGTTCTAGCCCAACGATCACCTCCGTACACGTGCTCACGCGCCATAGCCCCTTTTGCCGGATATCAGCAAGGCCATCTTTCTGTCATCGTGATGGACCATAATACCACCACGACTGAACAGCAAACAAAACGCGTGCAAATAGCTGAAGACTCTCCTGTTCCAAAAATGTGTATTTGTCTACGGAATGTCTGGACGCTATCACACTTCTGGCGTATAGATAGGGGTAATGCTTGGTAATGAAATAGAGCCCATATCTAATCTAAGATGCATCACCGAGACGAGGCGAGGTGTGACTTGGTTGAGAATTTTAAGAAGACACACCCAAGGCTCATTTCATTCCAGCTTCATCTTGCGTTAGCTCCACCGTACCTACACTATTATTAGTATTCAGACAGTGTAATTAGACTCCTTGCACGGCTTCATGGTGACGAACATAAAAACTCCTTCTGCTTTAATCCACTTCCAATTCCGCAACTAACTAAAAACAATGCTTTTTTGGTTTCTTTCTAGAACGCGCTTGAGCTCAGTGCACCGGCGAGTCCCGTCCTGCTAGAATGTAACGCCCCGACAGTTCCACCCGGATGGCTGCAACTTTCCGGCCATCCCAAAAGGTAAGAATCAACTCGAAACGTGCTCCACAGGCGGCTTGATGAAGCATGTGTTTTCGATCAAACGCTGATCCGATTGGACCCTTGATTCGATGGGCGTTTGATTGATTGATTGTGAAATGCTATATTTAATCCACCGCTCCGGCAGAACCGTTCTGCTGGCCCCGTTCGTACAGCGTTCGCGAGCGGTCGAGCGTTGTTTGGAGATTGCGCAAATGCAAACAGCTGATAATGTGGGCAAACCGAAAGACCTCCACGTTCCGTTGGCTGCTTCTTTCCAAGACATAACTTCTGCGATGATCAGCACCGTAGTAGTACGCGGGCTCAAGTTGTGACGTGCCGGGCGCCGTCTAGTCGGACCCCAGCTCAAACATCACTCACAGAGACAAGGTCAGCTAGAAAGGAACCTTCCCGAGAGTGGACACACTCGTCCGCCCGTGGCAGGGAACGGACCGAAACGAATCATTTTCATAAAGGAAGCCACCCAGTTTTGACGTGCTGTAACGCTCATACATGTTCGAGTACGTCATCTATGGCCTTTGGCGCATTATTTTGTGGCAGACCTCCACGGTGCTTGCCTTCGTATGCGCTAGAAGAGGAGAGCGCGCACTTTTACAGGCATGAACAGGCAGAGGAATGCAAATAGCAAAAGTGTCACAAAAATGCTAACTTACGTATACGTAACATTCCTCAACGGGGCCGATCCGATTCGGTTGCCGCCGATGACGTCAAGGCGTGGTGGCGAGTTGCTGGAATTTCGCAACAAAACTTTATACCGGTGCGTCGTCGTCGTCGTCGTGGTGTGGAACCGTGTGCGCATTTAGCGTTTCCCTTACCAGATGCTTTCAGTAGCGGAACGGTGTATGAATGTTTCCCATTTAGTTTCCAATTTCGTTACCAAACGCGAGCGAAAGAATGGCAAGACAAATCTTGTTCCATGTGTTTACAAACAGTTGCTTGATCGCTAATGATCAAAACGCTGAGAAAATAGATAACAACACAGAAATGGGGAGATCTCCAAGAATTTTAGATCAAAGAATCATTAACTGACTTATTGTAAAGACTTGGATAGATAAAGCTTCAGAGAGATATCTTCCTCTAAATTTGCTAAGATCACTAATTACATTCTCAAATTTGGGATAGTTTATGATAAATCACGACTAGGTCTCCAATGTCAGCAAAAGTATATCTGGCTACGCTAAAACCTATTCTCAAAGTAAAGAATACTTTAAAACACAAGCTTGCAATGAATCATTGCACCAATTCCTGGAAGTACGCACGGTACGTTTTGTTCACCCTGACATAGGATGACTAATTTGTGTCAATCAAAACACATCCATGAATCATCTCCTCTCTCCGTAAAAAAGAATTATCAAAATCCGCATCAAAAAATGAAACTAACATTTGCTTCCAAATGTTCTTCTCTTTCTAGCATTGCCCCAATGGCCAACGGGATCGTGCGAAAGCGCATTTCCGGCCCAAACGACACAGAGCTACTGGCCTACCGACAGCTAATGATGGACCCGCACGCAATCAAGGTAGTTCCAAAGTTTCTCGGCGTGCACCAAGTCAGCGGTGAACATTTCATCGAGCTACACAACATGCTGCACGGTTTCGTCGAACCGAACGTGATGGACATCAAGATGGGTTTCCGGACGTTCACGGAAAACGAAGTGAGCAATACCGCCCTGCGGGAAGATCTGTACAAAAAGATGATCGCGGTCGATCCGAACGCACCGACCGCAGAAGAACACGCACAAAAAGCAATCACCAAGCTGCGGTACATGCTGTTCCGTGAGAACATGTCGTCCACACAGGAGAAAGGGTTCCGCATCGAAGCGCTGAAGATGCGCGGCTGTTCACCGGTCACCGATCTGAAGACGATCAAGAACGATCACCAGATACGGACCACGGTCGGTCATTTTGTGAACGGGCGGCGTAGTGTGGCGAAGGACATTCTCAAGCGCCTGCGTCAGATGCGCACGCTGATTGAAAAGTCCGAATTTTTCCAACACCACCAAGTGCTCGGTAGCAGCGTGTTCATCGTGTACGACGATCATCAGATCGGTGTATGGTTGATAGACTTTGCCAAATCATTACCACTGCCAGCGGGCACGAAGATCACGCACAGACGTCGCTGGCAGATGGGTAACTGTGAGGAGGGCCTACTGCATGGGTTCGATGAGCTGATCCGCACGATGGAAGCCGTACAGCAGAATGTCCACTCACTGCGGAACCAGTCGCGCGCGACGGACGTTTAAGGAGATGCGAAGGGAGAGGCTTTACAATGTCGAACGAATTACATTCTCGAATCACTAGAACGCCGTAATTGCGAAGGCTGGTCCCTTCAACAGTGTCGTCAGACCTAAAACTAGTCAATATGTTGTGTTAAATCGTTCGTTTGGAAGGATCTCGGAAGCAGTAGAGGCAGAAGGCTAGTATCCTCCAAACGATATAGGAAGAGTAAGCGACTTAACTACGGGACGATCATTTAAAAAAAAAAAGACTGAACCTTCGTCGCAAAAGAACTAAGATACAAAGTCAACGATCGCACAGCGAACATTTGTTGGGAGTGGAGCAATAAACCCACTCCTTGCGTGAGCTATGTTTCATCCAGCCGATCGCTTCAACCACGTCACAATCCCGTGTGGTGCCTGGTTACACCGTTTTGCGGTTGCTTGCGAGTATCGTGTTCTTTGAAGAATGTAACAAATGTTCCATATTGGAAAAACAAGCATGCTTATAGTGTTAAACGTATTATAAAGAAGTATGAGAAAAGCTAGCAAAAAGTAAACTAAAACAAAACGCTAATCGTAACATTGAGCGAGGAGGCAGCTATAGGAGGGGCGGACGAATGTACACATAGAAAAGCACATTTTATCCACACTGTTACTATAATTACTACTATTATTACTACTACTGCTCCTACCGTGAAATCCTCCAGAAGCACTAAAAAGTGTAATGTTCCGTTCCCTATATTCAACTCATTAGCGGCAACTTTACAAGCGTCTAGTTTCGCATGCAAAAGCTATTAAACCATGTTAATATATTCACTATAAGCGGCCTAATGCATACGTTTGTTTATTGTTTAATTTGTTAAATGTTTAAAATAATAAAATATCAAATAAATTTTCAATTTATCAATATGTTCTGTTTTCTATGTGTTAATATAAAATATTTGATTACCAAAGGAAAAGATTCGCAATTATGACAAACGGTCACATTCGAAACAGAAAAAGATTTTCTAGTATCTGGAATGAATGAAAAACTGACCATCCCTTAAGGATTTTGCTTCCACACACGGAGATTTCAATGAATGGAAAGAAAAGAAACGTGTGCCCACTTGCTCTGAATTGATCAATTAAATTAATGTTTGTTGTATGTACAAAGAAATTAAAATTGATAATTTATCGATTCACGCGAATCAGCGATATAGGTTTTTCTATAATTATTTTAATCAACAATTTTACGTGTTTAAAACATGATAAATTCAAATCACATCGAAACTAATGCTAATTAATGCGCAACGAATTTATTTTCATTGGTTTGCAAAAAAGCAACCCAACCCAAGGAGTGCCAGCGACCTCAAAGAAGGCCGTCGGTTTGTTTATGAATAAAATAACACTTTACTATCATACGAAGCGTTAACCGAATTTTTACGTGTGAATACAAATATGTTTGGCCAAAAGCCTTTATATGCATCTTAAGAAGGTGGAGGTCTTCCCATGAACATTGTCGAATTTTTATGAACGAAACCTCATAAAAGCCTCAATTTCAACTATTTATAAGAGAACAAAAACTTTGGGATTTGATACAAAATATCGCGTGATAGAGTAATCGACCTTATTAGTTCCTGTGTAGTTCTGTACATACTACTTGACATACAAATTTCTTTCGATAAATCTAACGTAATATCAAGCATTTAAGTATTCATGTTTATGTGTAATTTTGTTGCAGTATATAAATTACGAAAGTCACCTAATGCATCGTACAGCCCTTTTCAACCAATTAATTGGTGTAACATTCTACAAATATACAATAGTATACTGCGTAGTTCTACCGTATTGCTTCAACATATTAACTGTCCACTGTTACCGATCGGTGGTCCCAAAATTGTTTCGCTCGTTTGAAGATATCTTCGCTCTGACTGAACTCACTGCCACCTTGTAGATACATTGGAGTAAATTCCCGATACGCCAAACAAACACGTCGCTCCGTTATGTCTTCACGCAGCACTGAATGTTCCCACTGATAACGTGGAGATCCGTACAGCACCAATAGGGAGCGTCTAAGAGAAGTCAAGAAAGGTTAGCTATAAAATGTTAACCATTTGATATGTGAATTAATAGTTTACCTTGGCATCGGTATCCGTACGATGCGGTGCTCATGACGAAGCATCGTTTTCTCATCCATCAACTCTCCCAGCAGATGATCGCGATACTGTTCCAGAAAGTGTAAATTGTACTTTAATTTTCCGTCAGTACACCGATACGTTGACATTGTTAGTACGGAATCGCTCAGCATGTTAACCGTCACGATCCGTTCGCCCCAGATCCAGCAATCGTCTATATGCGGATCGATCGAGGCACCACGTTCCGGTGCATATTCCAATGAACATTGTTCTATCGTTTGAAAGTTGGCTAATAAGGGAACCGCTTCAAATCGACGCTGCACAAATTCGGTCACACGTGGAAAGCCGGCAAACTGAGCCGGTCGTAGTCGTGTTTTTTTGAAGTTCGTTTTCGGTCCAAAATTTTGCTTTCGTCGACCGCTCTGTGAAATGTCCCAGGGCAGCTCGTCTAGCCCTTGCAGCAGGTTAACTTCCTCTGCGGTGGTCAAAAAATCGAGATCAATGTACACACCCGGGTAGTCTTCTCCCTGCACGCCACCGTGCTGAGGTGTGTCTGCATTCTTCGTAAGAACCTTTTTCCAATCCCAACCGGGGTAAATTTTGCTACAACACGGACAGAACACAAACGATTCAGCATCCTAAAACAACGAAAAGGGCGTTATCGTTCGAAGTATCCATGTACAAACAAGGGAATGTGAATTTCACCATTACCTGAAATGTGCTGTAGAAATCACTTCGCTCGATGCCAAATTCGGCCTCACAGCTAAGGCACGTTCTACGTCCCTTGCAACCACATGGTCGAGGATAATCCATCGGTAATGTATAGAAAAACACTTGCGCACAAAAATTACATTCAATTTACACAAAAATCCTTCGTAGTGCGGTAATTGCAGCTAGTTTTTTACTCCTGCTGGCGAATACTTTCACAATATTGTTTGTTTACATTTTGGTGGATTGACAGTTCTACAACAGGGTGACCAAGTTGTGTCGTTACTTTCGAACAGATTCAAATTTTTAATTCTAAGTCGTTTCTAAACGTTTTCTTCGTTGATCGGGTGATGAACGGATGAAATCATCACGCGCATTTGGTAAAGTTACCAGCTGACAGTTGACCAACCTCGGACAGGTTATACTCCTCCCAACAAATCGAAACGCTACTAAAATTTCTCCGATTTTAAATATGTACACCTTTCCAGCAGTTAAAATTAACCATTATTATTTATTATGTCGCACACACACCAAACATATATCTTCACGAAAGTGCTGAAGTCCTGCAGTGATACTGATGGGTTAAAATGGATACTTTAAAAAGAGTTAAAATAAACAAATAGATACGTGCTCAAAACGACAACCGTAGACCAACACGAGTCTACACGGGCATATCCACGTGAGCGTAAAATCAGAAAGTACAAACATTTAGACACAGGAAAATTCAAAGTAAAACAGCATGTAAGGTAATTAAACCGATGCTGACACCTTAAATATTTAAAAACAACGTTACGGGACAGTGATCGCTACCGTATACCTGCGTGCGGATTACATTATCCATCACCTTGCTCACCAGTCGCTCGGATGTGATGAAATAGTCCAGTCGCCAGCCTACATTTTTGGCCCTCGCTCCCCCCATATACGTCCAGAACGTGTACGCACCGCTCCGGTCTGGGTACAGCTTACGGAATGTATCGACAAAACCAAGCGACAGCAGATTGCTCATCCCGTCACGTTCCTCCTGCGTGAAACCCGCATTCTTACGATTGGTTTTGGGATTTGCCAGATCGATCTCTTCGTGCGCAACGTTCATATCGCCACACAGTATAACTGGCTTCTTAGCGTCCAGATTGCGTAAATACTGATGAAACTTTTCATCCCACCGCATCCTTTTCGGTAGTGTTACCAGTTTTTTCCCCGCATTCGGTACGTACACGCACACAAGGTAGAACTTCTCGTACTCGGCCGTTAGTAGCCGACCATCCTGATCCTGCTCCTCATCGCCCAACCCGTACGCCACGTGGATGGGCATCTTTTTCGAATAGATGGCCACGCCTGCGTATCCACCTGGCTTGCACAACCAGTACGGATGGTAGCCCTTGATGTGACGCGCTTCGTCCGGAAGTTGATCTTCGGTACACTTCGTCTCCTGCACACACAGTATATCCGGCTGCTCGTGGTCGATATACTCAAGCCCACCCTTACCGATCCAACCGCGGAGGCCGGCCACATTCCAGCTGGAGATTTTAAGAGTCCACGGTTTGGCTTCTTCAAGCTCAAAGTTAATGGTTTCATAATCGGTGGCACATTTGTTCATTTTTGGCGCTGCAACCTTCGCTTTCTTTTCCTTTGTTGGTAGTGTTTCTTCCTCTGCATAGTCTACCGGTGCTTTGGCCCTCTTCCGTTGCGTTACGGTGGGAATGGCTATGTAATATTAATATTCGTTTTAGTGGCTTCTTACAATGTACCTCTACCTAATGCACTTTACCTTCGTTGGTTGTTTCGGCAGAAGCTTTTCTCTTAGTTCTGCTTGTACCCGTTTCAGCTTCTCCAACAGCTGCATGGAAAAGATTCGTACTACAATTTATGATCGTAATGTAATTCGTAATGTTTATGACCGTTCAATATAACACAACACATGACTCTTTACAAAGCGATTTTTGCTGGACACCAATTTACATTGAACCATATCAACAAAAAATACAACATGCAACTAATTTTTAATTCGCTTAATTATTCAATCACATTCATGTGTTTCTTCTGCATGCATTTCTTTAAGTTTAGTTACAAAACAATAATAATTGAACATCAAACGAAAGCTTACATATTAAACATGAATGGTATTACAATGTTCGTTAGTGATAATGGTGCTAATAGTTCAACGATCGCATTAATGGTAAGAAGCGTGGAACATTCAATCAATTACCCTCGCTCATAGCGATCGCCTTACGAGTTCTGCCACGTTTGGGCAGTTCTACAGTCTTTGCTGGTGATTCAGGTGCAGATGCCTTAGCAACAGTTGCTTTTTCGACAGCGAGCTGAGATTTTGCTTCCACGTCCTTTGTTTTGGCAACAGTATCACCGACTTCAAATAAAAATTATTGCGGTAATAACTAGTACCATTATTAATCACAAACTCACTTACCTTTGCCTTTCCCTCGTCCCTTTGATTTTGGAGGGCTGACTGAGCCTTCCGATTCAGCTACCTTCGTTGAGACGGGTTTAGCTCTTCCTCTTTTAGTAGGCAATGGAGATTCAATTGTCTTTTCCGGTTCATCTGGTTTCGCATTGGTGCTTTCCCCATTCAGCTTTTTGGTATCCTTAGCAACAATTTTCCTGCCTTTGGTCTTTTGTTCTTTAACCGGTGTGGTTGCTTGTTCGGATACTTCCACAACCGTATCCTTCTTCGTCGATCGACCCTTCTTTACCGGTACTATCTTTTCAACTATGGGAACTTTTTCCATCAACCCGTTACTGTCCCCCGATGACGAAAGCTTTGCTTTATGTTCTTCTGTTCCCACCCCGTTCGGTTGATCCACCGCCACATTCTTCTTTGTCGATCGACTCTTCTTCACTGGGCCATCGCCTTTAGCCATTAACGCAACGGGTTCATTCTCGTCCAACTCATTAATTTGATCCAATCCGGTTGCCTTTGTTTTCTTTCCTGCCGCTTTTCGTTGCGGCTTTTCCGTAGCCGCCACAGTTTCGGAAACATTCACCTTCCGTTTACCTCCCTTAACTTTTAACGGTTCCTCCACCAGCAATTGATCTGGTTCCTGTTGCTCGATCGGAACCACCGCAATCGATTCCTTCACAACTTTCGGTTGACGTCCACGTTTTTTCGGTTTATCCTCCATTGTAGGTAAAGCGTTTCTATTGCTGGATGTGGCCCACTTGATACTAAAGCTTAGCTATTTTCTGGTTCTACACAATCGACCTTCCAATCAACACCGGATGTCAAAACGAAAACTGGTTCCGTGGTGGTCAGCGTTTCGGCCTTTTTTGGTTTTTATGCCCCGATGAAATGTTGGTTACTTCGATGGTACTGCAACTTGTCGTTGATTGCAACGTGTGTTCAGTGCACAGCACCACACCTATGGAATTCAGCCGGAAAAACACTCTTCAAACAGCAAATTTCCGCGATTCGATGCCTACGTCGATTTGCCGTGCAGATGCCGGGTAGCGAAATGGCGCGCGGTATTTGACTTTTTCAGCCGTATGACAGTTGGTTGCGTGCGTTTATAATCCATTTGCGTGGATCGAAATTCAAATCGATTGGAAAAAATTTTGCAAACAAACATTTCATTTTGTTTTCAACCATACCGAAACTGTATGGAGGAAGCTGAAGCTGTACTGCGCAAAAAATTTATATTTTTTCCATGTATTACCTTTATCGTTTTAATTAAACACATTTCTTCTTTTTCCCTCCGGTGCGGAATCGTCAACAAAGCTCTTCCTCCTCTGTCCCAGCAAAGTTTCTTGCCGGTAAATGTGCAAACTCTGCGCATGCTTCCGAGAACGCTGGAAGAAAACGTGTCATGGAAACGCAGAAACATGCTGGTCGCACCACATGGAAAACAGCGTATGGAACTCGTCGTGTACCGCTGTATGCGTTAATGGGCAGGCGTGTGTATTTGTATCCGTGTGGGAGTGAGCATGCAGTCAATTTTCCGATTTTCTGCCCTGGAAAAGTCAGCTGGCACTCGGCACGGTCAAACTCCGCCGGAAATACACCCTCAAAATGTGTTAATAGTCCACGTTCCGTGCGGTATTGGATGTGTCCGTGTGTGGTGAAGAAGGTTCCAATGGTGTTTAATACAGCGGCCAACGGTATCGCTTCAATTGGTTAAGTTTTCACGCATCGTACGGGAAGCACCCGAGACGTCGCTTCCACTATTCAGCAGCTTCGCTACATTTTGCAAATTGACGGTAACAGAAAAAAGGCACACGGCACCCGAAACACTCACACACGCACACCAATGTCGGCTACTTACGGGACGCGGATGGAATCGGACTATCCACTTGATGATACGCTGGAATACTTTATCAAATTTCCCTCACCCAACTTCCGGAGCGACACGCAAACGGCCGAAAGTGACTATGTGTTTGTGTGCAATGAAACCAATGTCCCAATCGTGTTGCTGCTTGGATGGGCCGGATGTCAGGACAAGTATCTCATGAAGTACTCCAAGATCTATGAAGATCGTGGGTAAGTAGGGGCGGCGCATTGGCACGTATGCACAGGAATGCTAACAATGTTGTTTACATTATCAATATAAACAGACTCATCACCATCCGGTACACGGCGCCAGTGGAAAATCTGTTCTGGAAGCGTGCCGGAATGCATCAGATTGGGGAGAAAATATTGAAACTCATCTATGACATGAACTTCGACAGCCATCCACTTATATTTCACGTGTTTTCCAACGGCGGTGCGTTTCTGTATCAGCATATTGCCCTCGCATTAAGACGATCCAAATCTCCGATCAATATCTGCGGCATGATCTTCGATTCGGCTCCGGGAGATCGGCGGATAGTGGGTCTTTATCGTGCCATTACGGCTATCTACGGGAAGGAGCGACGATGCAACACACTACTGTCCGCATTGATGGCCGTCGCAGCCATTTTACTATGGACTTTCGAGGTAAGCGCCTCGCTTGCTGCATATGGGAAAGCGAATCCGAATAATCAGAATACCGATCGGATACCCTTTCATCCACAGGACGCCTTCAATTACGTGCTTAACTTTATCAAACCCCGCGGCTACGAAGTACAAACCAATCCGTCGCACAATCTGAAGTACGAAAGCAATGCATGGCCACAGCTGTTTCTTTACTCGAAGGACGATCTTTTGATACCCTATACTGTAAGCTTACTGTTTGTACCGCTTGCTTCGATTGCGATCGTAACTAAATTGTGTTCGCTTTCCATTCTCATTGCAGGACATTGAAAAGTTTGCCAACTACCGACGACGCTGCGGTGTGGACGTTCGGATGGTTTGCTTTGAACGTTCAGAGCACGTAAAGCACTATATCCGGCATCCGCAGCAATACATTTACACCGTGTGCAAGTTTATCAACGACTGTTTATCTCACTACTATGGCAAATTTCACAACTAAACCATTCCATTGGCAATGTGGAGTTTTGGTTGGTTTTGTTGTACCTTTCAATTTTAGTTGAAGTCGCAATGGCACAACAATTTAGTTACTACGAGCGCAATATATGAACCAGAACGGCATACAAAACGCACATTTGCAACTAAAACATAAACGCCCCCTAACTGAGAAAGGCAAATCTTAAGCACGAAACTCTAGTGAACTCGAAATGGGCGAGAATAGTGATTCTAGCAATTTAATTATTTTCTTCACAATATGCATAGCAATTGATTTTTGTGATTCACCTAGATACTAATAAGCATCTTTAAAATGCCTTAATTCCGTGGTGCACACGAATGAGCGCAACCGCGTGTGTACGTTAACTTTCGTAGAGCAGCAGTAGCAGTAAAATGAAACTCCAAACGTGTACGTTCCGTTCCAGCCAACGGTTAGCAGTGAAACGAAACCATTTCCAAGGATTTAATAAAATGATCATGTAATTATCATCCCGAAGAAAATGGTGCTGTGTGTAACTGCCATTTCAAAATGCACCGTATAACACTGGTATCACAGTAGGACATACCAAACGCTACGCACAGTGGAAAGCGAATCAAAACGTGTGGTTTAATTATATGAAATTATCTATGTTTTATATCATTCTAGTACACTTTTTAAGAATGCTGATACTCATAATTGATAAAATTACACTAGTGAAAGACAACAAAAATTAAATCAAATTGATATTTTGAAACGTTTTTATTCAGCGCACAAGTGAAATGTCAGATTTGTTTACATTTTCCCGAAACCGGTACGATGCGTTTCGTTCTGAGCAAAAAGTGTCTCGTGTTTTTCGTGTGATAAAGATTAGTTAAACAATGAAACGATATTTGTTAGACTTAAGTGAACTTTACACAGACCATAGACGAAAGGCTTATATCGGATATCGTGATGCATGGACCACGGTCGGATGCGTAATTCGCACTATACGGCACACATTCAATATCGAGTCGGATGTGTATATCTGCAGCGAGGACGGAATATTCTATCCAGCGGGTGAAAGTGTAGAGCTGATACATGACGACAGAGCAATAAAGTGAGTAGTAGTGTTGTATTAAAATTTCGTTTCCGCGTAATCACTCCCCTTTGTTATGGTTTTAGGGTACTGGTGTCTACGGTACACGTTCAGAAGGAAAAAATTCTATCAGACGACGAACCTCCCAACAGGCGCGTTTTGAGTATTCACCAAGAAAGTAGCACATACGAAGATATCGAGTCAGTTCTCTTGGGTCTCCCAAAACCGAAACGACATCGTGTGCGGAAGCGTAAAGTAAGAAAAGTTACAGAAACAGAAGCACCGTCCCAATCCATAGCACAAGTGAAAGCAAAAGTACAGCAAACGGAAACCGATAGTAAGCAAAACGGGCACATTCGATTTTCCAACGAAGAGTCAGAATCCAATAGTAGTAGCAATAGCAAATCATTGGATGAACCGGAACTTCCGTACAGGAATCTAAATCAAACCATGAAGGCAAGAGTTGTACGGGCTGTGTCCCCATCGGTGCTTAACAAAAAACAGCGAACCGAATCGGAACCACCCGCAACCATTGCGACTAATGAAGCCAGTAACACAAATGAACCAATCAAATGCATCCCAACAAAACCCAACATTAAACCAAGAATCATTCGAGCAATGGTGTGTACCGTGGAAGTAAAACGGGAACAACTTGAAGCTTGCGCTATGGAAACATCGTCTCGGTTTGATAGTGAACAGTTGCAACAATCGTATCAACCACAAACAGCAGAAGACACCGCTGTAATCGAAATGGACTCTCCAACACATGTTAACGGTGAAGAGGCCTCTCATGATGCGCCTCAACCGGCTGTATGAAAGTAGTACTTCAAGTGTTATGTGTTTAACATTGCCATCTGTTGCTGTATATTCGCTGAGGAATACAAATGATGCATTTCTCATGTTTCCTACCATCCGGCGGCTAATTGGAGAATAAATATCGCAAACCAGTATTTGATCTTTAAATATTGGAACCAGCAAATCCATCTGTTAGTAACCATTCTTTTTGATAAAAGCCATTCTCGATTGTATACACACGCTTCACGTAAGCCGATTCGAATTTATTTTACTTTTAAGGTGATAAATACATTTCACATTACTTCGTTACTATTTAATAGCGAGAGCACTGGTACGGGTGGGTGGGTGCATGATGTAGATGGGTGGTGGTGTTTCGACATGTATATGCGCGCATATTATTATCCTTTTTGTTTCTCCCCCCACAAAAACCCATTAAAAACGCTGTAAACTAGAGCACAACAAATACATTTATATTTAAATAACACGATACAAGGCAAATGGTGAAGCGACGACGAATCCTATGCTCTTTAACGGGAGTTGGTTTTGTGTTTTGCTTTTGCTTTTTCTCTTGTGTGTAAGTAAAACGCTTATCCTTCTATCTGCTTAACAACGAATCGGAGCGCATGCACGCACAGACGCCATACAGAAAAACATAGCATGCAATGAAGTAGAGGATGGTATTGATTAAAATCGAAAATGTCTTCCTAAACCAACCAACGTTCGTCGACTGGAAAGTAACTGTTGGGGGGAGCGGGGACTTAAGATGTCCTTATCGTACAATGCACACTTCCGTGGTGACTGGTGCCTTCTATGGGGGAGGTTGTGAGAGTGTTGGGTGGTGGTGGTATGGCTGTGTGTAATTGTGCTTCTCTGGTTGGTGTTGTCGCATGCGCTTATGTCCTTCTCGTCCGCACAAGCGGTTACAGCAGAGTTTGATTGTGTCCTCTCACTCCGCTCAACCGGAGTACTGCTGGATGAAGCTTTCCAGCTTTTCGGGGTTCGCCCCGGAGAACTGGGTCACCACTTCCTTCCTCTTGATGAACAGGAAGGTGGGCATGCTGGCGATGTTGTACTGTGCCGCCAGCTCTTCGCACTCGTCCACGTCCACCTTCACCACGACGATCTTGTCGGCGTACTTGTTCTGGAACTCTTCCAGCTTCGGGGCGATCACCTTGCACGGTCCGCACCAGGTGGCAAAGAAGTCAACCACCACCAGCTGATCGCCGGCCGCTTCGAGCTTGTTGTTGAAGTCCTCCTGCAGGATGCGCGGCATCACGTCCGGAAAGATGTGGGAGTGAGAGCAAGAAATTAATGGACTTGTTGTTTCTGGGTTGTTGCTTTTCAAAGACAGTTTGCCCCATTTGCCAATTGCGATTTGCTTCGGAATAATGAACTTTCGCCGGTTATGGTAACACATTGGCAACCGGAGCCATGAGTAATGCATTTTATGCATTGCTGGTGACGGTGCGGTGCAGTAAAGCCTGCATTGCGCGGCGAATGACAGTCAGGATGACATCATCATACATATTCCTGCTATTTCGTAGAAACAACGTAGGATGATCTAAACATCCATATCTCAAGCAATGCTTTGGATTAAGTTTAACTGCACAAAGAAAGTGTATCGTACTTCGGGGAAACATGCCTCATTTGTAGCCTAACACACCGGTTTCCATAGCAACAAATGGTTACTACTGTACATTCTCCTACCATTAGATTAAATGAGCCTTTAGGTCTCGGTGTCAAACCAAGGTTTACTGCGACACGCACACACATTGCAAAGCAACGTAGTATTTAATAATGAATAATGGAATTCTACCGCGAAACTAATGTATCGAATTCCACCATTTACTGCATATATTCGCCGGCTAGCCTTCAGCGGTGTACAATCTGAAGGCCATCTATGTGGCTACCAGTGCAAGTTTCCAATGACTCACCGAACATCAGGGGTGTTAAGCGCTGTTCAGCATATTATTTTACACCTTGCTTTAAGCTTTTCAAACATCGATTCGATTCCCGCTGTTGCTGGAACGAGAGACATACGTGTTGAAAACATCCATTTAAACACGTTTTCACCCTTCGCATCTATCAGAGTAGGCGATGAAAATGCAAACATCACCTGGAATGGGCGGACGCGGTATCAAATGACACCGAAAAAGTTGTGTAAATTTGGTCAAGGCAGGAGAAAAAAAAAAACGAAGTGAACCCGTCTTTTTTTCCTTCAGCACAGCGGTAAGTTTAATGTTAGTTTTTCTAATTAAATCGAGTGAGCGTGTGGACTGCTCTTCACATTTCCACCGCAAAGTGCAATATAAACACAAACACACGCATGATAGAGGAGGGAAAAATCATCCCAATCTAGGTGGGGGTGATCGAAAAACAAATCATATTCTCATGGCTTGCTAATCGAATTTGCATGCTGGAACGAACTGGAAAGTGAAAAACACAGCATGCCTTCACTGATTCACTGAGATCACATTCCATCTATCGGTTAACGGTTGAATGTGAATGGTACACAATCGCACCGAGCAATAAGCAATAAAGCTCTTGTCATAGTAACCTTCCTATTCTTGCGTCCCTCACAATCGCTTCAACTTGATTCTTCTGTTGCTGCCTAGAGGGTGTGCTTGGGTAACCGCGAAAGTAAGCTTATCTAACCGCGGTAGTATCGCACACCCCTCTCCAACACACGTACACACGCCCACCAACCCACCCACACACACGTACAACACATCATAGCGTTGTGTTGCCTGCAAAGATGCGACTGTTTCTTGGAATTCTTCCCTTGTGTTCGCTATCATCTCAATCATCCCGCCGTTGGACATGCAGATCATTGCTTGGAAACAACGGTTGACGGGACGCAACTTTTCGTATCGTGCCACATAAATCCCCATTGATTTCCACAGCACCATATCATCTCGCGCCGCAGTGTCGCTTTGGCCGGGCTCTGTCTAACAAATAATGGCGGTCGTGCAGAGAAGGTCGACACACACAGCACTACCAATACATCAAGCGACTTAATTAGCCTGTTCGTACATTTGCTGACCGTGCGATGACGATGGCTGTTCCCTCCCTGATGCTTGTGACGCGCTTCCCTCGGCGCGCGTAGAAGATACGAACAAAAAGAAAACGAGATAGACAGTACACACATAATGCGAGGCGGGTTGAAGAAAAGCAATGGAAACGTACATGGCAGTCCGAAGGAAGCTCCACAAATCAATTCTCGCATCACTCGTCCGGGGATATTGATACGCCGGAATGCAAAGTAAGATTCCCATTGTTATCTGGTACAAAAAATATCAACCTGCACCATGCTCGACGTTTTCGGGCTGTGAGCCGGCCGGGATTGAATTGAATGTGAGTGTGTGTGTGTGCCTGTTGCGGTTACCACTTATTTTCACCAAACACTTTTTCAATTGATATGATACTTACGGAATCTTTCACCATGTACACCATTTTGGCCTGCTTGGATGATGTGTTTCAATAAAACGAAACTCGAAGTACGGTTGCGATCAACGCAAACGATGACTGTACGCGACGGGAGAAGTTGTACGACAAACACGTCCGCTTGCAATCAAGGCAATTTTTTCTGTTCCTGTGCACACGAATGACAGCATCAAACGCAACACGAACGGAAGGGCGTATTTCGAACGGATTGAGAAGAATTGTCGATCAAAGTGGGTTAAATGTTTGATCGAAAAGGGTCATAAAGTCGTTTTGTAGAGTTTCCGTGCAAAGCTAATCATCAACCATACGTCTCTTATATTTATATTATTATGCAAAAAAAATAAAAAATTGGCAAAATTTGATTCGAACTATATTTCGTACATGATTGATCTAATCTTTTCGATCGTGTTCGAATAAACTTCGACCTAGCGCGTTTGACAGCACAAACCCATGCGACAAAACTCGTTCGTCTGGCGACCCATGCAACAATTCGTCGCATTGCGCAATGTACCACCAACTGTCATTTTCTAAAAAAATATTGTTTCTAGATTTTACGCAACTTTAATGCTATTTTTACATTAAACAGTCATTAAGTACTGATAATACAAGAGAAATGTGTATCTTTCGATGAATGCATATTAAATTTCCGCTAAATCAAAATCAATTGTATCAGATTTATCTTCATGGTGAGTTTCGTGTCGGTATCATAGTGAGAAGTTTATTCAGCTCATTTCACTCGTACTGCATAGTGAGTTGCTATACACTTGAGTAGTGCATTCATGATCATGTAATAGTGAGAAATGATGTTCAATCCGGTTTGAAAGTGAAAGATTTTATTTAGCCACAGAATTAATCTGCGTATTAATGCACGTTTCCATATATCTTTCGGAATAGTTTAACCGTACCTCTAAAATAAGGAACACATTAACACTTTGAACGGGATGATAAAACATAACTTCTTAAAAATGTATCATTACCTTTATTAACATAATCACAGTTTACTCTTAGCATCGTACACAAAGATACTTACTCATAATACTTAACAAAACTAATACCGTTTTTTGTTACTTTTTTCAGATAATCTTTCTAACTCCAAACCCCCGGTGAAAAGGAACCCTCCTAGTTAAAAGTGCGTTCTAGCTGTCGTACGTAAACCACGGTGTGCATGGGTTTGCTCTGATCGATCTCCGAAACATTGTGGCCAATCCCCAGACCGATCCAGTACGTTCCTCAGTACCGCTCTCCGATGCTGAACGCCTTGTTATCGTTACCGTACACCATCGAAATGCCGTCACACTTGCCAGTCTGCAGCTGCAGCGTCGAGTTGGTTGGGATGATCGGTTTGTGGTTGAAGTACCGCAGGTAGATCTTTACACGCAGTTTGTAGATGGCGAACATTAGCATGTGGACGATCATGGCCAGCAGGATGGTGCCGACCACCGTAACCATTGCCTTGCCCGGCTCGTTCCAGTCCAGAACGTTGTAAATGTATGGCCGACCGAATCTGGCGAAAGAGAATAATCAAGGACAGGGTGGGCAGGTTTGAGTGTACATGCTACATGCTTGGAAGGTTGGTTGCTGAGTATCCGAAAGTTGCGTTTTCCCCTTCTTAAAATCATGGCAGATGTATGAAGAGAAGAACGTAAAGTGACCCTGAACGCACAAAGTAATAGGCACTAGGGTATGTAAAAACTGGTTCAGTTTCGTGTAACTATGAACATCTGAAGAACCTCTCTTGAGAAAACGTTTTTCAAAACCCATTTCCCGTAGTGTCTTCTGGTGTCTGATGCTTAGTTGGAGTTGTAACAAGCGTCAAACAGGTTTCCACTGCTGCCATCGGATGCTTATGACCGTGCGGATGAAGGCGTTTCTCTGCACACTCATACCGACCAGCCCGTTGCTTATGCTGGTAAATTACAAGGAAGTCCAAAGGGTACCAGATGCTTTGAGGGGAACGCATACGAATTACGGGGACTCTTATCGAACAGGGTGCCCCCTGCTGTAAGCAACGATGGAACGCTTATCTCTTAGCTTCCACTGCCACTACTATATATCAGAGTTATGCAATTTTGATGCAAACTAAAGGTGTATTGCGGCGGTAAATGCAGAGCAAGTGATCTGTGCTTTTAGTAGTTGGTTCCTCCGAAAGACACCAGTGGCGCAGTAAATCTCATAGTTGATTAAGCGACGTAACAGCATCAGCTGTTAGATGAGATTTTCCAGAAGAAACCAGAAGGCAATCAGAAAAAAAAGTTACAGGAACTCCATAAGCTCCGCAATCTAATGGAATCGATAAACAGTGCAAAAAGCTCACAAAAGATGTGCTATTTGTTTTGCCATTTTTGCGTAGGCAAACATCTTCTAGATGACGTCAATACTTCACTTATAAATCACTTTCGTTTTTTTTATTGCACATGTTCTATACAAGAAAGAGCTTTTTCTTCGTAACTTGCAGCTCAAATAATGCAAAACAAATATTGAACAGGGTTCTGAATGTCACACCCTGATGAACAAGCAAGTAATACTTGAGAAGCATCAAGAGCGAAGTAGCCGAACAATATACGGGCTTGATCTATGTACACATATTGCAGTACAAACATTATATTAATAAAAGCCAATGTTCGATCTTCGTTCTTGATGATGTTTGGCCAGCGTAACAACGGTTTTCTATTACCATTACCGCAGATCAAACGAACGAAACCGTGACAGGGACCACCCCTAAGCCGTTGCTTTACTCTTGTCGCAATACTTTCAACATGGCGCATTGCATACATATTTAACAATAATCGCACACGAACGTTGTGTCGTGGTGGCGATCGTTAACGTACGGCTAAAGTACGGCAAGCATCATTAATCACTGTATCGATCGGACCGATCCGTCATAACAGCGCTGCGGTCAGTTGGACAATACAACTCTCCACGTAATAACAGCGATACCGGTCGAGTTGACTACGTTACCCCGTAGAAGATCCCTGTAGTGTCTTACCTGTCTGTACCATCGGCCGCATAGTAGATGAGCGAGAATATGCAGTACACTAGCCCGAAAGAGATCGGTTGCAGCACGTGCCATATTCGCACCGGGTATGCCACGATAATAAGGTCGAGAAACATGAAGACACAGTTGCAGGCATGGATCAGGATGTTGTTAGGATCGACAGGCATCGATTCTGGGGAAGAAATGGTCCAAAAGCCCAGGGTTAATTAAGGACGATGAGAGAAGGTGCATAATTAGACCTACCATTGTGCAGAATCGCCCAGTAGATGATGGTAATGCACACGGACAGGATTAGCGTGATGTTGTGAAGCATCCAGTACACTTTGAACGCGTTCGGCATTTCATCGCTGTTGCAAATTTTTTCTAAAGAAAAGAAAAGAAAAGAGAAAAGATGATAAAATTAAGA
>STHB01000003.1:2025276-2178512 GCA_018908115.1 Anopheles rivulorum | reverse complement strand
AGTGTGCTGCAATTCGAGATGCAATGCGTGATAGCGTGATGGCAGTGTCAATACCGGAGCGTCGGTGGATAAACATTGTATTAAAGAAGATTAAAAATGCACCCTTGAATGGAGAGACTTTGTGGCTTTGTTGGTTGCCCGTGCTGCAACAGTGGCACTGTTTGTTTGATAAAGTGCAGATACTGTCCAGCGGAGGTTGGTGCCACGCCGTCAAAGGTAAACAATATTATGTCCAATTTTGAATACAAAAATCTTTTCATCACGGAACGCACGCCAACCGTCTTGAAGGTGGACAATGTTGATTTAATGACTAAGGATCACCATTACAATGTTGACCCATATTGGCCGTCATGCTTCATGGTGGTTTGTAGAAGCTTTTTTTTTGTATAACGTATAGTATACATTTATGTAGATTTTTACCATAAATAAATCACCACAAAATATGTATAGCCAGAGTGAGCTACGGTGAGCTACGATCAACTTGCTGTGATATTTTTAACGATCATCCATGTTCACGTTACACAATACCTTTTGTATGATATATTAGCAATCATTACAGTGACAATTGTTGTTATAAGATTTATTAATTTGTTTTCAAAAGGAAGAAACGATCAGATGTTTTAAAAAACATGGAACGTATAGCTTATAAATAAACTTCAATGAGCGATTGTTTTATCGTTTTTTAACATATTTTTTTCCAAACATGAAATTGTTTACCAACCATTTTATTATTTTATAAACATCTTTTCATAGAATGTTATTGTTTTTTGTTTTGTTTACTTTCAAAAAGTTGTAGCGGTAAACGCAAAAAACAGCCAAGGTAGTTTGAAACTTAAGCGCGTCCACTTTTACCGAACGACCCTTTTTGGAGGTTAATGATGATAAAAATGGAAATCAGTACAATTGTGTTTAAAGTCGGTCGCAAGTGGAAAAATAAACACAAAAAAACCCTTTCACACCTTCGCAGGAAGCGTTGAGGGTTAAACCAGCATGCATAAAACAAGATGAACCAAAATAATATGCAACCCGTTAGCTGACATTGAAATGGAAGTGTTCTTTTATTGAAGCACAAGCGTGTACTTCTGTACAAAACCGGACATTTTTTGCAAGACTGTTTTGGAAGTAATAATTGAACCGGAAAACATAAAAAAAAAACCAGAAGATAGCACCATCGATGATTCGGAGCATTACGTTGAATATTGAACTGGGCGGGTGGAAACGTATAAAGAGCGAGAAAGATAAAACGATATGCAACACGCAACTGGAAGTGTATACTTGACGAACGAAAACAACACGAGAAAACTCGAAACAATTCTCAATGTTCTCGAAGCTATCTTTCCGCATTGTACGTAAATGGGAAGCGCACGATAAGTGTACTGCTGCTGCTGTTGCCTTCTTTTTTCATACTCATTTTGCAAACGTATTGAAAGTCATAAAAGCAGTGGTTGTGAACGTGATGCCAATGGCAAATCGGTAAAAATAATTTCTTGAAGATGAATTTCGGCTGCACAAGTAACGGTAGCAGCTCGATTCGCGGCTTTGCCAACCAAATGACACAGAACCACAAACATCGCCACAACATTTATGAATTCCATAGGAAGTGCCACAACAAATTGAGGTCATTGGATTGTTCCGTTTTTGGACAAATGCTTCGGTTTTTTGCACATATTGTTCTAACCCGGAAGGAAAATTGACACAAAAAGAAAAATATTTCTCAATTTGTTTTCCAAAATGGTTTCCAAAATATTCAAGCTTTTTAGGATTCCTTTCAAGTTTCTGTTCTACAAGTGTTTGCCACTTAATGACATGTTGTCATTAAAAATAAAATTTCTGCGAGGCGTGAAAACGATGCAATCGACAGCACTGTCGAGGGCACAATCGAGTAGAGCATCTCATCTCGGTCGTTTTGTTTCCTTTTGCAGCGACGTGCTTATTGCAAATGGATATTTCTTGTACAACGCCCGTTCGATGCGATTTCGCTTCTGTTGCTTTATTGTTTTATTTCTCCAAATGAATAGACACAACTCATGATAAACGATTGGACGTGATTTGAATGTCTACCTTTGTGTATCATTGACAATGATCATTGTTTTGAGCATGATTAACACATTATTCTGATGGTAACGAGCAAATGGTACATTGACGATTTGAATGAAGAATAAAAATGCTTTATTGGGAAAAAAGTATCATTTAGGAGTCTTTCTTTAAATGCAACAGATTTAGCTAGGTCTGGTCATTCATACAATTCATTACTTTAGTACAACCATGTTTACATCATTCAACCTCTTACCTCACCGAAGGTTAAATGTTTCCCTTTCTCATCCGNTTGTTAGGATCGACAGGCATCGATTCTGGGGAAGAAATGGTCCAAAAGCCCAGGGTTAATTAAGGACGATGAGAGAAGGTGCATAATTAGACCTACCATTGTGCAGAATCGCCCAGTAGATGATGGTAATGCACACGGACAGGATTAGCGTGATGTTGTGAAGCATCCAGTACACTTTGAACGCGTTCGGCATTTCATCGCTGTTGCAAATTTTTTCTAAAGAAAAGAAAAGAAAAGAGAAAAGATGATAAAATTAAGAATTTTTTATAATTTCCTGTAGTCCAGTGTTCTCTTCCTCTCTATTTAGTTTGTGTTAGTTCTTTTAGTTCTCTTCCTCTCCATTTAGTTTGTGTTTAATATATTTTTAAAATTTGATTTTTTTTTCAAATGTTTAAGTTATTTACTTTATATTTGTATGATTAGTTTTTACATTATTACTTCTTCTTTTGTTCACTTTGTCAATTGTTTCAATGTGTGTATTATTTACGTCTTATCAGACTCATGTTTTGCAACGAGCATTGTTCTTCTTGTTACACAAATCTCCACCAATTGAAAGTTCAATACGTGAATGGAGGTTTCCGAAAGAAAAGGTACATTGACAGACCCTATTTACATTGTTAGTACCTTACGGCATTGCATTGCAACATTACAACGCATTCTCAAACGCGATGCAAATGAAGCCGCCAGTTCGAGGGATGCTGACCGACTAGTACACCATGCGAATATGCCTAAACAACAAGGGCTTGGCTTTGCTGAACCCGCCAAACAATAGGTCCCAAAACAAGAAAATAAGGTTACCTTCTCACCACGCCGACTGTCTAGAGACAGAACGGCGTCAATCGGACGGTTTACGCAATCCGATCCGATTCGGATCGCAGACACTTTGGCGCACTTTTACGCAACTGCTGGTCCGATCCGTGTTCTGTGAGTTGGCGAATTGTTTGCCCGTGCTCCTGTCTCAAGTGTGCTGCAATTCGAGATGCAATGCGTGATAGCGTGATGGCAGTGTCAATACCGGAGCGTCGGTGGATAAACAATGTATTAAAGAAGATTAAAAATGCACCCTTGGATGGAGAGACTTTGTGGCTTTGTTGGTTGCCCGTGCTGCAACAGTGGCACTGTTTGTTTGATAAAGTGCAGATACTGTCCAGCGGAGGTTGGTGCTACGCCGTCAAAGGTAAACAATATTATGTCCAATTTTGAATACAAAAATCTTTTCATCACGGAACGCACGCCAACCGTCTTGAAGGTGGACAATGTTGATTTAATGACTAAGGATCACCATTACAATGTTGACCCATATTGGCCGTCATGCTTCATGGTGGGTTGTAGAAGCTTTTTTTTTGTATAACGTATAGTATACATTTATGTAGATTTTTACCATAAATTAATCACCACAAAATATGTATAGCCACAGTGAGCTACGGTGAGCTACGATCAACTTGCTGTGTTATTTTTAACACCCGGATTTTTTCTAACCCGGAAGGAAAATTGACACAAAAAGAAAAATATTTCTCAATTTGTTTTCCAAAATGGTTTCCAAAATATTCAAGCTTTTTAGGATTCCTTTCAAGTTTCTGTTCTACAAGTGTTTGCCACTTAATGACATGTTGTCATTAAAAATAAAATTTCTGCGAGGCGTGAAAACGATGCAATCGACAGCACTGTCGAGGGCACAATCGAGTAGAGCATCTCATCTCGGTCGTTTTGTTTCCTTTTGCAGCGACGTGCTTATTGCAAATGGATATTTCTTGTACAACGCTCGTTCGATGCGATTTCGCTTCTGTTGCTTTATTGTTTTATTTCTCCAAATGAATAGACACAACTCATGATAAACGATTGGACGTGATTTGAATGTCTACCTTTGTGTATCATTGACAATGATCATTGTTTTGAGCATGATTAACACATTATTCTGATGGTAACGAGCAAATGGTACATTGACGATTTGAATGAAGAATAAAAATGCTTTATTGGGAAAAAAGTATCATTTAGGAGTCTTTCTTTAAATGCAACAGATTTAGCTAGGTCTGGTCATTCATACAATTCATTACTTTAGTACAACCATGTTTACATCATTCAACCTCTTACCTCACCGAAGGTTAAATGTTTCCCTTTCTCATCCGGAATTTAGGTTACTACCATCAACCAGGTCAATTTGAGGAAGACACACACAATGTCATCTTTCAAATTGAAAGCTAATTGAAAATCAACTGATCTATCAACCTTCCGTACCTGCACAAACACACACACATGGCTGCGATCAATTCACGGGCGTTTATGTTGCTATTGATCGTTAACGTTCTAATGGCTATTATTGACCATATAGAGCCCGAGAGGTACTGAACGAGCATGACGAGCCAATTTGACTGCTTTCATACATTCCCGGATGTGACCGCATCGGACAGTACCATTGAGCTGACAGTATTATTGTATACAATCAAATGCCATTACGCGGATGCAACTAATTGTTCTTCGATCAGAATTGGCATTGGTAAAGTGGGAAACGCCTTCCACGATTAACGATCGGTAGTAGCAACACCAAAAATACTCCAGCCTTTACGTGACATGGTTGTAAATCCTAACCTCCATTCCTCGACAACAGTCTCAACAACCAGTGCTGTTGGGGTCTCTTCCGTCACGGTCGGGTGTTACAGTTCAAGGCAAATAAGCCAGACCTTCTGGCTTACAAAGGCGGGGTTTTTGACTTACTTCATCACCCGCCACATGAACTTGAACTTGAAAATACTGTTTCAACCGGCATCGATCAACATCTTCATTTCGGTAAAGGCTTTCCAAAGGAGTTGAAGCAGCTTTAAAGTAAAGCAAACATCAAAAAGCATGCATGCAACGGACCGGTTTTTCTTTGTCTGGCCTGGTTGGAGGTTGACAAGAAGCATGACCGGATCGATCAATTAGTGTGCGGCATCGTCTCCGTGCACCGAAAACCGGCATAACCTATAACCTTCTGCCGTTAGTGCAAGTCTGCCATTCGAAAGGGCAACCGGTTTGTTTGTATGTTTGCTTTGGGTTGTTTTTGACTGCGTTTCGCGCGATATAAAATGTGAAATTGGCAACAACATTGGCTGAACACATCCGGAGAAAGCAGTGACCGGAAATAAATGAATAAAATTTTAAATTCAAAGCTAAAGTCAAAAGCGGCCGCTTCATGGGAAACTGCGACTTGGATGGAGACGATTTAGTTTTTCACAGTGTTTGACAAACAAAGCGCCATTAACGCCATTTCAAGTGCAAATTTTTAAATGTATTTCGTAGAACATCATGTATATTGACGCGACGATTGCGCTTAATCATGATCGTCTGTAACTGGATCTTCTAATCTAATTAAATAAGCCGATGCGATGAATAAGTTGAACTAATATTTGGATTCATCCGTAATTGAATAAAATATGTAAAGTACACCATAGAACGCCATTCAGGATAGCTCCAGGGTTAATAAACTTGTTTCCGGAAACAAATGGCTGCGTTTGGTTTGTCCAACACTGTCCAATACTTTACACCTGTCACGCATCGATTTAACACTAACACTAACACACGTCAATGAGATGAAACTACTCTCGTTTCACTGCGGTTATGGCGATCGTTTATGGCGATCGCAGCAGATGTTTGGCTGCGATTTTGGGTGCGATTTTGGGATATCACAATAAACACACTCAAATATGCTCGAACGACAAAAAAAAACCGTTCTCTCCAGTAACTTCCTGTTTGGAAACACGTTTTACACATTTTGGTCCGTTCGTTTGCATATCGTAACCGTTAGGGAAGTAACATTTTAAAAAGCGGCGACCTCGAGCTTGTGTATGGATGCAGCAGAACCGCACACTTTGGTCTATCACAGCCGTATGATGTTTACCGTACATGCCGGTTGTTTGCTGAAATAATTACGACCCTCAAATGGTTCGGTTAAATTGACTAACTATTCTTTATCACTGTTTGGTCACTTTTTATGCAATCACCATCACCATGAGCATGCTTGCCGGTGTGTTTAGGGCTTACCTGAATATTCCGGATGGAAGTACCAAATCATCACGAGTACCGCACCCATTACGGTCGTTCCCATGCACAGCAGTATGCCCCAGTGCGTCAGATAGATGAAGTATTTGCTAAACTCGTTCCGTTCTACTGCGACCACCATCGAGTTGATGACAACACCGGTAAAGAAGATGGCCAACGCCAACCGGTAGAGTAGAAAGCATATTGACTTCGTTCTTGATTGCCACTGCAAGAAACATGGAAAACCCCAAGTTGTAGAACAAGCTGCTAGATATTAGTATGCCACGCAACAACTTACCTGAGATTTAACAAACTCCTCTGCCGGGAGATGAGCGAAACCACAGTTCCGAACTTCCAGTTCCTCTTTGCATGCGCTCACAAACTTGTTGGGCATCTTGCTGCTTCTTTTGGCTTCCTATTTCACTGTTGCAAAATCAGTTGTATCAGATCCGTCTTGTTTTTAGTTCTCCGAAACACTAATCGATTGCAAAAGAAAGATACAGAAATAGAGAGAGAGCATTGCATTAAAGCGTCCGCCACAGGTGACAGTGTACGAATGGGAACTAATCGCGTCCCATCAAGTAACTATTGCCAGTCTGGGCACTGGCAACGGTACCATATCACTCATTATCAGTACCATTTCATTCTCCCACAACCACACTTTCCCACTCGTTGCAGGGTCGATAACAAAAGTGGGCATCATTAGCGATATGACTGTTGCGTGTACTGAAAAAAACCGTGTATGAATCCTTACACTCACCCTCAACCGGTGTGTGAGGATTATGGGAACGGATGACATTGTTGGTTGTGTCATTTCTTATCGTGTTTAATAAGCTCTACCATTTCCCGTATGGCTTGAATTGTACGAATGGTTGATGCGATTGATTGATACGATTTCTGTTAAGCGATTGTTCCGGTTACGGTAATGAGGAAGGTATGCAGCATTCGGCGTGAATTGACCCGGTGGAATAATATGCTTTATGTACGATGTGTGGGCGCTTCAAGATAAAAATAAACATCGAAATGCGTCAATACGGTACGTGCATAATGTTTCTCTGTTCTGGAACATTTGCATCATATTACGCTAATAATAAACAGAGAGAAGAAGTATTTTAAGGGGATGAGCAGGGCAATTTAATTAACTTTTAGTATTTAATTTAATTTTTATAATTGTAATGTTACTCTTCAAAAATCAACTCATAATAGACAACCAATCGCTGATCCCACTGCGTAATCCGTCTTGGATTTGAGGGCATTTCAAGCAAATTTTGATAGAGATAATCAGTGAAAAGATGAAACATAAACTAATTTTTAAAGCACTAAAACACACTATTTCATGTAAAGCTTTTCCAATGTCTTTAAATTACACTAATGGCATGTTGTGTCCTTGTTATGCCTATTCAAATGCTCCACTTTGATGCAATTCTTCATGAAGAAGCACAGCTCACAATCAGGAAGTTTTGCTGTTATTACTTCAATGAAGTAAAGCGTGAAACTCATTCTCTTGTCAAGCGGTCAAAGCACAAGAATGTGCTTCACCGTGTGCGTGAAGCAGAAGAAAACAATTTACCCGTCTTCGTCTCGCTAAAAGTACGCTTCACCGAACCGTACGGAATCAGGCCAACATGGGGAAGCTGCGAAACTGAAGGTTGACTCAATCTTCTTGGCAACCGCTCCATGCTGCACCACACAACAGTTCGTACTAACCATCTGGCCAACGCGCCACAATGGCTTCTTGTGCCGGGGTTTGCTGAGTGTCAAGGATTATTAGCTGGTTGCCTACACAGAGTCATTTGTCCGCACAGGTGCGCACGGATGACGATCCTATCAAAGGGTGCAAACAGTCAAGGACTTTGTTGTGTCCTCCGGGGCTTGTCGCTGTGAGTAATTATCAGCAGTAACACTTGAAGAGAGGGCACTTTATAAGCCGCCATTAATCAGCGCTAGTAGAAAAGATCACATTCCTAGTATGACTAGACCCGTTGGTGATTAATTAAACATTCAAACAGTTGGAACATTATCCAATATAATGCCGCAAATACTTCTGCGCTGTCTTTTTTCTTTCTACCATTCCACGTGAAAGCAAAATTTCATTATAAAAAAAATAATTTTAATTGCCACCGATAGCATACTTTATGGTGGCACCACACCACACCAGCTCCATTACGTCAATGTGCGGCATATTTTACGCTCATCCTTTGAACGATGTGCCTGATGGGGCGTTTGTTTGTTTGTTTTTATTTTATTCCTTTTTGTTTTCACCACTTTTTGCACAACATTGTCCCATCATAATAATAACAATAAATGCTACCAAACGGTAAAAATAGACATGATAGCAGAACATACCAACATAATTACCACCTTATGGTTTTATCCCCTTTTGCGTGTGTGTGTGTGTGTGTGTGGGACAGAACACCCTTTGAATTGTGCACCATGAGGTTAATAATGGCTTTTAATTGTTCGCATTTTTGTGCCCCGTTTTTTTTGTTTTGTTTCTAGGGGAGCATACGACTCAAAACAACACCGAGCCAGACGCTCTGGGACAGTTTATTGCATGTATTGTGTGTATATGCTTGCTTTTATGCTGTGTAGCATGAGCCCTCCGCACTGATACACTCATTTTGCGGTCAAAATGTGAAACGGTTTTGAAAGCGATACACACACACACCGGGTCTGTCCGCTGGTCTGGTAGGACTTTAATAGGGTTGAGTAATAATCGCATCAGCCTCTCCGCTTTGCTGCCCTTACCGCAAGCAAGTGTGTCTTTACCGGGCCACGCACATCGTCATCACCATCTAACGAGACCCCTTCGTACCCACACATGGCGTCCGTTCGATTGCGGAAGCAGTCGCTGGTAGATTTGCAGTTGTTTTAGGCTGTTTTAGGTCGGTCTTAGCTCGGCCCGGGCCCGAGCTAATCGGTGCTTGCTGTACGCTGGAACTACGCGAAGGAAGCTTCGAGAAAATGCCGTTCTCTCCCGGCATGCACACGATGCAACATCGCACAAACTTATTATTGCACACCATCTCGCATGGCGCCCTCGATGGCGTAAGGGGGCGAATCCTTGTGGTTGGGAAATGGTATGAAGAACTGGTGGCGCTAGGAGCTATCTATCTAGCATAATGATGGCTTTGGTCGCGTTGCATCGTACGGCGTAGCTCGAACCCGAAGACCGGGAGCTTACTCGGGCAAATTTATTACCATCGCGACGTCTTTACTGGCGAGGCGGCTTTCAGTGGTGCGTAGTTTATGGAACCATTCTTTAGCGTGGTTAACTCAAAGTTAACCTTCCTTGCCTAGTTTCACTCCCCTTTCTCTCCTCTATTTCGATCTCGATTGTCCTACGCCTCACCATACATCATGCGTGTGTTAGGATGGAATTTCAACAGCCGTACTTCACCGTGTTGTGCCTTTTCCAGTAGCCCAATCTAATGCAAAACTCACCACACTAGACCACTAGACGACTCATTTCGTCTTTAATGCCAGCATTATTTTAACCAAACTTCAGCTTTTATTGTCTACCGGGGAAATGTTCCCACCGTCTACGGGACGGGAACGAGGGGTTTTTTTTAGACGATCATCCGATCTACCAATGCAATGTGTGCGCCGTATCAAAGTGCGTAATGAGTGCGTTACGTAAAGGGAGCTTTGTGTTTTCTTTCTTTTCTTTTCTTTGCGCTGTTCCCTGTTTGTGATGCGCACTTTTGATTAACGGCTAAATTAAATTGCTCACCAATCGTATGTCGTACGTTGGTTTTATGAGAGACACACACACACACACACGCTATGATTAACGGTTGGCTTGAGGTTCACATGGGATGTGTGGAATGACACGGTGCACCAACAACGCTCCCAAGGCAATTGGGATGATGGAACTGGAATATTATTTAACCTTACTTTATTGCAAAAGGCGTTACCGTAACGTCCCATTAGCACATGAGTTAATACTTCATCAACAAGGGGCATTTACTTGATGGAAGTATTTTCACATCTTTGACAACATCTTGAACTAGGGAGTCAAGAACAGACGTGTTTTTTTTTTGGTAAATATGGAGAAATTTTTGTGGAAGAATTAATAACCGAAACTCTACGTGGGTTATCGTATAACAAAACTCTTTTCCTTTCAGCGATGAGAGAAAGAGTTCTCACTGGATTAGTTATGTCGTCTAACCGTATACATGATGTGTAACTTTCTGATCATGGAGCGGCTTAATCTCATTCTATATAAGATCTCAACCTTTATGGAGTAGCTTACGCCAATTGAGTTTTTCCAGCAATATCCTAATATTCGAATATCCTGAGCTTATTACTTCGTCAAAGTGACTGATGGACTTTTAACTCATTTATTCATTTCATTTTCCAGCCTAAGAAGAGTTTAAAACTCGGAGCTTTGTAAACAAAAATGTCTTTTTCGCTTACGCTGAGTAAAAGCTCAGAACTATCAAACAATTTGTCTACGAGAAGTCCAACTGCTTTAACGATCTTCATCAAATACTTTAAAGTACATAGCAATCAGTGTAATATTTTCAAATTAAATTCCTAACCTGTAACATCCGCTTTTGCTCTTTCAATACTACACACTAGAATGAATAAAATCTAAGCTCCTCGAACGCATCACGATCGTTCGAAACAATTGGAAAATCCAACACGAATCCAATTTCCTCACTGCTTGCTGCCCGTACACCAGCAACCGGTCAAACCACCACGTTTTTGTGTCTCTTACAGGCCTTTTCCCGTCCAATGCATTCAATTGCACCGCTGCACCGTGACGCGTTGCATACGAACCGGTGGCATGCAATCGGTGATGCATACGAACCATACGAACGGATGTAGCGAAGCAAATGGGAAAGAAGGTAATCGTAGTAGGCAAACACAGACAAACCGCTACCATTCATGCGCAATATCAATCAAAACGGATACGAAATGATACGCGTACTAGATGCCAGTTACAGCAAAGCGCAAGTGTTTTGCAAAGTGTATTGAGAAATTTCGGGGAATTCAATATTGGATCAGTTTGTATTTCTTTTTCGTTTTCCATTTACCGGTACGGTGAGCCACTCGAGAAGATTATGAAATAAACCCCGCAAAAACTGGCTTGGGTGAGGGTTTGCTTAGTGTAGCATACATAGCATCACTGCTAAAGAATGGTCGATACACTTGCTGCCCGACCGGAGGCTTTAACTATAAAGTGGATTTTCGTAATGACGCCAGGAGGCAGAATTTGTTTTGCCATCTCTGCCATACGCGCAATGCTTGATCCGGTTTCACGTGAGACGCGAGTGATTACATCTGTGTGTC
Organism: Anopheles rivulorum; assembly: GCA_018908115.1. Taxonomy (NCBI): domain Eukaryota; kingdom Metazoa; phylum Arthropoda; class Insecta; order Diptera; family Culicidae; genus Anopheles; species Anopheles rivulorum. The sequence goes on along the minus strand of STHB01000003.1, from coordinate 2,166,874 downwards.
CGAACGTTCTAGAATTTTGCGTACATTCGCACACACAGAGATGGAGGCCTCAGTTGAGCGGCGTGTTTCGTGTAAGCTTCCTCGTCGGTCATAACGAACGAAAGGAATGAATTATATTTTAGGCTCATTAGTGATGTGGCAAGCGAAGAAAACAGTTTTATTTCGTGCACTTCCAGCTTGATGGGCAATTTAAGTTTGTTTTAACTATAAACAGCAGACATAGACATTAGACTTCATTAAAAAAAAATTGTACGTTTTCCCATTAATCAAACCCCAACAGCATTGAGCAATGAGTGCGGTGATCGTTACAGTTACAGTCGTGAATGTTATTTTATAGGTTTGAAGCTTGCGATAAAAAATTGTTAGCACAACGAAATAAACAAACATTAAAAAAACACACAAACACAATACAGAAGCACACGTTGCACGTGAAGCTAGTTTTAGCTTCCCTTATCGCATTGAATACAATCACATACGATTATTTTCACATACTGCAACACGAACCGGATGGTGTGTTTATTATTTGATATCGAAATCAAATCAGCAGGTAGATATTTAACGTTTTTCTCTAGTACTCTTGAATTATTTCTATGTAGTGGATGTTTTTTTTTTTATATTAAATCAAATGTTTTAGAAGAATGCAAATGATTGTTTTATCAACAACGAGTTCAAAAATGCATCAATAAAAATAAGCTTCCTGTGATCCGATGACAAACCAATCACAAGGTCGGACGATAAAAACCCACACAAAAGCACACTTTTTTAGCAACTAATGTGCATTCAATCAACAAATCGATAGCTTCGTTTTGTCAATGACACAATCTTTTGCTTATGTACGGCACATTCCTACAACAAGCTTACAAATAAAGTTTGGAAACCCAACCGCACCTCTAAAATCCGGTAAAATCCCGAAAAACGAAGAACTACAACGTCGCGATAAGCGACGAACTCGATCATAATGCGTCGAAAAACCTGAATTGGTACATTTTTTGCACCATCATCACCATCCACAGCAGTAGTGTTGCCGTCGTTGTTGCTGTTGCTCATCATGACGATAGCTGTGAGGATAAACCTGTTCCATCGCCCTCACGGTCAAATGTGTGCGTCCGCAGATCAAGGGCAAAGGAAGCTTTAGGTGTGTGTATGTTTCTGTTTCGTTATGAATATCCTTCCAATGTTAGCTTTGCCAGGGTAATTCTTTCCCGTGAGATTCTTTGCGTCCGATTTGGCAAAACGAACGATGGTATCGCTTCGGATAGTGGCATTCCGAAGCAGGTGGTACAAGTTTGTTACCTTGTGCGTTTTTTTCTTCCCCGCCGAATGACCTACAAAAGAGCACAAGGTAAACAAGCCCTATTACAGGCGTCTGATGTTTTAAAGGGGAAGAAGAACCTGCTACAAGCTACTGCTAAGGGTGTTCTGTCACACTAAAGACTGGTCGTTGACCCAAGAGAGCTAACTGTAGAAAAATCGAACCACATAAATTCATTTCAGTAGGTCATTTCGTTGAATGAGGGCTTTCTTTTCAAGTGCAAGCAAGAGCTTTGCTCAATGTTTAATCCTCAATTATTAACCACAAACAACTGCTTTATCTAATCAATTAAACGCATACTCTACACAACCTTTAATATAAATGACAATAACATTTTATTGCACGCTATCATTGTTCAAAACATCATGTTGATGTAATTAATAGTTCTATTTTATTTAAACCCAACATCACATCATATTTTCAAAGCATTTTTCATAATCTGTTTTGTTGAAATGAATGTTTCATTAAAGCATATATGTGTACAACTCCCAATTCAGATTTACTTTTGTAAAACACACACACACATTTTACGCACGTTCTTTTATACCCAAAATTCAGGTGTGAAGAAGCGGTGAAAGAAGCATCACTCTCACTACCGAAAAGAACATTCCACTTAAAGCATTAAACATCAAAGAACAGTTCACACCAACTGGGCAAACCAAATAACACCCTCGCTGAGATACGTGATACTGACTCGTACCGAACCGGAAGGGTGTAAAGTTTCCGTTACAGGTTTTTTGGTTTGGTGCCTCAGTACCGAAACATTACACGTGAAGCAAGAAGTGTTAACATGGCAAACACCGAAAGTAGTACGGGTCAGCACGTGTTTCAGGTGTGTTATCGTCCTTCGGAACGGAACCGAACGGTTCCCGTGTATTGAGCCGTGCAATCACGTGGAACTCACAACGTCTCCTTAAAATTGGATTACATTTCTCCCATGATGAGAATGAATTTATTATGCAAAGCGGTGGCACACATTAAGTGAGTAAAGGCGCCCGTTTTGTGCGTTTTGTGGGTCGGGTCTTTTAGTATTATGCTTTTATAGTACAACCAATGTACACACACACACACACACACACACACACATCCGGACCCTTTGTTGCCGTGTGTTTAAGGTCAATGAATTCGTTATCTTGGTAAACCTTGGAACAACGGTCAATGGAGTACAGTTTGAGTTCAGTTTTGGAAGCCTGTTTTACCGATGTGACTTTGTTTTGGCACGCTATTTTTCTGAGCTTCTTTCCATAGCATGTGATGTGATAGTAGCAGCGAGTAAAGCCCTAAAAACAAGGTTAAAATCAAGGTATGATTCAACCATGGTTCATGTTTGAAGCATTGTAAGTCACCTTTTACTACATTTTTTGTCATTGAAAAAATCTGTCTTTAAACAACTGTTTTTCAGAGACCGATTTCCAGTGAAATTCAATTGCAGCTGTGTACATACAACCAACGGCAAGTGTTTGTTTTTCTGCAACAGAAAATGTGCCACTATTACGAATGAAGCGATGTGATACAATTAGAACGTTTATTTCATCATAACAAGGCATCTAAAGGGTGTTAAACCTCAGCGCAAATCACAAACTACGGCGTTATCACACACCTTCATCGTTCCGCATCGAGTACCGACACTTATCTTGACTATCTATCTGGCAGTTAATAGCAACCGCCAATTATAGAACAACAGCCCAACAAGCTTGCACCGTGAAATACAGCAAAAGGGGAAACTGCAATTGAATGCTCAAGGCCACATTCCAACAACAACAACAAAAAACGAACCCCATTTTCCGCAGCAGGAAAATGATGGAAACCCAATCCGGTTGGTCACCGCTTTGGGCTGGGTCAGTTTGCAGCGGTGAAGTAATAACCGCCCAACCGCCGAATCATCGCGATCAGCCAATTGTTCGATTATTAATAACACCATAACCTAAATAATCGTACCGCAACACCGTATATGACCATTTCTTTTCGCCGTTCGATCCGTCTCGCTTCTTTCACGACCCGCGCACCGATCCTAATGCATTACTTGACAAATGAACGTACACATGGCATGTGTACCAGCATAAACACAACACCCTGGTGTACGATGGTACAGAAGGTGCAAGTACACAAGGCAACGTGGTGGTGGGTTTTCTTTTTCTCCTACTCCTTCTGGCCGGCACCACACAACATGGAACATGTTTGGCAAAGCGATCGCCATTAGCAGACGGTGTCTGGCGTGAATTATGCTTTGGCTGGCGTAACTGGCCCGTTCGACCGGGCTGGTCAGTGGTTTTTGGGGGATAGATTTTAGTTTGCAATTCTGATATCTCTGTAAACCACCCGAAGGCCCCAAATGATGGTGGCCAAGGGTGTAGAGAGTGGAATAGAGTGTGAAATTACACTACATTATATCACAAGCAACAAAACTGCTGTGATTGAAACCCGTGCGTTTGCTTAATGGGCCGTTTAAGAGTGAGCTTTACCATAAATAAATAAATGAATTATGCTCATCAATAAAACCCATAACCAATCTAAAGATGGCAGGGTATAAGAGTCCAAATTTTAACACTTACATTATGAAATTATATTTTTAAATTTAATTAATGGATTAAATTTTAAATGAATAAGTTTAAAACAAAATATTGTTCACTATTTCGACCTAAAATTCCGCAAGAACTTCCTCACAAGTTACGGTATATCATTTTATAAATAAACTATAACAAACCCTCCTTTCGTTGTTTCAGACCAATTCACTTTCGAATTCATGTGCATAAAAAAACGATTTTTTGTTCCGTTCTATAATTTAGAAACTATACACCACACAGTAATTCATCATTTCCGCCGCGTTCCGACTGTTTCAGCATGGCTTAATATGAAAATAAATACCGATTCGCATCAGCTTGGTGTTGCTACACATCACTAAATTCGGCACCAATACGCACGCAAAGATGCGTTCTGCGATGCGATCACCATCGACCGTTCCGCCTGCTGATCCAAATGCTCACTTCCACTTCCGGCCCAACCGGCACAATGTTACATACGCAAAGAATAAAAAAAACGTCACAAGCACAAGCCACAATAGGCAATCAAAAAACGCAGACACAAATGTAAACTAAAATTCGCTATTGATGTCGATTTCTCTTTCGACTTAGAACGGTTTATATACAAGAGCTTAGCGTAGATTCACGGCGTACCTAACGCACTAGGTAAAACGAAAAGATCACTTACACTCTTTGATGATTTCTTAGGGGAAAAAAATAAAGCACAAGGCTCTGGGGCACCCGCCGAGGTAGTAAGAATGCTGAGCACTGCGGTAAACACTGCACTTGGCTTTCCTTTCACGTTTTCCTTTCGATAAAACCCGTGGTGAGAAGCGTCCGACCTCGAACGCGGCTTTCGGGTAGAGGCCTCTGCGAAATGCGCACGCGTTCCAAGCCGTAGATAGACCGCGACTGGCAAGCTGACAAACGAGTCAGCATTAAGTGCTGCCGTGGCAGCAGGTATGTATACAAAGCTTCATGGTGGGGGATGTGAATCGGGTTTGGGATTGAAGAACGAAAATAATTGCTCGTAGAATACAATGTCCGCTTAGCTCAGTGGAAAAGGTGGTTTTAATATTTAATTTAAAATATTTAATTTAAATTTTTAAATTACTTGGTATATTACAATAACTACTATTGCATTCAAATGTACTTTATGCTCCTTGGAAATGAATTGTTCTTAAATTTGAATGGTTCATTGTTGCATCCGAACGAGAAACCCTGCAATAAACTTACGAGCTTTATTGCATTCAATGTTGTATGCATGATTAGGCGTCGTTTTGAAGACGTAGCATAAAACTAAGGGGTTTTCCCGGTTATACTGTTTAAACAACAGTTCCTCTAATGACTACTTTATTGATATGATATCAGTATTATTTATTTCATCATGAGTCCAAAAGCAGGGTTAGTCAACGTAACGCTCTTCTAGTACGACAAGTCGTGTTGTTACTTTAACGATATAATGTACTGTTTATTTACCTGTTGTTAGCAAGTTGCCGCATCGTTCCGGCTCAGATCGATATAATTTTGTTATGGCTTTCCTTCCCCACGCCTGTAAGTAGGCAATAACAATTTTATGAATCATTTTTAATAGTCTATGGAGTGTTGGAAAACGGTTCTGATGCTCGAGGCTGGTGAGTAATTTTATAGAATAATTATAGAATCATTTATAATAAATACAGACATTTAACAACACAGATTTAGTTGTACATATGCTAACATTTACATAGATACAGAGCACATGTGTTTTTATATTTACCTTCATAAAACTTTTCCTCACCTTCCACCCGGACGCTTACGTTTCTCAAGTTTAGCAATGATCCAGAAGCTCCAACCGGTTGAACATGATTTTTATATATTTTGCATTCACTTCACTCTAAACAAACCAATCAAATTTATAAATGGAATGTTTTTTTTTGTTTTTGTTTTGTTTTTGCGTTTCCTTTCATCAATTTAGTGTTTGATTTCGTTTCCTTCCCATTCCCAAGTGCCACACCATCGTAGCATATCAGTTTTGGTTTAACACGTGTTATGTTTTCCTTTGTTTGCTTCTGTTTCTACTACTGGCTTGTCTGTTTCAATATTTATATCTCAATAAAATGCATCCTATAGGCTTTACATTATTAGCAATTCTTTTACGCAGATCCATCACCGAGAGGACAGAATCCATCCGCTGGCTGTGTGTGTGAGTGTATGGGTTGCATCGCTCTCTAATACTTTTTTTCTGCTAAAATCAACGCACAACGAGCTGCATCCAGCATCTCCATCCGTAACAGCTGAGAATATCACCAGTGTTGTTGCCTACCTTGCAGACTGTTTAACGCATTTCGCCTATCATTATCTTCACACACTCTTTCCTCATTTCTTGTATTCTACTATATTTACCAACTCATGTCCATTTTGCTTCATTGCAGCCCTTTGTTCTGCCAAACAATCTAATGTGGTTTGTTTTTGGATTTTTTTTTTTGTTCGCTTTCCTTGCTATGATACTTTTTTATGTCTTCAAATATATTTCTAGAATCAACGACTGTACTTTAAAGACGCATTCTTACGGATCCAACATTTGTTTGGTTTAATTTGTTCTGTCAGTGTGTGTTTGTGACTTACTTGCTTTTATTTCCTTGTTTGTTGCTATTATTATAATAATCTTTTCTTTGTGTGTGTGTGTGTGTGTGTGTGTGTGTGTGTTTTTTTTGTTTTGTTTGAAACTAACCCCCCGCACCACCTTCCGACAAAAAACGTTTTTTGTTGTTGTTGTTTTGTGAGCAAATAGTAACTTTATACGCTAAGATCTAACATTTCGTGAGTGATGTCAGTTGGTTGAACGGTAGGCGCTCAATCGGTGTTTTTTGATTTTGGTTTTCACGTTTTTCTTTAGAGTGTTTTTTTTTTCATTTTTTTTTCGTTTGATTTTTTTTGTTTGTGTTGTTGTTGTGTTGCAGTTTTTTTTTGTTATAATACGATTACGGGAAAGAGATACTACGGTGAACGAACCCGACGGAAATCTAGTACGGGAAATAGTGGAGTTGTGAGTGCGAGACGAGTGGGGGTAAAGTAAAGTAAAGTAAAGCAAAAGCGAGGAATCGTTACTTTCGTTTAGAGAGGTATAGTATAATCGGAATGTGTTTGTTTTGGAATGCATATTTTGTTTCGCTTTTTTGCCTACGAACGATTGTAATCACCAATGTACGGCATTTGGCATAACACACCGGGGGATATGGTTTGGTAAATTAATTCACTACCTAAACTTACAATAACTGAAACAGAAATACTTTTAAATGCGAGTATTGAAATCTTCTTACCATACGCATTGCATACCGCGTGCGTACCTCTAGTTTGCGTGTCCTTTGAAAGGAGCAAGACAAATTGAATTCCGAAAACCTGCCGACTGAGCTGGCGAAACACCGATAATGCTGCTTTCTCCTATGCTATTTTTTGCATTCTCTCGAATTACTGCATTACGATCGGGTTTGCGATCCCTTATGACAACTATACAAGTTTGTTTTCTGTCGGTTTAAAAACTTCCCCCATTAAATGCAAATGAAAATCCCAAAGTAAAGCGCACGAGCACCATCACACCATATGCCCGCCGCCGTTCGGATCGCTGTTAACTCTGTGTGGAAATATTGGTCGAGCAAAGTGCACTAGCGTAGGGAGGCCACCTGGCGCGAGCCACGTCCATCATGGCGCGACTCTCTTCGTAGATGACGGAAAGCGTGCGATTTTGTGATGAAAGGGAATAGAAGAGAGAAACAGAGAGAGAAAGAGAGAAAGAGATTTGATTTTTTTTCATCTTCAGAACAATATGAGGTTGAGCTTCTTGCCCCAAATGGTACCCAGCAATAGGGTGACCCAAGCACAACCACGGTACGGATCGGGAAGTGTGGTTATGGGGAATGCTCTGGAAGATGAGGGATAAGTGTAGGAAATGAAACGAAGGACGAAGAGTTGGTTTGTGCACTGGTGCATTCGGCTCATTTTGGCGTAAACGTCACAATCCCACAATCCCGCTGCTCACTTCAGATCGACGACGGCGGTCGGATTGAGGAAGTTTTCCCGCTGTGCTTCCTCCATCGAGGAGAGTGTTCGCGTGATGGAGGTGATCTTCTCGTGGCTGCTCGATTTGCTGTTGTTACCCTGGACGCAGACGCGCGCGTACAGCCACACCCGGAGACAGTACAGGCAGTAGCAGAGGAAGTGCATCAGAAACACGGCAAAGATGCCGAGCGCACAGATGACGATCGATTTGCCCGGCTTGGTCCAGTCGAGCATTTTGTAGATGCTGGAATCATTATGTCTGGCGAAAGGATAAGATACAAAAAAGCATAAGTATTAGCTGGGACATAAGAACATTGCAGGACATTCGGTAATTCTATTTTTGGGGGTTTAAAGCTCACATATAGATTAGTTGTATGTAAACCAGCACATCGAATATTAATAACAATCCGAAAAATATTTAAATATAATACATTTTTCCAAATTATTTAATAAACACCAATAATTATACACATTTTATATAGTTACAAGTAGTGAAATTCTTAAAGGAAAGTTAAGTAATTAGTTTAATTGTTATCAATGAGACTTACACTTGTATTATTACACTTGAGATATGTAAGAGTATTTTCTAAAACCATGTGCTATTAAATCTTTTAAAACATGTTAATAGCTAAATCAACAGAAAAGCAATTTCATGGCAAACTTCCCAAAAAATAGTGTACCGCACTAAATCGTTTGCAACAATTATCACCATCTTGGGAATAATGGAAGCTTGATTAATTTTGCTCTTCATCTTCATGAGTGCAAAATAAATGGTTTCGTTTGCCGTCATTCGTTCCCGAATGCAGCACATATCTTTAGCCCGCTTTGCTAATCTCCATCGCATCGCATTGTAAGCAAACTTACCCGAAGACGGGTAAAACTTTGCTCAAATATTAATGCACTATTCGCAACAGTAGTACCGTGATACACAGAGTGTCGGGCGAAAGTTCTAGCCCGCTTGGTTCATCGCAGTTGGTTGGAGCTGCCACTTGCTTTATGGCATAATTTATTCAAACACACACACACACATGAAGTTTGCCGGGAACCATGCCCAACCAGATATCCCAGGAGAGGTGCAAAATAGCAAACGCAATTGACAGTCTAATTAATACGCCACAAATTGTACACTATGGGCGAGGCGCATGTTCGCACTGATACGCGTTTCTATCACTTTTATTTCGATAACCAGCCATCGATAGGGCTCCCGAGCTGCTCCCGTGTATGATGCTTACCTGTCCGTTCCGCCTGCCAAGTAATAGACGATGGAGAACAGCGCGTAGGCCACTCCAATGCCGGTCGTCCAGTACGCATGGTTGAGCTTGATCGGATGTCCGACGATGGTTAGATCAATTAGCATAATGATGGAGTTGAGCACGTGCACCATGAGATTAACGGCATCGACACGGTTTTTACCTTTTCGGAAGCATAACAAAACGGAAATGGTAGCAAAAGGGGTCAAGAGATTAAACTTTTCTATTAGCAGCAAAACCAGTAACTTCTCCGCTGCTGGTGTGTTTCCAAAATAATGGGTAATCAAGGGGATTTAATTTGATTGTGGCCGATTTGTTGGCGGCGTTTGATTTGGATGGAATAGTGCTGTCATGTGTATAGTGCACATATCAATTGGTGACGCTTGCTAATTTTATGAGCTAATTCTGTTTTTAGTGACCCATTAAGTGAATTGAATATTGAATCCGTGATCGGAAATGCTTTAAGTACTTTAATCGAGAAGTCTAAAATAGAACTAAATCTTGCAACAAATGGCAATGCGTTTTAAATGAGAAAGACACAAGCAGCTTGCATCACCATCAAATTTCAACAACTGTCGAAAGCGACCAGTTCTTGCCCTATCTGTTACACAAACCTCGTACATATCGTTTTCCAACAATGGCGCACATGGACGCACATGCACTAATGTCACTAATGAGCAACCAGGCGTCTCCATAAAACGAACCATTGCCATACACACTACCGAATAACAGAACTACACACGAGCTGCATCTCATTTCGTACACACATCACACAGTACTTTAATATCCACTGGCATAATCTCTTTCTTCCTGCAGCTACACAGCAACAGTACACGAATGCATCTACTCCACGACGACATGTGGCACGATCTGACACTCGCCCTCTATTGTTTACCGACCGGTACAGTGGGAGATTAAAATTCGCAATCTTTTCGCCCCCCGTGCACACCAAACTTGTGCCAAAGTATGGGACAACTACAACACGCTGGTCGCAAGCCGGATGTGAAGTAGGAATAATAAAACAACGATAATACAAGCAAACCGTCAAGCGAAATGAATTGGAGAAATTAACGCGCATACTTAACGTTTGTATGCACATCGTATAAAGGCCACCCTGTAGGAAGTACTGTCGCATGGAACAGTTGCTGATAAGCATAAAACGGTTGCAAAAATAAAATACGAATGGTAATTTTTCCGAACAGTATCTGCACAGCATCTGCTAATTGTTGCAGACGAATATTTCAACGCATTCGCGCCAAAACCCGGAAGTTGTTGAAGTGTGGCAAGCCGCAGCACTACAAGAGCCCGTAAGCAAATTTGCACCCAAAAACATGTAAGAAACAAGAAACAATTGGTGCAATGGTTTCACCACTCGGCGGCTGGATAATGATTTGGCTCTGCTTGGGCGACTAGCCGGAACTGAGTTGTTATACATGCTTACAGCTGTTAGTCGCCCAGCAAGAAAGGCACAAAATAGGGTAAAAAGTTGTTGGCCTCGTCACTGCTACACGACACTTCCGGCGCACGGCGCGGTGAAGTGTTTAAGATCGTGTAATGCAGACAGCATGTAACGAGAGTTTTCACTTCGTGTAGAGGCGGATGTATGAGCGAGTAGTTTTATTGTCATGCTAATTGTAAATAAAAATCTTTCACAGGCAGTAGGACTAGTTGGGTTATAGTATGAAACAAAAACACCTAAAAGAGTTTTAAGCTTAACAAGTGTTAATATTAATCACATATTAGAAGAAGCGCAGAAACAGAACAGTGCCATATTTTAGAATAGTTATGTTCTCTACCTTCTCATTTGTCCATGCGCCTGAAAGTAGGCAAATTGAAGTCTTTCGAAGTGTATCTGTCTAAAAAGTTTTGTTTGTTACTTTCTGACCAACTTTAAATTAATACTTCATAGCTCATTGCATAATTTCAGGCGCCAACAACAAAACAAAACCTAAAGAAGAAGCGTACAGGGGATTAAAACTGTGATACTGGTGTTGATTGAGTTCTAAGCCCAGTATTATAGGTTTAATACATTTACGTTTAATACCTTNGTCGCCCAGCAAGAAAGGCACAAAATAGGGTAAAAAGTTGTTGGCCTCGTCACTGCTACACAACACTTCCGGCGCACGGCGCGGTGAAGTGTTTAAGATCGTGTAATGCAGACAGCATGTAACGAGAGTTTTCACTTCGTGTAGAGGCGGATGTATGAGCGAGTAGTTTTATTGTCATGCTAATTGTAAATAAAAATCTTTCACAGGCAGTAGGACTAGTTGGGTTATAGTATGAAACAAAAACACCTAAAAGAGTTTTAAGCTTAACAAGTGTTAATATTAATCACATATTAGAAGAAGCGCAGAAACAGAACAGTGCCATATTTTAGAATAGTTATGTTCTCTACCTTCTCATTTGTCCATGCGCCTGAAAGTAGGCAAATTGAAGTCTTTCGAAGTGTATCTGTCTAAAAAGTTTTGTTTGTTACTTTCTGACCAACTTTAAATTAATACTTCATAGCTCATTGCATAATTTCAGGCGCCAACAACAAAACAAAACCTAAAGAAGAAGCGTACAGGGGATTAAAACTGTGATACTGGTGTTGATTGAGTTCTAAGCCCAGTATTATAGGTTTAATACATTTACGTTTAATACCTTTACGTATAAGATGATTTAAGTCATCTTAGAAAAATCCTCTCATATGGTTATATGGCAGTTAAGTTTGCTAAATAGTTTTTTTCTTTATTGTTTTTCATATGATTCCTTATTGTTCTTAGGTTCCTAGCACAAAAGGGCGCGTGTCGTTAAGCAGTGAACTAAAAAAAACTCCACAATTCCCAGAACAATTAGCTGCCATTTAATAACAGGAAAAGAGCTTTGCGATTAATTTAATCCTTTTGCCGAAGTTATTAAAATCGATACCAGATTACACTTGCCGCTAGTGTTGAAGAGACCATTTTCCAGAAACTGTTTGTAATAGGCTTAAGCCCGGAAGCATGCCACAAACTTATCGCAGAGCGTTAGAAGGAGACGTGAAGCAGGAAGCTGTGTACGGATGAGATGCTGCTGTGTACGGTACAGGGTCACTCATCGCAGCCTAACCCTCCCGAGATGGACATAAACGATGATGAAATGCATATTCATAAAACATTCTCTCTCACTCTCTCTCTCTCTCTACGCCGTTCCAATCCCTGTTCACAGACCTGTGTCCAGTGTGTATATATATGAGTGTGTGTGTGTGTGTGTGTAGTTGGTGAATGTGCTTGCTTCTGTTAGAATATTATATCAATTAAGGATACACATGCCGGGATGCACACCTTGTTCCCATTGCGGGAAAACAGCTCGATATACTCACTTGGATCGTACACGAACATCCAGTAAACGATGGTGACGATGAACGAGTAGACGGTAGCAATCGTGTACGCAATCCAGTACACCGAATGTAGTCGGCTTTCCCGTGCGACATGAATGTTCCACTCTGTTGAAGGTGAAAAGTAAGCCAATGGTGTGTGTGTGTGAGAGAGATGCGATGGAAGGACAGGAAATGAAGGCAAAAAATCAAATCTCCGCAAACCGTCCACAGCGGACGCACCGAGCTGACTGACGGAAGTAATAGAATTGACATTTTCCTCGCGACCGAGCGCATCGGATGCAGCTTCCGGGCGATGTTTTTTGTGTGAATGTATAGGGAACTACTGTTTTTTTTTTTGCACTGGGTTCACTTCTTACCAAACTCATTCCGGTCAATCATCAGACCCTTGGTGACGATGATGGCTGCCAGCCAGGCCTGTATGGTGCACGCTATCAGTGCCCAGTGTGTCAGGTAGATCCACCATTTGGCGTAGTGATGTTCGAACATTGGCTCGGAGCGACCAATGTCCAGCACGGAACAGACGAGCATCGCCAGAAACACGATGGCAACGATCAACCGGTACAGCAGGTAGCATATACCGACCTGGGTGCTGCTTTGCCACTGCAAATATAAAAAAGGGCGCGCGCGTTAGCCATGTGACAGTTTGTTTAATGGAAACAGCAAAAGAAACAAAAAAGGGTACGAAAGAAATAAACTCAATCAAACACGCTAAACAAGAAACGCGCTGCACACGGTAACAAACTATAGGACGCGAAACAAAGTGCGAACAAGATAAAATGGCACAGCGTGAAAGGAAAATGGCCATCAGCTGCAGCTAGATGGCAGCAAAACATGTAGATTTGTCCCACGCCCCCGCCTAACACAAAGTTGTGATTGGGAGATGTTTGTTTTACTCCTCCTTTTTTGTTTTGGGCTGACCACTCGGACCACGTTTTTCTAGTCGCGCATTTTTTTCCAACCGTAGCATCCTCGTTCGTTGTTGCCGCAGCAGTACTTTGTTGATGCTGTTGTGTTCGTTGTGGCTGCTGTTTTGTGTACCGCTCAAATCTACATCATGCTGATTATATGCAGAACCAACGGTGCGCTACGTCTGGAATGGGTGATAGAGTACTTTTTGCATTTTTCATCCCACCCCATTTTGTCCATTTTGGTGGCGGCCGACGACCGAAGTTGAAAACTCTCCGCATCAGATCTCGTTGAGAGAAATGAAGTGATGAAATATTTACGGTTGCATAGAGTTTTCCACCTTGCCATCCACCATTTCCATTACCTGGTCGCTTCTAACGGAACATTTGCGTTAAATTACTCGCTTGGGATAGAGTTAAACGAACGGGGTTGGCTTTTGGATAAATGTCACACAAAACTGCCCATCGCACTGGTACATGTTTTGCCTATTCGGGTCATAGCAGTTGTTGTCTGCGGGGCTACATACGAGTGCAATGTTCATAAAATTTACAACTGTTTGTTTTGTTATGTTTGATATTTGTTACAGCTCTTTCTGTGGATGTAATGTTTATTCTAATGGTTTATATACATTACAATAAATGAAGTACAGCATTAGTTACACACATCCGTGGAGTAGTTTGTTGCATAAAATTCTCTTATTTTGATGTGTAAAAAATTTAAATGTACTTTTCAGCTGTAATAATACATTAAGTGTTTTTTGTAATTCAAAAACAATTAATTCACTTCCATATAAGTTTTAGTAAAACCATAATTAAAACATTGCTCACACTCATTACAAACGCCAATGACAGATGTGCATAAATAATTATGCAATAATTTAATTGAATCTAACAGTATAATAATGCTGGCGTTTTCCCACCAGAGTAACCGACCCCGTGTGTGGGGTGCCATAACCCTAGGGAGGATGCTGCTACCCAATTTTCCAGCTAACCGGACTTTCCCACCACATTACTACCGTACTTTTCAGTTCGTGTTCGCTTTCACTGTTTGTACCGATAATGATTGCTCTTCGAAAACAAAAAAAACAACAACAACAATTGATTGTAACAAATAATGCTTCACCTGATAGGCACACAAATTAAGAATGCAATTGTGTTTGTGAACGGGTACTTCCCTGCTTCTCTCAACACCGAACAACGACGGACGTGAAACGGACGGTTCCATCGGATTGCGCATTATGTGCATTAATTAAAGCATTGTTGAAGCCACAAGTACGTGCGAGCTGCGTCGGAACAAAAGCGACAACACATAAATATTTGACTGCAGTGTTTTTTCAATTTGTTTCATGATGTGATAGGAAAGCAGCAGCAACAGCAGCAAAGAGGTTCGCAATTTGGCGTTCTTTTTTGCTATTGCTGGTTTTGTTCTGTTTTGTTTGTTTTCTTGAATATTGCACAGAGATATGGAGAGCTCACCATGCCAAACTGCACCTCAAATCGTACCGAAAAAAAAGTTGATTTTTGTGGCACGTTCTTTATGGTGCCCCGGACTCCATGATTCATAGGATGGAGCCTAAGGACGGCAGTTATGTACCAGTGGTTTGGGGTGCATTTTTGCCTCCTCTTCTTCTGCTGCTGCTGCTACATTCCCACTTTGGCTGCTTTCAATAAATATTCCCAGCTTTAGTGAAGCTCGTTTTTGGCGTACTTCAGTGCATTGTATGCATAACTTGCTTCTTGTCGCTGTGTGTGAGCGAGTGCGTATATATTTATCTCTCTTCAGCTATCGCTGCCCGTGAATGTAGTGCGGCAACTTTTCAATACCGTTCCCTCATTGTCATCTGCGACGTTGATGCTTGTTTTCTTTATTTTGATATTTGCCGATCGAATATTTATTTGCCTTTTTTTTCTCATCCTCGCAAGCCTCAAACGCTCTCAAACATTGCTACGGGTTATTGATTATTGTTGAGGACAGCTTAGCCCTTGGCCTTTCAAAGTAGGTTCAAAATTGTGCAAAGTGTTCCAATGGCGGCTCCTCTTCCATTGTTACCCTTTCTTTTTTGTTATCTCAATTCCTACCCGGGTTATTCACTTGCCTCCCTTTTAAGTACGGCTTTCTCTCTCTACACACACACATTCAAAGCTTAATTTATTTAAGTTCATTTTTGCAGTTTTTTTTCTCTGTATTTCCGGTTCAAAGTGCAGCATCCTTCCCTGTTGGCACGTGGCATTTATCGTGGCTACACGCTTGGCGCATTCGAGGGTCATTGTTTGTTTGTTTTTCTTTTCGCCTCCTTTTACTGTTGTTGCTTCCCCAGTATATTATGCTTATGAGAGCATGGTAAGGAAAAATAAGCACAGCACAGACAAGAGGAGAGTGCAGCAAATTTACGGTTTTGCGTAAATGATGCTTTACGATGCCGACTGCTATGGTCCACGGGCCAGCGCACGTACACGTATGCAAACTGGGTGACTCCGTTCGGTGACTTACATACTACCCTTCAGTGTTCAGTTCACGCACATACACAAACATGTAAGAGCATCCGACGGGGTTCACATCTGGTCCGGCAAGCGGTAAACGTACCCCGGGTGTTTTAATTTCATGGAGACGCCTGGTGGTTGCATACCGGTTTGAGTTTCCAAGTCCCGCACGAATCACGTCAAGTCGTGTCACGTGTGTAATATGAGTGTAATGGTTTTGCTTTAGTGCTGCGCGTTCCGGAAACGGCGCGATATGCATTATTGGTAACCATTGTGATGGTACAAATCACATACGACACGTTGCTTAAATTGATGCGCGCATGAAAAAGTTTCGAGAGCCACCATAAAGTAAGGACAGAGAAAACGGGAAACATTAAAAAATGGTTGTTTTTTATTATAATTATCGAAACAATACATACAACGCGGAATAACGTGTAGAATAAAATGGAAACTTTTACAAAAAGTATTCTTCAAATAAACAGCAAAATGGGAAGTAATTTAAAATAACAATAAACAATGTGCGAATTGCATGTTTTTAAGCGTATTCACTTGCCACGCAAAAAATGTAAAACTGTGCACTTCAAATTGCAATACGCCTCGAGTTATGCAATTCGCAAAACAAACGATGTTAAAACCATTTTAACATTTTTCCTCTATTTTCCCGTATTGTGTTGAAATTTGTTTTACATTTTTTAAATTTGCTCACATCCAAACCACCGTTCGCTTTAAATTAAGTGCTTTGCATCTGTACACAACCATCCACATTATGTATAAACTATTGCGTGCTTTGTTTTGTAACCGTGTGTGACCTATTTCCGAGCAAAATAAAAACCCACCGCGAACGTAATAGTATCCTCACCGGGTACCCTTCACGTGCTGAGATATGCCATCATCATCTGGTGTGAGATATGCTCGACTGGAGTGGCTTATCTTTAGCACTCCTTGCAGTCTAAATTATGAACCAGATAAAGCGGAAATGTCATCAGACTGTTTCGTCCCGCCGTTATCCAACGCCGTCGTCACCGTCGGTCGGTGATTGTGCTGGAAAGTGCTCTTATCAACGGTGACGAGCAACTACCGGACGTGTAGCTGCCGTGTAGCTGGACTACCATAACCGCATCACGCCTACACACAAGAAGCCCCCCACAATGCACCACACACACACANCTCCGTTCGGTGACTTACATACTACCCTTCAGTGTTCAGTTCACGCACATACACAAACATGTAAGAGCATCCGACGGGGTTCACATCTGGTCCGGCAAGCGGTGAACGTACCCCGGGTGTTTTAATTTCATGGAGACGCCTGGTGGTTGCATACCGGTTTGAGTTTCCAAGTCCCGCACGAATCACGTCAAGTCGTGTCACGTGTGTAATATGAGTGTAATGGTTTTGCTTTAGTGCTGCGCGTTCCGGAAACGGCGCGATATGCATTATTGGTAACCATTGTGATGGTACAAATCACATACGACACGTTGCTTAAATTGATGCGCGCATGAAAAAGTTTCGAGAGCCACCATAAAGTAAGGACAGAGAGAACGGGAATCATTAAAAAATGGTTGTTTTTTATTATAATTATCAAAACAATGCATACAACGCGGAATAACGTGTACAATAAAATGGAAACTTGATACAAAAGGTATTCTTCAAATAAACACGAAAATGGGAAGTAATTTAAAATAGCAATAAACAATGTGCGAATTGCATGTTTTTAAGCGTTTTCACTTGACACGCAAAAAATGTAAAACTGTGCAATTCAAATTGCAATACGCCTCGAGTTATGCAATTCGCAAAACAAACGATGTTAAAATCATTTTAACATTTTTCCTCTATTTTCCTGTATTGTGTTGAAATTTGTTTTACATTTTTTAAATTTTCTCACATCCAAACCATGTGCGGTTTAAATAAAGAGCTTTGAATCTGTACACAACCATCCACATTATGTATAAACTATTGCGTGCTTTGTTTTGTAACCGTGTGTGACCTATTTCCGAGCAAAATAAAAACCCACCGCGAACGTAATAGTATCCTCACCGGGTACCCTTCACGTGCTGAGATATGCCATCATCATCTGGTGTGAGATATGCTCGACTGGAGTGGCTTATCTTTAGCACTCCTTGCAGTCTAAATTATGAACCAGATAAAGCGGAAATGTCATCAGACTGTTTCGTCCCGCCGTTATCCAACGCCGTCGTCACCGTCGGTCGGTGATTGTGCTGGAAAGTGCTCTTATGAACGGTGACGAGCAACTACCGGACGTGTAGCTGCCGTGTAGCTGGACTACCATAACCGCATCACGCCTACACACAAGAAGCCCCCCACAATGCACCACACACACACACAGACACTGCCCGTGAAAGCGGAAACGAAAACAGCCCGGGATTTCGCTTCTTTTTTGTCCTTTTTATTTATGCATCTCAATCTGTTTATTAGCTCGTTTTCCCAGCCGCACCGGGTGAGACCCATGTTCCGTTTTGGGCGTTATCTCTGGTTCTCTGGGCTGGAAAGTTCTGATGCTGAAAACACTCACTCCCAGCGCTGAAAGGGCGAGAGCTGGGAGACACCACCTATCGGTTTGTTTATGCGCTTTTTTTTCATTTGTTTTACTTTGTACTACCCTCAAAACCCTGCATGTTCCGTCCCAACAAAACCATTCCACCAGGACCTGGACTTACCTGACATAGATAGAAGTGATGCCGTTCGACGCGGTTCGGTGAGCTGCTCGGTTTGGGCATGCAGCTGCTCCATATTTTGGTGACCATTACTCTGAGGAAAGAGAGAAAGAGAGAGAGAGAGAGAGAGAGAGATAGAAAAAGAACAGCATAAGCAAAACACGGTTCAATTAAAGTTTATCCCAAGCTGACGTAAAAGCGCTGCAAACCGTAACTGATGCAGTAGCCAACCGAAAGCTTACTGTCAAAGTGTACCGAGCGTATAAATTCGGATCCTCTTGCCCAACTACCGTGTCATGCGGCGAGCCAGGTATGGTAAACGTGGGAGATCTAGATGAGGCAACGCATTTGTAAAGCGTGCGGTAAAGTTAGTAATCAACGCCGTACGTAATCGCGACGGAAGGGGTGAACTAGGGAACCGTGGTGCCCTCCCTTTTTTCCAAGAAGGTTTCGTGGACGTGTCAGGTTGGATAGTTGATTTTGTTAATGGAAACAAAACTCCACAAATTCCCGCCGGTCTCTGTCTGTTGGTAGCTTCTCTGCTTTGTGCGGGATATAGGATTAGAGGAAGATTTTAAAGGATTATCTTAGATTTCACTTAACACGCAAGTGTGGTTTGTAAGAGTTTCCGGAAGTAATGCCTGTTTCGGTCGAATCTACTGCTTTAAATTTTCAGCTTGAAATCTTGCAACCATCACGGCGAGATTGTAAAATACAAAACGGTATTCGAAACCAGTGCTTAAGCTAAATAGTTTTGCTAAGAAAGATTAAACTGTATGGTCAACTGTTATGGTTTGAGGATCTGCAGTTATCGCAACACTTTGCCGAGCTGCTAAAAATAGTTTAATATCTGTTATTTTCTAAGAAAACAAGACTTGACGCAATTTTATCTCTCTAGACAAGAACCATTTCTCTAGTTATTGCATAAAATCACTATCAAAATTGTTTTGGATTTTAACGTTTTTTTAGTACATTTTTCTCTGAATTAGGATTCAGAGGAATTTTCTTTGAAATAGGATTCAGTAGACCTTTGAATTCGTAGAACTACCTTCATATTACGAGTTTTGGCGAAACTCTCTGAAAGATTCTTGACGAACCATCTTTTAGGTTGGTAACGCCTGAAGGTATGCAATAATTATTTTTTCAATCGCTTTTATCGATATGAGAGATTTCAAGAAAACGTTTTGTAACCAAGAGAGGTTCCAAAACTAAATTCCAATTAGGTTGAAATAATCTCGACAGAAGAAATGCATTTCGTAATTGAAATCGTTACTCAGACACGCCAAAGCTTTACTGAGTATCCTTGATAAGTGTCGGAAAATTGTATACATTTTTAATGCCCCGAATCGATAATGTTTTCCAATTTTTGTTACAAAACGTTTTATACTTTTTATCGTACTGTGCTGTCGATAAACTTTGCTCTGCCCATGTCGCCCATACGATTGGTATCATTTCCGACCGTAGAAAGCACAGTAAACAGAGGAAGTACACGAATTAAGAACCATTTATCTCATTAGCAAACACCGCACGGTTTCGTACCATGCAGCAACCACACCCGAAGCATGAAACGATCTTGAAAATCTGCCACGTTGTATAAGGAAGGCGGTTAGCGATATCAGCATCTTCGAGCACCTTCTTGTCACCGTACCGAAGCGCTATTAAAGAGGACGCTCTTGAAATCTTAAACATTGGCGGTCTATTCATTAGCAGCCACGATTGGCATGCTCGAGTGGCCGCCGAAAGCTGCCAAGGCTAGACGATCGGATGGAAAGGCAGAATCGCGTCGTCAGCAAAAACACCCTTACACACAGTTACGGACACGTTAGGATGCAACGGAAGCTCGATTCAATTGGAAGTGAAGGACGTTTTTTTTTTTGTTTGCTGTTATTGTTGCTGCGGATGCTGCCGTTATTATCCTCCCAAACGAGCTTGGCCGAGGAAGATCCTATCGGAAACGATTGCAACCCACTCGAGCGTCAAAAGCATGCTGCCACAGCCCAAGTTTAGGGGCCTCCATCAGACCGGAAAACGTTTGGACGTCAATTGCAGATTATTAAAATCGCCATCGAAACGCGGCAACGTAATCGGCAAACGGGGTTGTTGTTGCGCTCGAGTGCCCCCACGGACGGCAACGAGAAAACAGTTCACTCCGGGACGTGACTGAACTTCCACCGGCAGAATGCAGAAGCTTCCGGAAAGAAACAAACGGAGATGTTTTTCGCATAAAGCCACCCGTTACTTGTGTGGGAGCGACACCGAAAAAGGGTGATCACGACCGACCGACCCGTCCCGGCCCGGGTTAAAGGTACCGGAACTAAATCGATCACGCATTTTCATTTCGGTGCGCTTTGAACCGATTTCGGAAGCAAACATCGTGAATAAAGCGGAAAGATGGTGGTTGATATGTATCGAAAAACAAAAAGCAAACAACACAGCCAAGGGTAACCCCTACTTCCTGGTCTCTGTCTAATCGATGTCAGCCCGATGCTAGCCCCCATTCAATTATTGCTACCGATGACACGACTTCCAAGACGGCACCGGTACCGTACACGCGGACAGAGCCACTGTAGCTGATGCGCGTCCGGGCAGAAACGTGTGCTAAGCGCGAAACTTTTATCGAACGCATCGGCCGAGGAACGACATGCCGCTCGCCGAACGGTGTCCCAAACAACCGTAATGTGGGTCATAAAATTTTGAATCCAACTACCGCAATCAAATGGTCATGTTTATTTCTGTTCACATTTTTTCTTCCACTCATCATTTACCAACGCCCAAACGGGGCGAGAGAGAACACCAACGTTAAAGAGTGCCACGGGAACAAACATATTGATTCAGATAACGAACCGAAAGGTAAGCAAAAAAATATAATAAACAATACGCAAGCAAAGCTATTGGGAGGAACATGTTTCGTTTTTTTTTATTTGTAGGTGTGTGTGTGAGTTGGGACCTTTTTATGTCCACCAAATTGTTGTCCACCACTTACGTACCGATACGCTTGGCGCGCAACAAAGAAAAAACCCATATGGGTGTCATTAATTTCACGTGTCGCGAATGAAACTACCCACGCCAGGTATTCGAATCGGTGGATGCTGGACGATAAAATTATGACATTGAGCCAAAATCGTTCAATGTTAGGTGCCACCATTTGGTTTTTTGTTTTGTTTCGGGCGCGATGATATATCACATCAATCAGCTCTATTGTTTCTCGATGTGAGCCCATTTTTCTCCACAAGGGGTTAAAATTTATCCGAAAATAAAGCTCGCACACGTTTATTTTGCTATGGTTTGTGGTTTTTGTAAGTGAGAGCATGCAAATGATAAGCTTTTTTGAAAGAAAAAAACTGTTTAAATGTACTAAGAGAATAATTCACCAATCTTTAGGTCTTTCAAGGTAAAAAAGTAGATAAGCAAATGTTTTTTATAACTTAAAATGATTTGAAATTTATTGTTTTATTCTTATTTTGTTACACTGCAAAACTGTTCTAAAACTCAATTCAATGGCAAGAATCCAAAATTCAATTCGAACCCTATAATAGACAACAAAACAGAAAGCCTAGCCGAAAACGGGTTGCGAATGCTGCACGGGGCCTACGTAACGAAGAAAACTTACGAAAGCTTAAAAACCCATCGAGGAAAGTCTACTGGGTTCTATTTTTGCAGTAAATTGTATCGTTTCCTAAATAAAGTTTTACTCCATAACATTTCTCAAACAATCGCAACCGAATACGGCACAATTTCAATACGGCAAAAGAAAATCCTTTTTCGACCAAAACATACAACCATCCGGAACCGTCCTCACAGGAACGTGCCGTCACTGCCTAGGTAAACAGGCGGCACCCATAAACTTCCATTGTTGGAAAACAGTTTCCGTTCGCTTTATTTTTCTACATCTACATCTACATTCGGGTATCTTGCTCGTGATAGGTTTCTTTGAAGGCCGTTGTTACGTAAAAGAATCCATCGTATCAGCCTTATTTCCCAGCATAAAAGTCACACTCGGGCTCGGTTTGTGCAACGGGTAAATTGAAACATTTTTCCACGAACCGGCGGCCGGATCACGTTTTTCCCCACCCCACCTATCTGCACGACGCAAAAAAAAATAGGAAAATAGTTCTACCAGCTACCAAAGAACGCTGAAGCTGTCGCTCATGTTACGGAGACTGTCACTCTTTCACGATCGTCACGAAACGGGGAGATGTTACGCGTCCGGTGCATTGAACAAATCCGGGACAAACATATTCCATGCCGCTCACATTCGCTGCGGGCTAAATTGAAATTCAAATGGCCATCAGCGGGCAACAAGTTCTCTTTTTTTTGTGTTTGCTGTGTTGGTCCTGCATTTTTTCCTCCCCTTCTCTAGCTGCTCCCATGGTACGGAAAACTTAAACTCGTAAAACGTAAAAGAACAGCGTGCTGTCGTCTGCTTTTCATTGTGAGTCTCAAAGTATGATGTCCACCCGACACGTGGTGCTGCTCGGTTCGCTTTATGCCGGTTTTGAGTCGAATATCATTCCCGAGAAACGACCACCATTCGGTGTCTTTGGGAGAACACTGGAAGCACCCTCAGGACATTGAATGCACTTGTGGTTATCTTTCGTGCGCTGGTGCGGTACGGCTAACCGGCATGGAAATATGCAAGCCACCTTCGCTGCGTGTACTAAGCCCAGCGTATGCAATCGATGGCGATGGTTGCTGCTAGCTGCTGGTACTGGTGCAGAAGCTGTGGTCCTCTGGTCAAGAGCAATCAATAATCTGGTTAGTGGTTTTGTTACCAACTTTTCCCCAGAAATGGATTCAATTATTCTTCCAGTTACAGGAACGGAACGTTAGTTTCGGTGGACGGTTGGAAACTAATGTTGCCTCATTGGCAAATGTCGACTAGCTGATAGCTTAACGATAGCCAATCGCAATGTTGCCTGGTGGTAGTATGGACATTTCATACAGATGTCTAAATGTCGCTGCATACTTTTGCGTTGTAATCTATTGTGTTTTATCGTTCGTGTATGTGCTGTAATTGTCGTACGGAATGAACCACCTGGAAACAATATACAGCTGGTGGTTGTGATGCGCTTTAAAGTTCAGTAATGCAGTTTAATGTTTAATGCATCCACCAAAGTTCAAAGTTTTAAATATTAAAAGAGTTAAAGTCATATTGATTTGAATTCCATTTGTCCGAATTTTGTATATCCGTGAATTTCACCCTGTTTTCTTGAATTATATGGGTAAAATTTAACTCTTAATTTTGATGGTCTAACTAAGGTTGCTAGTTGCGTCTTCTTTCGTATGACTTTTGAAAACATTCGTTTATGTTGGTGACCATTTCAATCTGAAAAATAAAAAAATACAAGAGTGATTTCGCAGGCCACTACAGTTAAAGGTTTGAACAACTTTGATGTTTAATCCAGAAGTCATTACGAATAGAAAACAAAAACCATCTTTAGCTAACAAACCCAACAAAACAATTTTGTAGTGCAAAAGTGCATAAAATATCATGCTTGAAAACAAACAAAAACTATCCATTATTTGTACTTCATCGAACGAACAACTTCATCGTCACCCACTTGCAGCGAAAGGAATCGAATTTCGCTGGAAAAACAATTTCCATAATGGAATAAACCATCACCGAGCGAGCGCAGAAGCCATCCAGCTAATGGAAGAAAGCATGGACAGAGTTGGGAAGTAAGGATAAAGCCAACAAAAAAATAAAGATTTCCTCTCTGATCTCTCTTTAGAGATCCTTGTTTTTTTTTGTTGCAAGTTTCACTATTTTTACTTCCACCTTCACCGGGCAAAGATAATGCGAACGGAACGGCGGTGCGCTTATCAATTTCCACTGAAACGGTAAAAAATAGTTCTCGAAGGAAGCAATCCACCCACGGGATTCGATTGCCGGCCTACAACCCAACGACTCGAATCTTCCACGTTTTGCACGCGCCGGTAATTAGACTAACCATGAAATGAATGCCACTTTTCACTGCGCCTCTTTTCGTTTCCATCGCGTTCGCTTTTACAGCGAAGAAAATGGGAAGACTTGCTCATGTTTTTCTCGGGATAATCGAATGGCTGCTTGACGCTGTGAGCACGAGTTGACATTTTTCATTTGTTTTAAGGGGCGTTTCCCTCACTTATTTGTTCACGCTTCGGCAAAGCTTCAGAGCTAATTAGTGAGTTAGTTTTAGTGGGCAGATTCGCAGCGGATTCAGCAAACAGCTCGCAGGTGACACACCACTTTAAAATCGGTGGAAAAACTTTACTTTTCTCCCAGTATTGATGGCGAAGGAAAGCAAACAAACGTGAAACGTGTTAAATATTTACGCTGAAATTATGAGCTGACACGTCGAACATCAACGCAAACGAAAGGGAACGACTGTGGCGTTAAAAGTCGGCCGCCCGGCCACCATTCGGCAACATTCTTGCAAAAACCCCTAAATAAACGTCAACATTTTCATTTCGCATTTCGCAAATCGGATCAAAAACACCACTCAGCGGCTCACTGACAGCGGGAAGAACTGAGAATTGGGGTGTTCAATCATAACTTATTTTCACACTAGTGCCTGTTCACAGCGTGCTGAAACTAACAGCTTTTCTCGAAACTTTGCCGAAAGCTGCACAACCAACAAGCGAGCAGCACAGACAAATAAAAAAAAAGCGAACGAAGCACTTGCAC
The DNA here is from genome assembly GCA_018908115.1 of Anopheles rivulorum. NCBI lineage: Eukaryota > Metazoa > Arthropoda > Insecta > Diptera > Culicidae > Anopheles > Anopheles rivulorum. The sequence goes on along the minus strand of STHB01000003.1, from coordinate 2,141,669 downwards.
TCACCCAAGTTGGACGAATTTTTCACACCACCGTTCAGCACCATCAAACCCTTGTCCTCGGTGGGAAAATAGTAAAAGTAGAGAAGCGAACGAAACAACCCAAAAGCACACATGACCGATGACCGGAAATCATATCATATAGACAGACGCGTACACATACCCCACCCGCAAATAGCGCCTTTGGATGTGGGCCATTAAACTTGCTCTAATCTTGGAATGTATCCTACCAGAACACAGACCCTACAAACGCGCGCGTGGAAAGAGTATAAGAAATACGTCCATTTGGGAGGATTCTCCGGTTGACGTGTTTGTCGAACGATTCCATCTGCAGTATGGGGAGGCAAACAGCATCACGAGCATTGGCCATAAGCCGATTGAAGAGTTGACACGAATGGATGGAACGGGGAACGTGACGCTCGATGCATGCCATACATACATGCGGAAATGAAAATCGAACCATCTTCGTACGACAGACGGCGAAACCTCCGCCGGGCGTATAGGCGGAGTAGTAGAAACATAGGGGAAAACATACACATCAACGCTTTCAGGCAAATCGTATCAAAAGAATATGAAATTTATTCAAACGAAATCCATCCAATTCGTTTTACGATGAACCACTGTCTGATCTGTATCGTCACGAAGCAAAGCTTCTAAAATCCTGTCCTCCACTAACCATGTGTCGCTGCTGCTGCTGCTGGTGGTACAGAAATGGAGAAAAGATTAAATTTTCCTTCTCGCCCGTACGGTCGATCGGTCGGTCGCCCAAGGTGAACATATGCAGGAACATATTTCTACATCCATTTCAACATTCGATCGACGCGGACGACGACGACGACGACGACGACCGGAAAGAGCTCGGCCCTTGGGTGAAACCCCGGAAACGCAAAAGGAACATTCTTGCAGAGATTGATGGTGGAGCGAATTGTGCAACGCTTTGTGCTTCCATCTGCACGCGCGTATTAATGGTGTGGTTTGACAGTTCACAGGTAGATCTCCCGACATGCCGCGCGTTCCGGTAACCCACGAATGCCACAAAACTTCCAGCAAAAGGTCACGAGCGGGGTCTCGAAGTGACGGGAATCCTCGTGAGCAGTACACGATTTATTACAACAACCTTTTTTTTGTTTTTGTTGCTCCTGACTGACTTTGTTGGTGGACTCTATATACTAGGATTTGTGTCACCCGTGTTTCCGTTCTGTTCTATAGAATGACAGGGAACGAGGGAAAAAGAAAATCAAACTACGACGAAACGGAAGAAACAAACGTGAATGGATAGATACCCAACAGATCCGTGCCGTTTAGAACCCAGCCAGATGTGTCGTTCTCATCCACACGTGTGCTATATAAGAAACGCAACTGCAACGCCGTCTCTAGGTTTGGTGTGTCGCTCACGTGGAAAACTGAAGCACGCTTCAGAAAAGGACAAGCACCTGGGGATACAAATATTTATCGATCCCGTGTGTACCTTTCTCTTTTTTGCTTCTGGTGGACAACTGTTCCCACTGTTCCGGATGGCGCAACAACGGATCGGAGGAACGGAAAGTACCGGGGTGTTACAAAATAGGATGATGGTTGAAGGGATTTAGCCGGGGCAGCCATTTGAAGATGTGTTTACTGAGCCGGTAGAATACAAGTGCCAATCATTTACGAACTGCAATGGAAATCCCATAAGCAGCCGTACAACGCAGCATCGAAGATTGGATAAGATTAAGCAAGCCGATGATGGTACGAACCAATAACGAAAGCGGCAGGCAGCTGACCAATCGGTATTGCTGTGCGAAATTGACATTTGTTGCTTGCTGTAGTATTTATCCGCAAAGATGTTGCAGGTAACTGCAGGGCCAAAAAAGAAAGGTAATTTTCTTCGAGATGAAAATAAGTCGCTGCGGTCGTTGTACCAGAAATGGTTGTGGTCCTTTTGTGCTTTATAACAATAAATTGTTGTTACACACCTATTGGGCTAATTTGACAAGGTAGTCATAAAACAATGTATTTTGTAATACTAATTGCATGCATTTGGGCGTAATAAGACAAACATTGATATGACATGAATAGAGGAATATTGTCAAAAGGGACTTTTATTTTGAAAGTAAAAACACTATCATTTCAAATTCCATCACTCGCAGTAATACTTTCGTTCGCAGAAGCCTTCACAAACAACCCGGAAAGGGTGACGACAGATAAACGCTTACGAACTCGCCACAAACTTATTTCCAGCGACTTGCCTATATTTATTATTCAAAGAACTGGTCAGTGTACGGCTGCGTCCTACCAGAAAGGCAACAAAAGGTACCATCAGATTGCTCGGGCGGGAAAAACAACACCGGCCACTGTACCCGTCTCCCTACAATCAGCATCAACTTCCGTCAGGGTACCACCGTTTGGTTCATAAATATGTACGTCCTTGAAGTGCATCCTGACCACGGGCGGTGGCGTTAGCGCAAGGGCTAAAAATAAGCTTCCATCACCCAGTAGTAGCCGAGCGCTCCCTCGGAACCCGTCATGATCGTACGGAAATAGGCAAAAATTGTCGTCGAATACGTTGGGCTGGGAACAAAAGGGAAATCTGACACCCACTCGCTACAATCACAAAGCATTTGGAGGTGGAGGTGAGCGCAAACAGAATAGAATGTGAAGAAGAAGTAAGCTCGCTCATACAACGTGGAGGAAAAGTAAAAGCATCCGAGAAGCAGGCTCATAAATTATGTGCCCGCAGCAAACAGTGCGGCCTGTCGGCAAGCTTTGGACGAAGTTTGCCGAGCGTTCCATTTTATGCTCGCAGCCGCCGCCTAGCAGGCAGGCAAGATAAGAACCGTGGTTATGATGAACGGGATTGATGAAATTGCTAATTCGATAACAGTGTTTGTAGTTTATTCAAATTGCTTTTTGCTGGGCTGGGAACGAGTAACCACGAGCTTCTTTTGTTTTCTTTTTGTCTGTGGATCACGGCCATGCTCAAAAGATGAAGAGATCTTGATTGCTGTGCGTATGGCTATCTTGTAAATTAACGCAGAAATATGTTTAAGCTTACTTTTTCCAGCATTTAATGCCCATATAAACATGATAAAATGTATAGAAACAATGTAAACAAACACATTTTCTCAAATTGCAATCATTGATCTGTTTTGATCATTAAAGTTTGATTAAATAACTTTGTTCACTCATAAGACTAGCGATATTTTCTGTTGCAGATTGCATACATTCAGGCGAATTTGTTCGCGAAATGCTCTTCGGACAATTTTCTCACTTTCTCGTGTGACAAGTTGTCACGTGGGATTTGCTACACTTTGCTAAAAATTATTGTCCTCTCATAATTATGCCTGGTACTGTTATTAAAATGAAGCATCTAATATCATCATTCATTCAGTCTATGTCCAGCGTTGTCTTCGTTCTAATATACCCCCGATAACAGTCCACTGTCAATCGTTCTGTAAAGCTTACTCTTCCCCCCTCTACTCCCCTTAATACCCCAGATAATTAGCCATCACTAAGGATATCAATTCGGACTGGTTCAGTCTGTCAGATCCTTACCGGACCGTAAAACCGGAAAACTGCCGACAGACATGGCAGCGTGCGAAAGAACAACAACACCAAACTTTCATTATTTTCTCATTCAACCGCATTCACACACACACACACGCACTGACACAAACACACGTATATTCGGACACGCAATGCGGAAATAAGCCCGTGCCGGATACTTAGTGCGGAACGCGTGCGTAAACATTCCTTTCCGGTTCCACACTGTTCAGCCCAAGCAGGGAAGTTTAACATTCACGCCCGGAGGGCCAACCATCGGACAGTCGGTTTCTCGACTGTGCGTACATACGGACGTGTGGATGTGCTGACCGGTGTTGTGCAAGCATTGAGGTGAAAAAACAAACCTCTCCTTGCTGGACGCATCAAATAATCCTTCAGCCCCGGGGCGACGGCTCGCCGGGGAAGGATACGGAACACGGGCCCACATTTTGCCATAATGACAGACAGTGGCCGGCGCAGCTGCTGACCTCGCAACACACCGTGAAGCTGGCACCAGCAGTGTGGTCCTTTGGCCAGCACCTTGTGTGCACGTTAATCCCAACATCCGAGTTTGGCACGTGATACAACGTTTGTCTCGGTAAGAGGCACACCACAATGGATGGGTTGCATGATTTAAGGGCAGTCCGGTATACCGATGGGTCGTGTATTGGGTGACATTTTTTTACACCCAATCCCGCCTGTCAGCACTATCGCATCTATGCTCCACTGCACTATAGGGATTTGTCAAACAGGAGTTTCGAGTTGAATAGTGGAAACATAATTGACACCGGCATGTACGCAAGTGCAGAACAATGAAGCTACAAGCGTGATGGAAAAGTACGCTGTGAAAAAGGGAAAATATTTAATGAAATTGTGTGCAGTCAAAATCAACCGCAACATAAACTTAGATACCCGAGCAAGCCTATATTAGGTGAATTTTAGCTTAAAATATCGTTAGCTTACCGCTAACTAGTGTTATATTGTCTGTATACGCCTACAGATATGCAACTTTGAAGAAGTTCAGTTATGGATCGTAGCAAAAACTGTTTGCAAATACTAAATAAGAGCTTTAATGTGGATTTTTGGGCCTAGTGATTTGGCGTTCGATCTAACACACTGAACGTCATAGATCATTCGTCAACCTCCTGGCAGGAACAGGTTATTCGGTCAAACTATGATAGCCTACTCACAGGCGCTGTTATGCTGAGTGTAATAGTAAACCATTTCTTTATTAATTCAAAATACAAAATTTTCATGGCTCATTTAGGCAAGAGGAACAATTTACACAATGTTATTTAAAATACTTTTTTAATATGATACGGGATTTTTTTTCATTAAACACAAGTGCTGGAGAAAATATTCTAGTTAATTATATTGAAAATATTACTTTCGTTTCATATATTACACATGTACCGTAGCAAGATGAAAATTGTAAAATAGCTCATATATCATGTATGACCGCTTTACTACCATGGCTTATAGTGCCACTCGGTACCGGAGGAGCCAGTCTCGCTGAACGTCCTGGCTTCTTCTGTGGTTATGTTGTGCGGTATATCCGAAGCACATGTTCACTTTCACGTACCATTAACTGACTGTGCACCCCATCGGGGAAAGTATACAGAACGAGTGGTATACGTATTCACCGTCTTCACCCTTGCGATACGCACTATAGATATGTGAACGATAGAACCTTCTACGTGCACGATACTGGTGCGTTTTCCTTCAACGGCTATGGTGCTATAACTTTACGAAACTATAAGTATTGCTTAAACAGAAGCCTTCCTTTCGGTACCACAAGCACACGCTCGACACACATGACAAGCAGCACAATGTGGAGCAACTTTCACTGCCTTTGGCTCTACCCGGTGTACAATGCCAACTGTACCGCATCACATCCTTCCTCATANGGTATACGTATTCACCGTCTTCACCCTTGCGATACGCACTATAGATATGTGAACGATAGAACCTTCTACGTGCACGATACTGGTGCGTTTTCCTTCAACGGCTATGGTGCTATAACTTTACGAAACTATAAGTATTGCTTAAACAGAAGCCTTCCTTTCGGTACCACAAGCACACGCTCGACACACATGACAAGCAGCACAATGTGGAGCAACTTTCACTGCCTTTGGCTCTACCCGGTGTACAATGCCAACTGTACCGCATCACATCCTTCCTCATATCGTACACTTTCACATTCATTGCTACGGGGTGTAGGAAATGGGCCGACACGTATACGGTGCCAGGACTATAAGAAGGCTAATAAGAATTTATATGATGCCAACACGTTAAAAAGCTGTTATTTTGCACTTTTTAATCCAACCACTGCGATGCTGATCATTGTGTGCGACGTCATGGTGAAGAAATTGTAACTATAAACCAGTAACGACACGTAGCATGCTCCGTGCGGTTGATGGGTAGTGCACTTCAATGTTCACACCTTACAAAATGGACCGAGAGTTCAAGTGATACCGTGCACACGAGTCCTTTCTGCGACAGGTGACAGATGGGAACGAAATGGAAAACGAAGGTCAATTAGTTGAACAAATGAAACGTCAAACAAGGGTTATTAATCACGCTCCGGTTGCAAAGACAACTTTAAACGATCATAAATCTGAACCCGACAAATAGGTTAGTCGGACGGGATGGGAAAAAATGTGTATCTATCTACCTAATTTACAAGCGGTAACATTGCGTACGGATAATATCGAAACCATAAACTAGCATTTGGTACGATCGATTTCAATTAAATTCCAATGACTCTTCACCGTCGTCGTGCGCATGTATGCGGTTATGCTATTGTTTGCGGTGTTATTATTTCATTAAAGGAACATGTTTAGGATGGATCATTCCAATATGCTGCAATGTTTATTGTTTCAACCACGAGACACGATGTGCGTATGCCGTAAGATAAGCATATAATTTTTGTCATACAACATTAAATAAACACAGTTCTTTTCATTTCGATTTCAACATAAACTCACATAGAAGCTTTATACTATTAAAAACGGAAATTTCGCCTAAATGTATGCACTCAGCTTGACAAAATGATCTCTATCGCTCATCACTAATTGCTTGTATTCTGTCCATGCTTAGGTTTGTTGTATCGGTTTCTTAATTATGCGATTTAAAGTAATTGAGCATCGTCACTGTATTTCCCAAAGCCCCAAAACAGAAGGTACGTGTGGTAGCAGTATCTCAAGATACAATCGTTTTGCCAGAAGCACAACACAGTCTCGAATTGAAACGATGAATTCGATCCAATCGTTGTCATTTTGTCTTGTTAAGCTAACAAAGTTATTACTCTGCTTTTGTACATGTATTTACTCAGTGCCTGTTGACTCGAGGGTACATTTTGTGCCGCTTCTCTACATCTGTCCTCATTGCCGTGAATGTCTTGCGGCCATTCAAATTGGATGTCGATTTTAATTAACATAACATCAGAAAACAATCTCATCTAACGTTTCGACTCTGTCTGCTGAAACAATCTCGTTGAACCTCGGTGCAACGCTTACGGCCTACATTTTTATTCTTAGCCGTCCCATTGCTGGAATGGGAGCTTCCCCAGAGCTGGTGACACGGTACACTAGAACAAATAATCAAAAGCTCAATCTCGACACTCGGGCACTGTGCACTTCAATGTAACGCCTGATTGCAAAGGATACCGGAGTTTCCGGCCGGTAGCATGGATATAAATGTTCGCCCATTGTCACCGTCGGTGCTAACGGGAAAAGGTCCCTTATCCCCGTCCGTTACCAGCCTCTCTTACAGCTTGTACCAAGATATTTACCCATCACTGGCTGTTAGTAGTTTCTCGTGCAGCTGAGCTATACGTCAAGGTCCTTCGCCATGTCCCTACCCATCGCTCTGCGTCCTGTCATTCCTGCACGTTGATGAACACATTTTTCTATTTGTGGTACAATCGCATACATTAATGACATGTACACGGGAGTTGGGGATGCTTCTTCCATCTGCCACATTTATCCTCCTCATCGTACTTCGCGAGCCCTCTCACGGGAGAAACATTTTTGCCAAAAGCTTTTATTTCGTCTGCCATCGCTTGACAGTGAATGGGAGCACTTATTGCATCGAAATAATGTCTTCCCGAGCGTTCGCTTATTTTTACGGCAACGGTCACAAGTTGCCCCAGGCTACCAGGCCAGCTAGCCGACATATTATCGTGGAGCTTTTTCTCTAAAGTGAGCAAAATTGCACAGGCAAAAAGGTGAAACGTTCCTAGCGCAGGAACGCACTCATCAAGGATTGCCTTCATTTGGCAGCGTGCCGTGGAATCCCCGTTTTGCTGGTTTAATGCCTTGCACAGACTCTGTCCTGTGAGAAATACGTCTCTAAGGGCATGCCCAGTTTCTTTTTAAAAGGTTGTACCATTTGTATGGATACGGTTTCAAAAGGAACGCTAAATTGCTCTGCGGCAAAGGAATATTTCAGTTTTCTTCCCGTTTCTTTTTCTTGTTTGTAAATTAAGCGCTAAGGAATGTACCGCGGCTTTTCACAGCACGCAACTTGTACTGAATTTTTGATCTTATTTTCATTTATTTTTGTAACTCTACAGGGACCAACAAACAAGTCAAAATTAGCTCTACATATTAAGGGTAACTCATTTTTTTAACATAAGAATTCTTTAAACGTTCATTCTATCATGCTTTTTGTAGATGAAATGTGTGCAACACGTTGCTATTATTCCTTACGTGTCACATATCTTTACAGCGTTGAAACCGTTTTAAAAGCAGAAATACGAAACGGTAAATACCTTTCGTACAGTTTTGCTTTCCCCATTTTGCTACATCGCACCCGTTGACGGATCAACTTCTGGTGAGGAAATAAATGTCATCGTAAAGCAAGAAATCAACCAAGAATCCCGACCATCTTGCCTCCCGGAAGCGTTTTCCAAGTAACTCACCAGCCGAAACCCCCAAAAGGTTGGGATGGTGGAAAGTGAAAAGCGAGCGTAACATTTCTTTACCCGCGGCACGTCTCAGTTCGCTTTCCCACGCGCAATGTGCGCGAACTTTTCTGGAATTCAGTCAAATGCTCATCTCGTAATCATAGGTTTATGGGGTAGACTGCTGCTCATTAGCCGGGTGAGTTTTGTGTACCGCCGCAGCAAAAAAACTCTTTCTTTCTGTTCTGGCTCAGTGATAAAAAGGCGTTTTGTTTTTAATTTTCCAAAGTTCACACGAAAATTTCACTCACTCGACGCTAGGTAGCTAACTTTTTAAGTGCTGTTTGGCAAGTGTTTAAATGAAATAATTTTAAACTGGTAGATAAATGTTGCACGCAGAGACAGCAGAAATGCTGGGGTAAGTGATAGCTTCGTAGAAATAAAGAATAATGGCGTAAATGTTTGTGTTTCTTCTGATGAACTATTCATGATCCAGTTGAGCAGCTGTTTCTTTCATTGTTTTTCCATTAAACTAAACTCGAAATAAATTCCACCAATGTGCTACTTGGAACTCATAACATTTTATCAATTTCTTCCTAAAAAATTTTGATCGTCTATCGACCAACTTATTCAGAACAACGAACATTCCTTAAAACGAAAATGATGTGTTTTACTTTATCACATTAAAGTTCGCTGCATACCAAAACATATGTGGCACATCCTTCTCCATTCCTTTAGCTATATTCTACCGTTAACAACACAACATTTCCCAAAAACGCTTCCAGTCATTAGTGTTAAATATTATCCAACTGAGTAAGCAAATCACGCTGCGCCCTTACCCATAAAAAAAGCTGACTTTGACTAAGTTTAGCACTGCACGCTCGACGTACTTCCCTTTTTTTGCTGGCTTATTAGTTGGATCAATTTTTTGGTTCGTTTTCGCTGGATTTATGCAGCGGGGGCATGATTGCGTCCTAAGGCTGCAATTAATTGCCCAGCTGGAAGCACTCTATTTTTTGTCGTACCACACACCCATCTTTCGCCTTCAGTTGCTGAGATATATATCTTTGCCAGCTCGTGCACTGCCCGGCTTTTGCCAGTTGGGCTAACTTTGTGGGACAAAACTTAGCTCGCCGAAGAAGATGTGCAATCCCGGTAACGAACCAGTCACGTAAGATAAAATTAAGCATTTGTTTGTCGCTTGCTGTTACGGGTGATTCCAAGAAGCTGGCAGGATATTGGGAGTTCTCAACAGTTGAGCCAATTCAAACAAAACCATACGATGAATATTAGCATCACGTAAGATGGCACAGGCACAGGTTAAAAAGTTAGTTGCAGTATTTGATTGGTAATTTTAATGACTGATTCCCCGGAGACAAAATTAATGTTGGTGAATTTTTACTAATTGCTGATGTCTTATGGATGCTTGTAATGAATTTTATGAAATTATATATACTTATTCATTTTTATAATCGATCGTAAGTCAAATTAAAAGAATAGAATTTACATTTATTAACTTAAATTTAATGTTTACAAATCATGACAAAATAAGCTGCATATTAATCACCGTATTTTGTGTCTTTGCATAAAACAACAAAATTCAATCTCTTTTTATGTCGCCCCATGATAATGTCGAATTTTTACATTCTTGCCATCCAAATTTGCACCCATCCAAAACCATGCATTCGGATCAACGTAGCCAAGCATAGCGAAAAAGGTAAGGCACGGCTCACAATCACGACCACTATCGATAACAATCCTCAACTGGGAATAATCAAAACTGTGCCTTTGCCCGGACGCAAACACTACACAAGCTTGAGTGAACACTCATGCGTTCTCGAGATCCTTGGCTGACCGCAAGTCAAACCGCAACATGACGATGCGTCGGCCACTCGCCCGATTTCAGCAACGACGACCGAGCACGGTGCGATCCACGCTGCTGGAGATTAAAAATGCAAATCAATTCCCGTAGCTGACTGACTGGTACAGGGGTACGAGCGTCCGTGCAAACNCAGGCTACCAGGCCAGCTAGCCGACATATTATCGTGGAGCTTTTTCTCTAAAGTGAGCAAAATTGCACAGGCAAAAAGGTGAAACGTTCCTAGCGCAGGAACGCACTCATCAAGGATTGCCTTCATTTGGCAGCGTGCCGTGGAATCCCCGTTTTGCTAGTTTAATGCCTTGGACAGACTCTGTCCTGTGAGAAATACGTCTCTAAGGGCATGCCCAGTTTCTTTTTAAAAGGTTGTACCATTTGTATGGATACGGTTTCAAAAGGAACGCTAAATTGCTCTGCGGCAAAGGAATATTTCAGTTTTCTTCCCGTTTCTTTTTCTTGTTTGTAAATTAAGCGCTAAGGAATGTACCGCGGCTTTTCACAGCACGCAACTTGTACTGAATTTTTGATCTTATTTTCATTTATTTTTGTAACTCTACAGGGACCAACAAACAAGTCAAAATTAGTTCTACATATTAAGGGCAACTAATTTTTTTAACATAAGAATTCTTTAAACGTTCATTCTATCATGCTTTTTGTAGATGAAATGTCTGCAAAAGGTTGCTATTATTCCTTACGTGTCACATATCTTTACAGCGTTGAAACCGTTTTAAAAGCAGAAATACGAAACGGTAAATACCTTTCGTACAGTTTTGCTTTCCCCATTTTGCAACATCGCACCCGTTGACGGATCAACTTCTGGTGGGGAAATAAATGTCATCGTAAAGCAAGAAATCAACCAAGAATCCCGACCATCTTGCCTCCCGGAAGCGTTTTCCAAGTAACTCACCAGCCGAAACCCCCAAAAGGTTGGGATGGTGAAAAGTGAAAAGCGAGCGTAACATTTCTTAACCCGCGGCACGTCTCAGTTCGCTTTCCCACGCGCAATGTGCGCGAACTTTTCTGGAATTCAGTCAAATGCTCATCTCGTAATCATAGGTTTATGGGGTAGACTGCTGCTCATTAGTCGGGTGAGTTTTGTGTACCGCCGCAGCAAAAAAACTCTTTCTTTCTGTTCTGGTTCAGTGATAAAAAGGCGTTTTGTTTTTAATTTCCCAAAGTTCACACGAAAATTTCACTCACTCGACGCTAGGTAGCTAACTTTTTAAGTGCTGTTTGGCAAGTGTTTAAATGAAATAATTTTAAACTGGTTGATAAATGTTGCACGCAGAGACAGCAGGAATGCTGGGGTAAGTGATAGCTTCGTAGAAATAAAGAATAACGGGCGTAAATGTTCGTGTTTCTTCTGATGAACTATTCATGATCCAGTTGTACATGATCCAGTAAACTCGAAATAAATTCCACCAATGTGCTACTTGGAACTCATAACATTTTATCAATTTCTTCCTAAAAAAATTTGATCGTCTATCGACCAACTTATTCAGAACAACGAACATTCCTTAAATCGAAAATGATGTGTTTTACTTTATCACATTAAAGTTCACTGCATACCAAAACATATGTGGCACATCCTTCTCCATTCCTTTAGCCATATTCTACCGTTAACAACACAACATTTCCCAAAAACGCTTCCAGTCATTAGTGTTAAATATTATCCAACTGAGTAAGCAAATCACGCTGCGCCCTTACCCATAAAAAAAGCTGACTTTGACTAAGTTTAGCACTGCACGCTCGACGTACTTCCCTTTTTTTGCTGGCTTATTAGTTGGATCAATTTTTTGGTTCGTTTTCGCTGGATTTATGCAGCGGGGGCACGATTGCGTCCTAAGGCTGCAATTAATTGCCCAGCTGGAAGCACTCTATTTTTTGTCGTACCAAACACCCATCTTTCGCCTTCAGTCGCTGAGATATATATCTTTGCCAGCTCGTGCACTGCTCGGCTTTTGCCAGTTGGGCTAACTTTGTGGGACAAAACTTAGCTCGCCGGAGAAGATGTGCAATCCCGGTAACGAACCAGTCACGTAAGATAAAATTAAGCATTTGTTTGTCGCTTGCTGTTACGGGTGATTCCAAGAAGCTGGCAGGATATTGGGAGTTCTCAACAGATGAGCCAATTCAAACAAAATCATGCGATGAGTATTAGCATCACGTAAGATGGCACAGGCACAGGTTAAAAAGTTAGTTGCAGTATTTGATTGGTAATTTTAATGACTGATTCCGCGGAGTAAAAATTAATGGTGGTTAATTTTTACTAATTGCTGATGTCTTATGGATGCTTGTAACGAATTTTATGAAATTATATATACTTATTCCTTTTTATAATCGATTGTAAGTTAAAGTGTAGAATACAAACCAAATTTAAGCACATTATTTTTGTACATTAATGTCCTCCAAAAATTACATCCTGTCGAAAGGCGGTATACATTTATTAACTTAAATTTAACGTTTACAAATCATGACAAAATAAGCTGCATATTAATCACCATATTTTGTGTCTTTGCATAAAACAACAAAATTCAATCTCTTTTTATGTCGCTCCATGATAATGTCGAATTTTTACATTCTTGCCATCCAAACTTGCATCCATCCAAAACCATGCATTCGGATCAACGTAGCCAAGCATATCGAAAAAGGTAAGGCACGGCTCACAATCACGACCACTATCGATAACAATCCTCAACTGGGAATAGTCAAAACTGTGCCTTTGCCCGGACCCAAACACTACACAAGCTTGACTGAACACTCATGCGTTCTCGAGATCCTTGGCTGACCGCAAGTCAAACCGCAACATGACGATGCGTCGGCCACTCGCCCGATTTCAGCAACGACGACCGAGCACGGTGCGATCCACGCTGCTGGAGATTAAAAATGCAAATCAATTCCCGTAGCTGACTGACTGGTACAGGGGTACGAGCGTCCGTGCAAACGGTGCTGTTGGATGCTGGAAACAATGGCCAAACAGCGACCCGGTACGTGGGAGCAGTTTAAACGCTGCTACAATCGATGCCAAAACTGATGTCTTCACGCCACATCAAACCGTGCATCAGACGAACACACGAACGGGCGCTTCGTTCGTTTACGTTCTTGGGGTCAGCATAGCGAAAACATAGACATAGCGTCCTCGGCAAAAGGCGGAAGAACCAACCAGCCAACCGCGTGGTTGCCGCTTATTGACTCCGGTGAACTATTCGGACGTGATTGGCGTAATTCAATTACCGCAGGTTTGGGCTGGTCATGCATCAAGGTTGTCAATGTTTCACGACCTGCAATGGTGCGCGCGACATTCCCCGACGCCCCGGGTGCGAGGGTTTTCGGTAGCATACGTACGTGTATGGTTGAAGAATGCAGCATCACACCATGGGGCCGCGGGTTTCGATGCAACATTCCTATGCTGCTAAGAAACTGCAACCGAAACTGTGCGAAGATGCATTAATTTGACCTTCTGGTGCACATTCGCTGTGGGAAACTATCGCGGTGCGAATGACTGATCGAAAGAGGTGTTGTGCGTAGTGTGGGATCGATTCGATGCAGTACCACGCCCCGTCTGATGCATGTTTATAGTTCGAGTGTCAAGGAAAGTAATTGATCAACATCAATCATGTTTGTTTGGAGCTGTGTAATGAAGGTGAGAAAATTCAAAACACTTAGATGTAGGTGATGTTATAAATCGTAATTACAAAAGTTTGACTGCGGTGTGATGTTACTGGCCCGTAAAAGATAAGGCTTTGTTATGATTGAACTGTCATCACATCGGTCAATGTCGCGGTGTCGAGTTAAACGTTCGACTCAACACACAAATGTCGTGAGATCGAATCCAATATCTCGAATTGCTGGCTATCTCTTGTACATTCTCTTGTAGTAGCACATAAAATTGCTTTTCCACAAAAAAACATATCACAAAAGCATACTTCAATAAATATAAGAAGAATCCTTTTCATTAATGAACCATTTCCAGAAGCATGTGCACACAGAAAGTAGCGTCCAAATTAATGAGTTTCATAGCATCCATACGCCACCACCGCCATGTTGCTATTGTTTTCTATTCGCCAAAAGATTCAATTTCAGTTATTTATGCAATCCCACAAAATATGTTTCCCATAAACGAGTCGAGTGCAGGCAGTGCGGCTGGATATTAAATCGATCTGCAGACATTTTAAGAACACTGGCCGACACACTAATGACGCGGCCAACACTTCCACGAACCGCAACTCGGTAATTTATGCTGCGCTTAAACACCCTGCCTCCGGAGCAAAGTGGAGCTTTAGCCAGGAAAACGCGCAAACACACACACAGAGAAAAACCACAACCCGACATCAGTCGATGTTGTTTTTATGGCACTCGACCGCTACACCATCCGAAAACGATAAGTAAAACTCATTTTATCCGCCTTCCACCGAGGACGTTGAAGTGTGATAATTAAAGCAATCCCGGAAAATCCTGCCCACTAAAGGGATAAACCGTTTCATCTTGTTTTTTTTTTTTATATTTTGCTACGCTAAAATAATACTCAATAGCGAACAGGAGCGCGTCCAGTTCGGGCTGGATGCAGCAGTACCGTGAACTTTGAGAGAATAATAAAATTCATCCAAATTGAAAACAATTGAAAGTTCAATTTTCTCCATCATTGTGTTCCTGTTGCATTCGTACAGCGCGGACAAAGCGTGAAACACGAAACAACAACAACAACGACAAATAATAATTTGGACGAAATTTTCCTCCACCACCGATAGTGAACAATAATTTTATGCAATTATATTGTGGGAGTGGCAATGAATAATGAGCCGTCAAGATATAGGTGATTATTTAACGAAATTTTCAGCTGAATGATGATGGCGTTAAAATACAAAATTACCTTTGAGATAATAAAATTTAAGGTAGGATGCTGTGGCAGATATAGCACAATCATTTTGATTAATATTATTTAAAATGTATGTTGCAACTTCATATCCTTTCATTTTACGCAACTACACTATATACACGTAACGGCAGGCTTACTATTATTATGTCATTTATTTAATGTGTGAATTATTAATTGTAGTGTAAGTGTTATTTTATTATTAATGTATTAGTGTAAGCCTTATAATAACTGTGTAAGGAATGTTTAAGTGTTAATATTAAAAATATAGTCAGTCGATCTGTGGATCTCGAAGCAACAGCAACGTTATTATCATAACTGGCGCAGCCGAAAGTCGAATTGCTGGTAATAAGCATAAGCCATCTCATCCCGGTTTGTACCATCACTGAGCGAATATCAGTAGATTTGCGGAGAGAAGCAGCTATTCCAGCTAACGTTCCAACCACGTCGAGCTACCGCTGAAGGAAGGAATATTATCGAAAAAAACTCTACGCTCCACGCATTGAGAGCACGCAACACATACCAATTCAACTGTGCGTGAATATTGTGTGTAACTGTGAGAATAGAGTGATACTAGAAAAAGAACGAGTAACATGGAGCCCAATTTCAACCAAGAAGAGCTGTTAAATCACATTCGTTTCCTGACAAACTCGCACAATGACCTATTAGAAGAGATGAAACGTTTGAAAGCTAAATCAGACGANGACAAGATAAAAGACAGATAGTTTCACACGGGCCATCCCACAGGGAATGGCTGAAATGATCCGGGACGTGTAGTATAAACGAAAGCAAAGCCAAACGATGAGCCAAACGCGTGAGCGAAAAAAAAAGCAAACAAATGCCACTCACGTGCACTGTCGAAACAAAGTACTCTCGGTCGCTGGAGGTGAAAAGCTGGATGATCTTCCGTTCTGGCCCTAGAACGGACGCGAGCGAGGAGAAGTATCCTACTACCGCCGGGTATCTACCGTGGGTCGTGGGAAAGCTCGTGCGACAATTTTCATTATCGTGCGTTGTTAAATTTGCATCCTGTCAATCACGGCGCGCAGCACGTTATGCTGCTGGGTTGGGTTGTCATTCGCCCGACACCGTCGGCACTTCATGTGGCTTTTCGAGCCGAACATGAGAATGTCAATCACCCTTGCCACCTATCGTACGAACCTTGATTGAAAGCTTCAAGCAAACATTTCGAGCGACTAAATCGAGCAAAAAACACACCGGAATGGGTAGTGGCGGCTGGCGGATCTTCTCAAAAAACCCACGGCCACAACCACCCAAAAGGTAGGTTAGTAGGGGGAATGAAAAATTTCAACCCATGTGAACCAACCACTATTTGGAACGGCATCATGCATTAGGAACCAAGATCGGAGAGCACCTTTGATTCGTATCGGTCTGCTGGGTGGCTTTCCCAGCTTTCCCGTTCAGAAATGGCATTCGCTGAAATGTCCACAAAAATGGTCCACAAGAGTAGAAACCAAAAAGGAAGAAAATATTTAACGAATTTTCCACATGACATTCAGCGTAAATTTACGAGAGAGCCAATCTTGCGGCTAAACGTCAAAGCCCCACGGGTGTGGTTCAGGAGGAACCTTTTTGCTGTTTGTTTTTTTTTCTTCTTTCATCCGGCTCTTCTTTTTTTTGTACTCCCATTTTTCACACCCGATGCCCAATGACCCAGAGAGGCGGTGCGACAGTAGCTGTGCGACAATCTTGCAAAGAATGAAGCTTTCCCGTGCTGTACAGCTTCCTATCGCAAGCGGAGAAAATAAATGGTAAACGGGCAAAGAAATGCTGGTTCCGGTTCTCGGAAATGTGCAGCACACGGTGACAGTGTGTATCAGCAGAAATTATTCATCATCACCTGGTGAACGCTGCCGTGGAGCATTCGCCGGCTTGGAGAACTCGGCGCTCCACACAGCGCTCCGTTACTATCGCCTGGCAACATAACGAATGCGCCAAAAGGCTATTTTTCCTTCGCTGTAAAATGCTTACCAGGCAGTGAGGCAGAAAACGAGCTTGTTAGCAGGATGTTTCCACACGGCAATAGCAAACATAAAACGTTTCTCACACAGGCAAATCAAGTAAAATGCCACGTAATCGTCAACGGGTTGGAGCGCAGCATAACGCGCGACAGTGAGCGAAAGGAACAGGCCAAGATGGTCCGTGTCTTTTAATTATACATTCTCCGCACAAAGCGCCCCTTCGGGGACGTACGTATATGTTTATTTAAAATTATTCTTACATTTTAATGTCACAGCGTCCCTCATTTAGAAACGTACGATTGAGTATCTGAACCGTAACCGATGGAAGTCTTCGCTATTTCCGGGGCACGGGGAATCTGGGATGCTGTATCGCATATCCGTGCACGAACCGGAGACCCACACGTAACGTCGTTATGCTGTGGAGTGAAGTCAAAGCTCACGTAATATAAACGCGCTACGGTATCCGGGAAGAAGTAAGTTATGGAACCGTATCCCGCAGGAGATACGCTCTCATTATTTTGGTACCAAACTCCGAATGGCTGAGCGGATTACAAATTCGTCGAATTGGGCTAAAAAATGACAAAAAAATAAGGGAAATTCATAATATTTATTCATTCGTCTTTACGCAGAATCAACACTCTCATTGCATAAATGTGAGAACTTTTGTACATAAATGTGAGTGTTTAGCATTTGGCACACAAACGTTCTATATCTGTGGGTTTTGTTTACGACTTTGGTATTATATGACATGTCAGGTCTCATCTATCGCACCTTGTTGTATGTTTAATTGCATAATTTTTCAAACTGAAGAACTTTACGGTTTGTGAATAATGATGAGATGAAGATTAATCTTACATGCTCTTAAGGCATGCTTCGCACGTCCTGTTACGAGAGACATTGTTTTGTGTACGTTTTTGCCATAAAAAGTTTATGGCGTGTAATGGATGGTATGTTAACAATATAGCTGTGGTTTAACATTACCCAGCGGTAAACACTTAATTTTTATCACTTATGGTGAAGTTATTTAATTATTTTGGCGTTCGATACACTTTTCGAATATAGGAATGTTTTTCTATGAATTCGAGGCGATTCCGATTTGAAGATGCAGCAATTATACGAATTAAGTAAACAATATTCGTTTAAAACTTGAAGAAGCTTCAATCAAATACTTTTATGATTAAATGTATAGAATATTTTTGGAATTTTACATTGATCTAAAACCAAAACTTGACAATACGGCTCTAAGCCGTCATAATCAAACATAAATAAATAAATAAAACCAAAACTTTATATATTCCGCAAATATACATAAAATTGTACATCTCTTTACTCCGCTGTGATGGTCGTCGAAGACTTACGGTAATTGTCCACTTTGAAAAATCCGTTTAAATACTTCCGTGCACCAACATTCCGTGCCGTGACCGTGCCGAAACTACCAAATAGCTGACATCTTGTTTTGCAATTTCTACCTACATTCATTCCCCACAGCCAGTTGGCAACTTAGTTTGGTTGAAAATTTACCCAGCAAATATACCGACCGAGATTAAACCGTAAGCCGTAACCGGCCAAACGGTTCCGGGGCGGGGTATCCTGCTAGGATAGCGATCGGATGCACTAGTGGAGTTGCAGCAATAATATCCTTTAACCACCAACAATGCCACCCTCCCCGATACCCGATGCGAATGCACCAGGGTGGCAAAAAGACCTTATCACGTTACGAAAGCCAAATCAAGTAATTTGTGCCGTACAAGGAAAAGTTGCACTTTCCACCGGGACGGGATATCGCGAAAGGCGCAAGAGCACACCGGAAGGTTTGTTACGGCAAATATTTTGCCTCTGTCCCAGGCTGTAGCCCCATACTGCCGCCACGGTGAGGCTTTTGCAAGCGATACTGAACAAACAGTGCCCGTGCCGTCGTGCTAGTGGGGTGCTGAATATTTAGCAAAACCAACCAGTAGGACACGACGGTTGAGCACGGCAGTCGAGACACTGGCAAACTGACCGAAAACTTCTCACCATTTTCACGGGACGGTGTTCGACCGGTTCGCTGGGTTGGGGATGGAAAGCTAGACGAAAGTTTTCGACACTTGCTCATGCAACTGCACCCTAGTGTGCAACGGTTCCAGGTTTTCTGCAAGGCCGTCCCGAAAGTCGTGTCTTCGCCTCACCAGGAAAGCTAGCTGGGCGTTTGTATGTGTGTGGCGGTGAGCTTGTTTTTTTTTTTTGTTCCTTTCTCCCCAAAACTTGCTTACAAAATTGGCGAGAGACAGAAAAAAAAACAACGTGGTGGGAAAATCCTTCACCGATCGATAAACAACTAGAAATCTGGTATGTCCCTCCAAAAACGGCTGCCAATTCGGGTTCCATATCCGGCCGCCATTGCTCATTACGAATTTGCTCCGGCCCGTTCGTTGGACGGCGTTGAACTGGACCAGAGAAATGGGCACACTGGCTGCGTTGTCTTGCTTAGAGTGCTGGAAAGCTTCGTGATTCTTACAGCATCCACACCATAGGCACACAAACTGCCAAGCGATGCCACAAGGACAACGAGCATTTTTGGTATAATTTTTTGTTTTCTACATAATTTTCTCATTTTTTCCACTTTGCTCCGTACTTCGATGACGGGACCTTTTTTTTGGGGGGGGGGACAAGCTTAAAATGTCACCATCGAACGACCTAAAAGGAGAAATCCCTTTCAGCTCGTGCGGACCTCTTGCTACTACCACTTTGCGGGAAATTAATATTTTCTTCGACATGTTTTTCTTTCCTTCGCCACTGGCCGTATGTGATCCTACTATTTCTCTTGTTCATTTTTTCGGTTCCTTCTTCTTCGTATTTGGTTTTGGTGTGTGCATAGTGGACACAAATTTCGCCAGTTCGGTGGTGCTCCTAGATCCCTGATGTCTCGAGATGTTCAAACGTTAATTCTTCTCTCTTTTTTCGGGTGTGCGCCCCTTTAGCACTTCGCTTCGTGCTTGTTTTTGCCCTTCAATATGGAAAAGCCTGCACATAATTTCGACCACTGCAAAGCTTCAAGAGTGTATGTGTGCGCTGGTGGAACAGAAAAGGATCGGTAAATGTTCGCAATGGTTTGCAGCCATCGGTAAAACCGATAGTAGGTAAGGAGGCAATGGTAAATTCTGTAATATCTTGCCCTGACATCGATGTGTTAGTGTGTGTGTGAGTGAGGGTGTTTTTGCCCTCTGACACATGGCAAGATGCCGCTAGCGTATCGAAGATGTCCGACGCGGATCCTGGTACACGGTGGGCAGTGCGGGAAAATTCACTAACAGCAATGACATGGAAAATTACCTGCAGCACGATGGTGGCGGTGGTTCCACGTTGTGCGAACACGCACAACTCTCCTCCTGGTATTCCAATGTGGCGGCGTTTCGTTGGCTACCGGTGTACAGTCAATTATGATGCTAGGGTGCCGGCCAAGGCACCCGGGAAATAAGGGAACGGGTAAAGTTGTGGGCTACAAACAAACGCAGCCCAGCCGGAAAAGCTTCTCCGAGCGCTAGTAGGCAGATCCACCACGATGACGTTGGTGTTTGACTATTTTTTTTTGTTTTCTTTTATTCCACAGCCACACACACTTGGCTTGTACTTGCCTGTTACACTAACACCAACACTATCCTCACGGGGTCACGGTGGTTAAAGCACAAGTTTGCGAACGTCAGCTGGAACTGGCTGCCACTGCAAACATTCACCTTGACACGAGCACACAAACTTTTCGCACTAGCCAAATGCTCACAACGAAGCACACTTTTTGCATGGGCTCGGTAGAACAACAAACACACACGTGGGAGCCGCGCACAGGAGCAATTCCTCCACGGTGGCACGGGGCTGCAGTTTTGCTTACATTGCACTCACTTTAGCTGTTTTGTGGCACCGTGTCTCGGTGGCGCCGCGATCTTGTGCCTGTGCTGTGAAAGCATTTGTTCCAAAACATTACCTTTCGAAGGGCTCCAGCAGTGAAGGGTGTAGCGGAATGGAAAGCTAACACCCGAACGCACCGAAACTCTCGCTTCCAACGCGGCGAGACGTTACAAAAAGGTAAAATGGAAATGCAATGCAAACAAGCGTAAGAATTGATGTAAGATAAACAGGCCTAAGCAAGATCGGGAAGGAAATAAAATAAAATGCGTATAATAATAACAGCCAACGATAACAAACTCCAGACGAAATCAGAAAGCAAACATTAAGCGGCAACTAAAATGGATGTGTGTTACTTCCTTGTCCTAACGAAAACACGGCCGGTTAGGAAAAGATGCGAGAAAAACAGAATAAATACCACCGTAAACCAACGTTGACTTATCATCGGTAACGCTTATTGAATATCAGAAATATTTGAAAAACCACAACCAGATGTCGTTTCAGCCCTGCCCATTGCCACCACAGCCGGCTAACCGGAATCTAACACTCGTACTGCTCCGGGTGCTTGTTTTATGGCTTCCGGTTGAAGAGCATTACGCTAAAACAATATCACAAAATTAATGACGCTGGGATGTACGTGAATTTTCCCCGCTTACGGCTGATATAGGGCCCAATCACGCGTACGGTTGCGGTTTTCGGGGGCTTTTGGGGGTTACACGGCGAGCATGAACTCCTCTTCAACCAGCCAATCAATCATGCATGGCGTATCATATTTTATTTGCATTCCATTTAATGTTGAACATAAATTTATTCACCCGATCAAAGGCAGCATTTTGTTACTTGCAAAAAGTTTTCAACATATTTTCTTAAACCAAAAAAAAACAGTTTATAATGAAAAGTATGAGTGTTGATACAATATCAATCAATCCTTTTATCATAAAAGTAGAACAAATTTTGTCTAACCTCCCGTCAAACATCAAACGTTCAAAAATTGCATACTTAAAGGCGCTTTGCTTGTCGAACAATTTATGTAATAGAGTTTAAGGCACTTTGAGCACTAGCATATTATTATACTTTACATGCAATCTCAGCGAGAGAGGCAACCGAAATTGGAAGCTACTTTGCTTCATACTCTAAACCACGTCAGAAAACGTCCCTGCTACGTTCTGCCACAAATAGAAAAAAAAAATTAACGTTCAAAACACTGTAAAAATGCTGCATAGATTTCGCATGCGAGCAAAGCTGCATGAATGGATTATACATTCGACATAAAAAGCTCACCCCGTCACCAACTGCTTAATAGCATTTGCTATTGGCAGCAGCGGTGTAATGCAATTACGATGCGATCCATCACACACACCCATTCATGAACTTTTCGGACCCGGCAGTCTCGTGACAACACCGGGACCACCTTTCGCCTGGTTACATGCTAGTGTTTGCCCCACGGGGAGGCCACCTTTCTCGCCCAGCAGCAGCAATAGTGTGCGCGGGCGGATCTTCCCACCGACCCTAATTAAGGAAACCACACAAAAGTCAATTCAGCGAGTATAATACGTCGCCCGTCGCCGGGCGGGTTTTTGGTTCGGGTTTTTGGCACAGTTTTCGGGAAATTGGCATCACCACAACTGCCGTGATCGTGGTTGGGTCGCGTTCCCCTATTGCTCTCCCCTATTGCAACACCGGTTTGTCGCGGGGTTCAGAAGGAAGCCTTAAATTTCCGATAAAAGGTTTATGCTGACATTTTTATGGGCTATCATCGGTAAGCACCACGGGAACAGTCTTACGATACGGGTGTGGAGCAAAACAGGAAGGAAGGCTTCGGAAGGTGGATAGTTGCCATGGTATGGTTTCCGGATGGAAGACAACTCTCTTTCTCTCTTTCTTCATACACGCAGTTTTAGTTCCGGTAGAGAATTTAATTTTCGATTTACGGCCATAGCTTGGTTTCCCTTTATTTTCAACTGTCAGTCTTGGCGAGAAAGAACATCCTTCAGCTGACTCCATTTTAAATGCATGCCAGCAATACTACAAACTCACCAAAGTGCATCTCCACTATTCAGAGACCTAAACTTAGGACAAAGTTTACGTTTGCCGTATTATCATTTTTCCCTTCCGGTACTAAGGACTGGTGCAAGGGGTAGCGCTCTGAAGTATCCTTTTATGAAGAGTCTTCTCTTAGATTCTGTATGCTCAGGTATGAAGCACTGTTGCCATCTTCTATTATTGTTCTGAGTGAAGCTACTAGCATCCTTTACAGAGGGAAAATGTGTTTTTCTTTATTTTGCCTTCACAAAAACTGCACAAAGCAGCACTGTGAGGCACTCTTGCAAAGTAAGTACTTCACATTAAAAATAAATGCATTGCTTAGACACTAGGAACTCCAGTTGGCGTCAGACGCATGGAGTCGGTTTTTTAGTTTAAAAAAAAACTCGTAAAAAAAGAAGCTTTTTACGAAACAAAATGCTAAACACTACCACGTTCAACATCATCTGGTGAATTTGTTTTATTTTTTGAACGTTTTTTTTTGTTATTGCACATGTTATCACATAATCCAGCAACGAGATCCCCTTTTTATTGTTTATTTACTGTTAAGTGATCTGTGTTTGACAAACGGACTAATATTTTCATTGCTCGTTTCGTCTACGACGCAGCTCAAAACTAAGCACTTTATCTGCGATCTATCGCCAGCTATCAAGTTTTATTGCAATCCGTTCAGTATTTAAGTAGACCCCGTGCCGGGTTTTACCGACAACCAGGCCGGTAGCGATTTATCTCCCCGGCGTATCGTATAATCGTATCCCTTTTCGGTCCATTTGTTTGACACGAAAGGAACACCGGAGCTCTGTAGCGTGCCAGCCAAGCCGGGCCAGCGGGACAAAAAGAAGAATGAAGGGTCACCGAATCTAACGCACCCGAAAATTGTACCATTATTGACCGAACGGATTTGAAAGTTCGCACACATTGCTACCGCGGATTGTACAGCTACAAAACCGCTTCTCAATCTGTCGCACACAGACACACACACACATACTGGCCACACGTTGCACCTCAATGCATCGAAATTGCATTCCTACCGTTTGCCGGCCGGTTTTAACAAAATGCATTCTCACTCGTTATGCCAGCTGTTCCGAAGAATGCACCGGTGAAGCTGACTCGTTTATGTGTTCGTCTCTTTTTACTTTTGGGTTTCTATCCTTTCTTTACCTTTGCCATATATTCGCAACGGTTGGCAAAATTTGCAACCGTATGTCATCTGCAGCTTGTGCCGAAACGCTACATCCGTTCCCGATGGGTGACGAAAATCCGAAAATTGGCTGCCACCATCGAACGAGCATTGCAAAATTTAATCCCTGCAGCGGGTTTTGCGCTGAGCGAAAAAAAAACCCAACACAACAATACGTCTACTGTTCCGCTAAAATGTTTCACGTGACTGAGGCATCGAAATCGGGGGAAAATATGGAATACAAACATGGAGCAAATTAAAAATGGGTAAAAAGATAAAAGTATTCCAACAAAGAGAGAAACAATGCAAAGAAAGAAGATGAAAGTGTGCTAACTGTATGAATAAGGCAATAAAACTTCAAACTAATTTAAGCAAGTGCTCAACAATAAGAAAGGGAAAGAAATAAAACAACGATAATTAATACATACCCGTTGCTAAATTAAACCAAGCTAAGGAATTGTTTTTTGCGGCGTTTGAAGCAATCTAGGGAAAAAAGAAATGAAAAGAAATGAAGAAGCAATAAATAATAAAATAAAAGAGAAATAAAGTTATCCGCACTGGGAGAAGATGGAAGCACGAGAACGAAAAAAAGTAGAAAGTAGACAAAAAATCGCAATAACACAAACACAGTTGCCAGTAGCTACCGGTGAAACGAACGATGCAAACAGAGTAGGTAAAATAACACAACGCCGTGCAACGCCGAAATGTTTGCGATTTTGTGGGAAACATGCTCTTGCGAGCCTCCATAAAACTGATTCGTGGCATCAATCGTACGTTCCACACGGCACAAACTCACGGCTTTCCGCTAAGCTACCATTCACCCCACCACAGCTTCGATTCGTTTCGGCTGCCGGAAAGAAATGAAACGAATGCGCTAAAGCAGAAACGGTAGTGGCCAGGTGCGCACAGGTGGTACGATGGCTAACGATGCACCAGGTCGGAGGCTCCGACAACAGCTGACACGGTTCCGAGGGTTCGACACGGTTGGCTGATGCTGAATCAGCGTCGCCGGTACACTCAAAGGGTGGTCGATGCTTTCAATCCCACTCTCGCGTGTTCTGAGAACTTGCGGAAATGCAACCAAATACTTGGAAGCATTAGAACGCGCGAGCGATATCGAACGAATGCGCAAATCCATTAGTGAGAAGAGAGAGCAAACTATTTAAAAAAAGTCTGAAAATTCCAAGTACTTTTAGAAGATCCGCTAACGAAAGGCTCGGAATGAGGGTGAAGCAATCAGAAACATCATGAATCGCGCTCTGTTACGTATATCGCGATGCTTCGAGATATGGTCGAACAGACGAATATAGCTGTAGATCATCATCACTCATCTGCAGGGGTGGAAGAATAAATCATCCCCGAATACAGATTGCATGCAGGGCACGAGCATCAAAACCAACCGCAATGCCGGATGTGCGCCGGAAGGATGCTGCAGGAAGTAGTGAAGAATTTTACTACCACCGGGGTGCAGTTGCACGGAATGCATCAAGAATTTACTGCAGCGTATAGTGTATTAATCTACCGATGAGTCTGATTTATCATTCGAAGCGGTCGTCTGGTGGAGTTCGAAGAAAAAGTTAATGTGTTGGCCGCTGGTCGGTTTCTTTATAATAACAAAACTGATGCCTCGTTGCAGACTGTTTCATGATGGAAACTAATGGAAAAGTTAAACAACAAATTGAATATGCAACAAAAAGCAAATTATGAAATATAAACATTCTGCCTACCCAAAACAAATGTTAGGGCGTTCAAAGGTGATAAATTTTAATTAAAAGAATAAAATTAATCTCCCACACGATAGCGTCAAGCGACGATTCATTAAAGGATAATTAAAGAATGCTAATTATGCCACAGCAGCAACTTGGCAATAAAAAACTTCGCTTTTTTGTGACGCAAACTGGACGAAAAAAAATCTATTTAAACGATTTAACAGACCATAATGGATCGATTACTATGACAATGGTTCACCGAACTGGAAAACCGTGGAAACGCCATAAGAGAAAAAAGGACTTTGAATTTAAAATGCCCAAGGACGACTAATCCTAGTAATCGGTGTGCTTAAGAATAATTTCTCCTCTTTTTTTCGGGGGAAATTTTTCTCTTCCCCCACTCCACCACGCGTCCTTCATCAGCTCACTCCGGCCACGTTCCTGTAACCATTTCCTGCCGGAAATGGAGTGCCTCGATTTATCACGATTTTTCCCGTCCCGTATAATCCCCGGACTGGTTTTCCGGCGCTATCAAATTCGATCGGTATTGCACAATCGGTGAAACGAAAGGGGGTGCCCAGTATTGGGGTTCTATATTGCATCGATTAAAGTTTTTACCACGGTTGGTACACACCGATAGCCCGAGATCCAGCATGGAACTGTTCCATGACGTAGAACTCAATTAAAGCCAATTAATTCAACTACACTAATTATGGGGTAAGGTATTGCGGTTGGCAGCCAGGAATGGTTGGTAGTTCGGTTGCACAATACTGCACATGGTTTGCCGGTTTTTGATACGAGAAAAAAAAGTGAAAAGAAAACAAATGCTGCACAGGCTAAATCGGGCAAAACAAACAACCGGAAAAAAGCGGATAGTACACGTGTGGCAGTAGTAGGCGTATTGCTTAACCGATTGATCGATTTGCAACGGGTTGGATGTGAAATCTGTCCGATAAGCAGGATGTTTTGTAATTTTATCTCGTTCTTTTTTTTTTACTCTCTTTGCTTCTTAGCCACCAACACCAGACCAACACAACAAACACCTTCTCTTGAGCCGCTTTTGACAGGTTTTGATTAATTTGACACAAAACGTAAACGCACGCACGCACAACCGCATGTACTACACGGGTATGGAATGTTTTGTTCACCGGTCACTTTGATGTTTGTCCTTTTGATCAAACGATGGCTTGAGCTGACAGTTCGGCTTCACACTATTGCACTATCTCGCTTCTTCTAACCGCCCGTCACCACCAACACGGCGGAGATTTAATTCAATTTGGACGGTTATTGTTATTGAATTACGGCCTGATAGGTGGCCTCTTAAACTCTTAAACTTGCTGCCGTGACGCTTTCGCTTAGACGCCACACGGTAAGGCAACGGGCGCCCGGGGCAGTGGGAAAGTCACACTTTTCATCGTACGATACGAAAAATCACCTGATATGCGCCCCGGTAAAATTTCTGCGAAGGATTGCTTTCACTTGCACAACCACACCACGCTGGAAACACAAACACAACCCTGCGTAGTAACAGAAACCACGCGTACCGGCATTACTATCCTTGTCGATTTTCCCGGACAAGTCACGGGCAATGTGGGGGAAGAACAGGTCGACACAAACACACACCAGGGGGAAAAGGCTACAACTGTCAAACGAGCCCTGTGCTCGGACCTGGACCTCAGACCGGCCAATAAATACACACCTGATACGAGACACAATACCGCTGTGTACCGTTGCGAACCAAAGATCGATTCGGGACGGCGGACCAACGGTGTGCTGTTTCGGATTTTCTCTTCAGTGACCACTTTCCAACTCACACCACACATATACACACACACACACGTT
Source organism: Anopheles rivulorum (assembly GCA_018908115.1). Lineage (NCBI taxonomy): Eukaryota > Metazoa > Arthropoda > Insecta > Diptera > Culicidae > Anopheles > Anopheles rivulorum. The sequence goes on along the minus strand of STHB01000003.1, from coordinate 2,113,857 downwards.
GGCCACTGTTTGAGTTGGGTCGAGATTCGTGTAGATGTGTGCAGACAGACTATTGCTGGGCACCAGGGCAGGTCGAGCCACGCGGAACAAGCCTACACCGGATGGCTATCCGTGCAGACGCAGTGCTAACAATATTCTGGGGCGGTGTGGTCTCTTCCGCAATCGACAGAACCGTACGTACACCGGGACCGTACAACATCTCTCTCGACTTTTTTTCCCGACACCGCTGCTGTAGTTCGGGCTGCCAACTCCACTCTCTTACTGAATCTCGCACAAACTCTCTCTCACATTCACTCTCCCTCTCTCTCTTTCTATTGTTTTTTCGTACAGTAGCTGCATACACTTACTCTTTCCCCATTTGGTATTTTCTTAGCTCTATCTCGCTTACTCTTACCGTGATAGCACCGTTTCTAATGTTTCGTCCGCATGTCGGCATACACCCTCACACGCGCTACGTCAGTAAAGCTTTCTTTTCGATGTTTAGGGCTTCTCGATGATCCAATACAGGGATGTCGAAAGTATTTACTTAGGAAAATATCCTTGCTCTGTTGCAAGTGCGACATACTAATCTTACTTGCATTAAGAAGCATCGAAATGCAGATAATCTTACATCCCTTTAGCTTCCATAGTATCAGAAAAATAACTTTAGTTCGATATTGCATATGCGATGGGGAATTGAAGAAGAATTGAAAAGGTGCTTCGTACTCTATGACTAAAAGCTATACACATGAATGTTTATACATATTTTAAAAATATATAATAAATTTATATATAAGCCAAGCAGTTTTGACTTTTGATAATCAAATTTCCTGGAAAATGTATAGAAACCCAGAATAAACAAATTATGTAACTAAAATGAGTTAAAAATTCAATTGTATACAAATTAATCGATTATGAAGTAAATTGTGTCAAAAAATGTTCTAAACACCCTTGTCAAAAAATCTAAAAATTTGAACAATGTTATTCATTGCATACATTTATGTGTTGTTATTCAAGTTCTGTATAGAAATGTTGCAAACAATTAATAAAAAATTGTGTTATTGTGTTCTAGAGAACAAAGATTTGTGAAAACTTGTGATTAAAAGAAGTAACACAATATACACAATATATATTTCGATATTAAGAGTCATTGTTTTTCATAAATAAAAATCTAAAACATAATCTAAAACCATTTCACTTTTCCTCGAATAAGTTTGACATCGCTGACCTTCATCGGTGAAGCTTAACCAGCCGAAACTGGAGGCAGGTAATTACACCATCTCCTACCGATTGGATCTACTTTCGGGTTCGCCGGGCAGTGTGGTACGGTAGTAATTGAGACCGGAGTATCGGACCACTTGACCGCGTAGAACTAGACTCACACACTACAGCTACCCGGACGGACACAATCCATCAGAAACAGACACGCATACCGCGCACTCTTCGGAGACGCAACGTATTTCGCAACGAGATACGTTCGTGATCGATCGTTTATCGATCTTCGCGATGGGTTAACAAACACTCGCTTAGGGGTTTTTGATTCGCCAAACGAGATGGTGTGATATCGCGACATTGCAAAGGTCACGGTTTAATCTCTTTTTGCAATGCAATTTAAACTGTCTTAGTTAGCATGAAAGCTCCATCAAATTATACCATTATCTTACTTTTTTACTCATCCGTGTGCTTTGTTGTATTATCTACAGCATCCCCACAGTTGCACCAATTTCCTTCTGCAGTACGAAAGACGCCCTCGGAAACATGCTTCCATTAGCTCAGCCAAGCTAATGTACAATGAGCACTCTCGGAATCACAACACTGTACCACACCGGGCCATCCAGTTCCAGAGAAATCTTGGATACTGCTCTTTTCTGTAGGCTCGCCCTATTAGGGGAGGAAAACCCCAAAAACTGACTCCCTGCAACTGGCTGCGGTGGGCAAGTTCTCTGCAGCACGACTGCTCTTATGCCAGGTCCGTGCCCCGTGTGTCGGTTGAATCCGCAATGGCTTAGCTCTCAGCAGTTGGATGCAGGCTCCAGTTCCGGTATTTCAAGAGAAGAGATGCAGCTTCATTGTGGTAGGAAGTAAAAAAAAAACTTCATACCCACATATACCCGGCAGGGCCTCTCTTTTATACGGTGCAAGCGAAGAGCACAAATAAATAAAAAAATGAAATTTGGGGCCCTTTCAATAATGAAAAAAGAATAATACGTTGAAATTGATGGTGCGGTTTGTTGTTAGCTTTTGGACAGGAAGAGGTATTGCAATCGAACTATTCGTGCGTCTAATCGATTTTTTTTATAAAGCTTCAAACTTATATCATTTTCCAGCCTTTTCCAGATTCCATAGAAAGGTGAATTCCAACTTTAATAAAATAATCTTAGTATTTTATCATTAAAATACAATTTGTTATTAAATTTCTTTTTCTCATTAAAAGCGAACACCATATTTCGTTTGAATTCCACATAAAAATCCACCGAAGTTGAACAACATTCAACCGTCAACGGCGGTTGGTGTTGGGGAACGAACTCTCGCAAAAAAAATAAAAATGCATGGATCCCACTAGCCTAGACCGAACCCAGACCAGCTGACAGCAAGGACCTGCTCCGACAAGCCCACAATGAGTCACATGGTTTCTGTTTTGACAACTAATTTGTGAAGGTCACACACACAGTGACAGGGCGCTCCAAGAGATACGATCCGGTCGCGTGGCCAATCCGAGCACTTGGCCGGAGACAAACCGTCGGCAATCGGGTCTCCCCAAAAAATGAGGAACGGATGCTGAGCATACATTTCTCATCGCCCGGAACCGAAAAGGTTCTCTCACTCTCTTTCTCCCTCTCTCTCACTGTTATCTCTTAATAACGATCGCTCTTTCTATTATTTTCCCTATTTACTATTGCTTTGCAAATTTGTACAGCAGACCTTTACGGTTAATAGATTCCACATCGGTTTTATGGATAAGATGGTGCAAAAAAAAAAGGAAACTGCAAACTCACACACCGAATGATGACCTCCAAGGTTCTGTTACTGGCCCCTGCTGGGTGTGTGCTGTAATCAATTCACGGCGCCGTTTAGGAAAGTTTTGATGATTTTTATTGTAATTTTAAATTTATGGCACATCATCAATTGTGCCAAAGTCAATTTCCTTCGGTGACATACATACTTGCGGTATAGTGTAGTAGCAGCACATTTCAGTCCACAGACCGGCCTTTTTCCTGTGGCCGAAATAGCGCACAGGTCAATGAGTCAGTGAGGCTGCGGTTCTTGGAAGTAGACGTGCGAAAAGTATATTGCTAGTTTAAATTATTACCGCCAGAAAGTGGTAACCTTACCGGACAGAGTTGGGAGAATAGATGATTGTCCCGAAAAGAAAAGGAAAAGAATTGATGAAAGTCAAATAAACCTAATTTTGCTAATGCTCCACGCAATTGCTCTATGCCGCCATGTCTAGAATCTTGCGGAAGTCTAGTTCTTTATGTTGTCAATGTCTACACGGAATTTCTGGTGTAACGTATCGTGAAATCAAAGATTTACTGTATTTGTTTCTTGTAGATATCTATTATTTTTTGCAAAAATTTATTACAGGAGTAAGCCTTCACAGGTCCCCCCCGATTAGTCTTCGTTTGATATGACTAAGGAGTTCTGTACTCCGATTTCAATTTCTATTTATTTGGTTCGCTAATTTTGATTTGGATCATTTTTGTCTACTGATCTTAGCTCCTGATCTTAGAAGAAATCTTGTCTCGGCATGTATACCTCTTTAAAGCAAACCTTAGAGATGTAAAATCCTAAGATAAGAAATAATTAGTTAACTCTACCCAAATGCTATCATAAAAAACTGCACTGTGTCACAGGCACATTGTCATTAATGTGCCACGTTGTCACATTGTCAGTAATCTTGCGTTATTAATTTAAAAGAAGATTCCTTTCCACTTTCCATATTCGTCAAATCCTCAAAAAGCAAAATATTATTTTTCTCAAAAATTTATGTTAAAAACCAGTTTGATAACGTTTCGTTACATCAAAAGAAAAACAGCAAACTGACACTTTGAACCGGAACGCAGTAAATGCCATGCGCAGCGTTTTCCCGAGCAACCAAACAAACCACCTTTCGCCGAGTTGCATCTCAATTTGACAGTTACAATACCTCTCCCCTCCCCCCTCTACGCCACCACCCCACTCATCCGCACACACAACACACACAACACATCCGCACACGCATGGGTGGGGCGGGGGAAAATTCTTCGTTAACTTTTCTTCGTCCCATAAGCACCGTGCAGTAAGCAGCAGAAGGAATCACAGTCACTAGAAGAACGTGCTCGCGCTCGGGCAGTGTGAGTGTTGTGCTCGCGCTGGGAAAACTCATTGTCGCTTGTGAAAATCCAACCTTTTTTTTTGGGGCGGGCTTCCGCGTATGGTTCGCGGCTGGTGTTGCCGCGTACCGTGATCACCGTCCAGTGAGCTCATTTTCCGGCCCGATCATCATCACGGATCCGTCACGGTGTCGGTCGTGATGAGGTGCAGCTAGCTAGCACTATTTTTGCCTTGCCTAGTGCTTCGGTAGAGCTAGTTTGTTGGGGTTTTTCCGTGTGTGTGTGTGCTGTGGTGGAAAGTGTTGTGGAAAACGTAGTGAAGGTAGCGGTAGTGCTGATCGTAGGTGATAGCAGGCTGTGCGGAAGGCCAACATAGTTTTGCGAGGATGAGACTTCCCATCGTGGCTGGCATGCCCAGCAGGAAGTTTCTGCTCGGCAGCATCGTTTTCCTTTTATGGATAAAATTACCCAACCAACGTGTCGGCGCTTCAGCCGCGACGGAAATGTAAGTAAAGGTGTTAAAATTAGCATTAAACAATTGCTACTCATGGGCAGGAATGCAATTTCGATGGAAAATTTACAATTTTCCACCCAAGTTTGACAGTGGATTGCTCATCAACCCCCAAGCATTGTGATTTTCCGTGTTGACAGTTCGTTGCGTGATATGGGGTGCTGGCTGAGATGAAAATATTCCCTCGCTGTCACAATGAAAACCGAAGCAGCCTGTGGATTCTCAGCTGCCTGCGGCGCGACAGTGGGAAGGGGGTGTGAAAAAAAGAGGGCGAGGCGGGGAGGATTGGCAAAGATGCGTGAAGTTGTGGTGGAAAAACTTAACGAAAACCGACCGACCGACGACACGGATGCTATTTTCAGCTTCACCTCTCCGCTTGCTCTCATTCGCTCTCGCTCTACCACCTTCTCGCTCTTGCGCAATGTTTCGGCATTTCGGCAAACACGTGCTCGTGTTTGTTTGGTGTTGTACGCGCGGGAAAGTATATGCTTTGCTTTCGGGCGTCCTCAACAGCACGTACGCGCGTGGGCTGTTCACTCAAGTAACCGGCAAAGGAAGGCCACATGTTTGTTTGTCAACAGACCCTATCATCCCCCTGTTGCCGGTTTGGGTACTCTGCCTTAATCGCTTCCCCTTTTCGTAACACGTGCTATCCGGGCGTGCGCATCATTTTTTGGGAAATGGTGTTTTCGTGTTTTTTTTTGTTAATATGGCAAACTGGAATGGGTGTTCGAATCGAATGGAGACGATTAGCATCATTATTGATGACGTTGTCATTAGCAGCTGGGAATCAAATAAAATGTGTGAAGAATTTTTACAATACTTGTATCCATGAGGATAACTTTTACAAGTTATTAAAAACTATTATGCCGCATCAGTTATTGTCGCCACGCTTGTTTACATTCCACTTGGCTAACTCCAATTCGGGTGGCTTGAATTCCAACGAATGGTCATTGTATGCAACATACAATTATTCAACAAAGCAGATATCATTCCGATTCTTGCGAGTTCCTCGTTACTGGTTCCACTTTTATCAACATCATCATTTATCATAATCGAATGCTGACCTATTAACATACGTCGCACGACCCAACATTGTCCCGTACACCGGCACCGATTACACTCACGCTCTTGTTCATCTCGCTTCATCTCGGACAGCATGGAAAAATGGGCCGACAACTTCGGTGAAGAGCTCTGGGATCTAGCACAAACGATGACAAAAGCGATGGAAATTACGGCGGTAAGTCGTAGGCTCTAGTGTGGTCAAGAGCTGGTTCGTTGAAGCATGGGCTATCGTTTTAATTTTAGAAATACAAAGCCTACAATGCCCGAGTAGAGCACAAGGACGGTACGGCGTTGATTCAATCGATTGTAGAAAATGTGGGCCGCATGTTCATTCGCAAGATGGACGCTATCAAGTGCATTATCAATCTGGCCGAGGAATTGTCCGAGCAGTTCGAGTACAATGAAACGCTAGCGGACAACTTTTCCTATTATTCCAGCAAATACTCAAATGTAAGTTGTTTTTTAGGACTCTCTCCAGAATTATTAGATAAGATTATTATTATATTACCCAACACTTGTAGATTGATGGACGACCCGAACCAGAGCTCCCGGAGACGCTGCAAGAGAATGCATGGATGTATCGGAACATGTCGCTTAATCCGGACACACACTTCTTCAACATATCGGTCAACACGTCGTACAGTTCCGTTCATGTACCACAGAACGTGTACGATCGTTACCCATGGGTGCTGGAAGCCTTACAGTGGTCCGAATCGTTGGACGATGTGTTTCTGCAAAACTACAACTCCGATCCTGCCCTGTCATGGCAGTACTTTGGCTCGTACACAGGGATGCTGCGACACTATCCAGCGCTCGAATGGAACCGCGAGCATGTGGACACGTTCGATTGCCGCAAACGTTCGTGGTACATCGAAACGGCAACCTGCTCCAAGGATATCGTTATCCTGCTGGATAATTCCGGCTCAATGACGGGCTACCGGAACTATATCGCACAGTTGACGGTGAAAAGCGTTCTCGATACATTTTCGAACAATGATTTTATAAACATTTACAAATACTCGAACGATGTAGAACCGTTGGTACCTTGCTTTAAGGTGAGTGAGAGCGTTCGTCGCTCAAGCAGAAGGGGTTCTGTATTCATTCCCTTTCTTCCCCAGGACATGTTAGTACAGGCAACTCCGGAAAATATGCGTTTCTTCAACGAATACGTACGAGAGCTTCTACCGGAAGGGTATGCCAATGTAAAGAAGGCTTTTGTGGCCGCTTTTGAGCTTTTGCAGAAGGTAAGCATTTTGCTCTACCGTTGCCGAATGTTCGGGATGTTTTAAAGATGTTTCTTTACAGTATCGCGAAATACGTCGATGTAACGAATCGGTGAGTGGTTGCAACCAAGCAATCATGCTTATTACTGACGGTGTGCCCAGTAACATTACGGAGGTGTTCGAAGCGTACAATTGGTTTGAAAATGGAACGAAAATCCCGGTGCGTGTGTTCACCTATTTGTTGGGTCGCGAAGTCACCAAGGTTCGTGAAATTCAATGGATGGCTTGCCTGAATCGTGGCTACTACTCGCACATCCAATCGCTGGACGAGGTCCAAGAGGAGGTACTGAAGTACGTTACCGTGATCGCAACACCGTTGGTACTGCAGGGTGTAGAACATCCGCCCACATGGACACATGCCTTCACCGATACGGCTGTAAGTGTGGAATAGGGGAATTCCGTTAAAGTGATACATTTAAGCGTATTGTGCTTCATTTTATTGTCATAGGAAAACCTACTAACGGAAGCGGACGATGACGAACCACCGCGACTGATGATAGCTGTCGGTGCACCCGCATTCGATCGGAAAGCTAATCACTACAATGAAACACGAACTGCACGTCTGCTGGGGGTGGCCGGAACGGATATTCCGGTGGAGGATCTCGATGAGTTGACGCTTCCGTACAAACTCGGCGTCAACGGATACTCGTTCATCGTCAGCAACAACGGTTATGTGCTGATGCATCCGGATCTTCGGCCCGTATCAAATGGGCGGCTGAAGGAAAACTACAACAGTATCGATCTGACGGAAATTGAACAGATCTACGATGAAAACATAACGCGTCAGGTAGAGGACATGACCGGACGTGAGATGAGCCCCTTCATATTGGAGTTGCGTCAACATCTCGTAGATTCGCGGTTCGGTAATATGACGAAACTTCCGGTACGCTTTCATTACGATAAGATGCGACGAGTGTCGCTCGAGTATCAAGATTACTACTATGCACCGCTAGAGAACACTCCATTCTCACTGGGACTGGTACTGCCGAACGATTATGGCAGCACCTGGATCAAGGTGGGTGACGAGATCAAGCGCAACCAGCACATGGGATTGAACATCTCCGATTTCTTCATGGGTGACAACTGGAAGGTGCATCCGGACTGGTAAGTAAACCAATCGCTGTACTAAAGCAGAAGGACGATATGGAAATGAGACTTTTTGCTTTGTGCAGGGTGTACTGCAAGTACCACTATCTGGAAGGACACGAATTTAAAACGCCCGAAGATGAGCTGCGCCATTTCCTGAACCGATTGTACGAACCAACGTGGAAGTGGTCCCAGCAGTACGAACCCGAAGATCCAGACGAGAAGGATTCCGATGGACGTACGTAGATTCTGCGTGGTAACACTCTTCTTAAGGTAGCCAATACATTTCACTTACCTTCAACAGCGAACTGTGGCCGTAAAACGTTGGACGACGATGCGTATTACTGCAACAAGGAGCTGGTGCAGCTGCTGATCTTCGATGCGAAGGTCACGAACAATAGCTACCGCAACTGGGAGTTTGAGAGTGAAAACGAGCGAAAGATCATCGAGATGTATAACGCGACGTTACGGTTTGTGGCCACGATGAGTGGACTTACCCGGTGGCAGTTCATCTTCGGCGAGGTAGAAGTGGACACGGACAGCGAGTTTGGTGATTATCACAAGAAAGCGATCGACGAAACGTGGTACCGTAGTGCGATCTTGCAGCACAAGATCGATCCGAAAAGTTTCGTGTACTCGGTACCGCACGAATCTGACCCACCGGAAGATGGCGAACTGAAGGTGACGGCAACGATGGCAATCTTCCCGCGGGACGGTGGCCTGGAAGCGCCCGGCTGTGTGACCGGATTTCAATTTACGCACTCACTGATGTACGATCGGTTTATGGAGATCACTTCGAAAAAGACGGTGTGTATGGGATCCGCCGATACCGTTCCCAGGATGCAAATGTCATTTTAGATTTGTTTACGGTTTCTCCCTCTTTTCAGTGCGACGATTGCATAGAGACGTGTGCTTCGGAATCTCGGGACTGCTACGTGATCGATCACAACGGTTATGTGGTGTTGTCGGAAACGTCCAACCATACTGGCCGATTCTTTGGTGAAATCGAGGGTGCCATCATGCAGTCGATGGTCGATAAGGAAATATTTACCATGATCACCGTGTTCGATCTGCAGGGCTTGTGCGAATACGAGCGTGTAGTGGAAAATGACGCCATAGCGTTGATGCATGTGAGTAGATTGGTTTCGTAACACTTTCGTACCTCGATGAATAAGACTAATCTCCCATTTTACAGCCCATGCGAGTTCTGATGCTAGGTCTGAAGTGGTTTGTTGCCGAGATTGCGATAATGCTGTCCCGATTCGACTTTTGGGTGCACGGTATTCCCAGTCCCGACTACTTTGGCCGTACGTGTTGTACTGATGCAGAATTCTTGCACTTGATGGTAATAGCTAACCGGGAATCTGTTCTCATTTGCAGATGAGTACGATGATTACGATGATACGCGCCCATCCAAACCGAAAAAGATACACGTCGACGAGGAGGAGGAATATTTTAACCGGCCGAAAGAAATTAAGAAGGAGATCGTATACGAACCGTGTGATAAGAAGTCGAACCTATACGTGATGCAACAGGAGAAGTTTATAAAAGGAGATGGATTCTTCTACGAACCACCACCACCACCGATGGAAGAGTAAGTAGCAAATAGTGTCAAGCTACATCCCGTGTTTCGATCACTATTGACGCATTTTCCTCCGCAGGCTTCTCTTTCAACCGTACTTTGCGAAGCGTATTCCACGGTCCAATCTGTTGATGATCATCGTGGAGAACGAATACAAGGTGGACAGAGTGGTACTGTCCGCCCAACCGGAGGTGATCTCCCATAATGAATCGGAAGCGTTACCCTGTGTAAAGACCAAACTAAACTTCCTTCCCCGCCGACGTTTAGAGGAATGTTATACCGAGCATCCGGATGTAAGTATACGTGTGTGTGTGTGCCAAACATCGTATCCCACGCTTTACAATGGTCTGTTTTTGTCTGTTTCACAGGAAGAACTTGTTGCCCAGTGTGGCAGTGGATCCCGCCTAACAATTCAACTGACTGTAGTGATATCGACTATTGTGTCACTGTTGTTATATCGATGTGCCCAAAACGCTAATCCAATTTTAATGTAGATTCGATTAAGGATAGTAGTACCGATTTTGTAAGCCGTACGTGACAGGGTAGCCCAGATCCCACTTAGTCTATAGTCTAGACTACCCTTTCCTTGGTAACAACACAATACAAGACTTTGATTACGAGTGTGTGCACCTCGCGTGATGTTTGTGATTACTTTTAAACTGTTCAAAATACGCAACACAATTGTAAACACATAATTATAAACATTTAAACAAAAAAAATCACACACACAGGAAGAGAAAAGTTGTTCATCTGCACGCGCACATGATAACGCACACTCTAATTGGGGGGGCTAATGATGGAAGACACTTTTTTGTAGAAAACAAAAAAACGATCAAGCATTGGAACAGGGTAAGCCGAAACAGCACATGTGAACCTGTGAGACTTACAACGTAATCTTGGCACTGGACGTATATGGACCACACACACACATACATACACACACACACCTTCCAAAGACTTGCGTGCGTGCACTTTACCCGGGTATCGGCATACTACTGCATGGGGTCTCTTGCCTCCGTACACTTTCTTATTGTACAACCGTTTTTACTGTACGTATCGTAACGCCATCCACCTTTTTCCATCCATCCAGCGATAGAATATGGAGAGATTTATATGCAAACAAGAACAAAAAGAACCAGGGACAGTTATTAAAAATTTGAATGCTCTTAACTATGGATGGAGGTGCCTATAACTTTTATTTAACCCACTTTAGAAATCTTTGAAGGATAATGATAAGATGGTTAACAATTATTGTTGGCCATATTGCAACCGATTCTGTGGTGCAAAGACGTTATAATTGTTTTCTGTTAAGTTGTAACGTACCGTGAACGTCTCACAATCACCCAAAAACCTCTAGTCAACCGTACAATCGTAAAGGCGAAAACAAACCGCAATTTCCCGATACAATCTTTATCAAACCTAACACTTTCTGTGTTCTCTCCCTACCAAATGCCAAAGTACGGTGTAAGTTTATGTTGGTATCTAAAATCCATTCATCCAAAACACAGACAGGAAAGAAACAATCGGTACCGAAAGCAAAAAGGAGAAAACAAATATACAAATTAGAAACAGTACACTGTACAGAAACACCCCAATCGACTTCTGTTAATATTGAAATAAGCAATAGACAAAAGCATCAGAAGAAAACCGAATATTTCCGACAAAAGATCATCTTCAAAATGGAGAGCGGATAGTGTAGCGGTCACTACGGTGTGAGAATTTTATTTGCACTAAGGCACAATCGGTTGAAACGTAATTTTAGATGAGTTGAAGAGCTTAACTGACGCGGGGAGTATGTTGCAATCAGTCCTAATTTTCCGTTCCTTCACTTCACAGGAAATAGGAAAAAAGACATAGTAGATAGCGGAAAACTAAAGAAAATAGTAAAAGAAACAATGTAATACACGATGGAGAAGCGACCGGACACATTGGCAAGTTGGTATGTTCGTGTGTAATAGTGAGGAGGAAAAAAAACGATTAGTCCAATTTTTGTACCACGATGGTACAATAGCGTACTATAAATGCCTAACCAATTGACAGAAGCGTGAGGAGTTTTTAGTGATAATTAAACAAATGGAAGGCTTTATTTATGCTCTCCGTGTGGTACACGAATGGTGATGTTGTTCCATCGTAGCGTTTGTTAGTTTTCTGTTTTGTGTCAGCAAACTGTGAGAATAAATTCTTTGTTAAGTTTCCTGTACTTTGTCGCACTTTCTCGCTTTAAAGCATATATCACATCTAGGGTTGATTGGTTTTTTACCTTTTGGTAAAAGGATTCCAAGGAGAAGTTATAGCCTATAAAGTGATTATGTGAGAGTTGTAGAAGTTTGTCTAGGATAATTTCTTACCTTTTCAGTATGATCGAGTAGACGTGAAGAACACAAAATAGTCTTCTCTTGGAGAAGGAACTCCGCGGAGCACCACAGCCAACTACTCACACAGCTTCCGGAAAACGCTTCAATTGATGACGTTCGGACATTCCATTTGGCAGACCTTCATACTCGACACCTTCGTTTTACATCATTCTAACGCTAGTTAGTTTTATTCGTCTTGCTACAATCAAATTTGTATCATCTGTATTACTTTCGCAGCCACTATCCTTATACTTCCTTCCTCTACGGCCGGAAGAAACTCATCTTCCACTACAACATACGTATATGCGTATGAGCGTCTCCATTTAATACACCTTCACAAGTCTACGTGACAACACGCACAATAGTGATGAGAAAAAGCACATACACGTAGAATAGTTAGTGTCGCGGGAAAGAGTGGTTTGCGGGGTGTGGAGAAAGAGGGGAAAGAGGGGAGTTTATGGATTATGAAAATGGAAGCAGAATGCAACATAACTTAACAGCTAACACGTGTGTACAAATCAGCAGACAAAAAAAAAAACAACGACAAATCATTTCACTTTTGTACCCAACTTTCTAGCGGAACTACATAGAACCGAGATAGATACTTTGCTACCCTTTGAAGTGGGGGGGTACACCACAGTTTCCCGTACAAGGTCTTACAATTAAAAAATTAAAAGCGAATCAAAAAGTAAAATAAACAAATGTAGACAAATACGCGAAACTACAAAACAATACTCTGTGGTGGCCGTTCTCTAACCACGCCAACACAGAAAGGGGAGATTGGAGGGGAAATTGGGATTGCAGGCGTGGGTTTAAAGTTCCTTCTTGATTCGCTTGGTGAAGCGTTGCTTTTGCGCTTGCAGGCTCGGTGCCAACCGGTGTATGAATTTGGTTTTCGTCTCCAGCAACAGCGCGATACTGCTGCTCGTTCCGGATGGTCCCGGCAGGGATGGCGTATGTTGATGAGGATGATGCTGTAACAGACCGGATGAGGCGGAGCAGGACATGGTAGAGGAGGATTGGGGATTTGCAAACGATGGACCCGCCTTTAGCTGATTCCACGGCAATGAAAAGCCACCGTTGGTCGGAAGAAGCGGAATAAGCTCACCGAACGCTTGTACCGGCACGTCGTCCGTCACCTGGATGTACTTGAGCGTGTCCACCGTCGGGTAGAGGGTGGTGATCGTTTTCTGCGCCTCCTGTTCGGTGGGTTGTTCCTTCAGCTGGCGCTTCTTCAATCGTTCGATGTTTTTCTGCTCGCGTATCCGCTGCACGTCCCATTTCTTTCGGCGACGCTCATCAATCACCAGCTTGTTGTGCCGTTTAGAGTACGCCTCATAGCTTATGTTCTCTCGCGAAGCTTCACTCGCCGAAACCGGATCCTCCTCACCAGTTGCCCCCGGTGGATGATCGCGCCCATCCTCTGACGGTTCGTCGTCGTTGTCCTCGATCACCGTCCAGGACGGAATCTCTAGTTCGGCCGCCTCGTTCGAGAGTAACTTCTCCAGCTCGGCGGTAACCTCATCGTCCTTCCAGCTGCAGCTGATGTACTGCTTTTGCGTGACCATATAAGCCGGGGCCGGTTTACAGTTGCGCTTTGCCGCCATACTCCCATCAGAAGAGTTGCCCGAAGGACAGTGGAGCGTTGGATTGAAGCATGGACGAGAACCGCCGGGATTGTGATGCTTTTCACTACCATCCGTCGGTTCACTGCTGCACCCGTACTCCATCTCCGACGAGTCCTGTGAGCCACCGGTGGTTACCTCCCTGGATTGGGCTCCTTCCTCTGCCGGCATTTCAGCACTTTCCACCTTAATCAGCTTACAATCATCGTCCTCCGGCTGTTCGCCCTCACTACCGACCGTACTTTCGACGAAGGGAACGTTCACTTCCAGCCCATTATTGGACAAGGATGCGTGCTGCGATGAAGTCTGTGATTCCTGGTACACCTGCGAGCCTTGCGAATCCTGCGAGTCTTGCGATTCTTGCGAATCTTGGGACTCCTGCGATGCCGGTGAATCCGTTTCCATCGTTACCTCGACGGCTCCTTCGTCAATCATTACCATCGGTGTATCGTCATAGCTGCCACCCTGATCGTCACTGGCATACTGCATCGGATTATCATCTTCCTCGCCCATACCATTCGAATCGTATCCACCCTCTTCCTCATCGTCGATCACTTCTGCCTGCTGCTGCAAGCCGTTGTAATTCTCGTACACTTGCTGGGACTGTTGGTGCAGCATATACTGTTGTTGTTGTTGTTGCTGCTGCTGCTGCAGTAACTGCTGCTGTTGTTCCTGTTGCTCATTGTACAAATCCTGCTCTTCCTCGTCTTCTTCGTCCTCGTCCTCATCCGGCTGCTCCTCGAAATCGTCGTTCATCTGGGGCGAAAGAGATTCATCATCGTCCGATTTGGAATAGTTTAGAAAGATTTCCCCATCAACTTCATTGTTTTCCGCGTGGAGTTCTTCCTCATCTTCCTCTTCCTCCTCCTCGTCCTCTTCCTCCTCTTCCTCGTCCTCCTCCTCGTCATCATCACCATCATTCTCGTCATCGTCATTGTAGTACGGAGACTGCAATGCATCGGTCTGCAGCACTATATCGTCCGCGAGATCTTCCTTCAGCGGGGACACAGTGCTGCTAACCTCCGGGTTCCGTATCGGTAGGCACGATCCGAACAATGCACCATCCGTAACGCTCGACGATACGAACGGTGGCGATGAGGACGATTTCATGATCATCGTTCTCAGCCGTCCATTTTCCATCTGGCTGCGGATCGTCAGCGGTGAAACGGTTCCTTCCTGTTTCGGCTGTTGCATGATCATCGGTTGCTGCTCATCGACCGGTAGAGCCAGACCGTTCTGCTGCAGCTGCAGCATCATCATCGAAACGCGTCGATTAGCCATATCGAGCTGATGCTTCAGCACCTCATTTTCATCCTTCAGCCGGATGATCATCTTGTCCTTGTTCAGTATCTGATCGCCTTGCTCCTGTATGAGATCGAGATGCAGCAGCAGGATGGATTGCAACTGCTTAACCTCCTTCATCGCCATTGACGTTTCAGCCGTGCCCGGTTCATTGTTGCTATCACCGGGATCATCTCCCTGCTGATCGTCCGTCAGCACTCCGCTGTCCGAGGCAACATTGTTGGGATAGTAATCATCGTCATTATCGTCCGCACTTTCCTCCTCATCGTATTCGCTTTCGTCCGGATTGATCAGTGGGGCATCGTTACCATTGTGTGCACCATAATCGAACACATCATTCACGAACTCTGCTTCGGCCTCGTTCTCAACGGCTGCCGTCGCATTGTTATTATGTTGCACACTCCTTTCGTCCTCGTACGATGGATCCGCCTGGGTTTCGTCGTCTTCCATCATAAGCGTCTCGTCCTCCATCGAAGGCGACGGAGAGGACGGTTCTGGGGAGGAAGGAACGGATGACGACGGTACCGGAGAGGATGGACGCGGAGATGCCGGCTGCGGCGATGATGGCAACGGTGATGACGGTGAGGGTGAATACTGCGACGGGGACGACTGCTGGAATTGATCATCGCTGTTACACGATTCCTGCGCCACGATGGCCACTTTCGGCAGCTCGCGTGACCCGGCTACCACCGTTGTCGTCGTGCTGGAGGTAGTGACTGCACTCGGTGAAGTCACCGTAACCGGAGCGGCTACCGTGGTCGTGGTCGAGTTGCAATAAACGTGGTCATCCATCGTATCCATCATGTTGATGGCGCTGGCGGAGCTGGCACCCATGTTTGCCGGCCACCAAGAAACATGTACGCCTCGCCTAAGCCCGGAACAACACAGATCGTCGCCAACAGTGCACAACGCACGTGGATGTAAACAAATCAGGAAGATGCACTTTTCTCGTACGCCGCTGCACACCCACAACTGCGGTTCGACGGATGTTTACGGTGTAGTACACGAATTCACAACACTAAAGCGATACATCGGGTTCGATGCAATCGTGGGGAAAACATTACAACAAACGCGTTGCCGCACAGGAAAACAAGCCAAAACTTTTTGCTAAACGACGCAAAACAACGCAGTAAAAATCCGTTGACGTTGAACTGTCAGGAGCGCGTTGACAGTTGCACAATGACGGGTTGACGGACAAAATGTATGTTTTACTTTGAACGTTTTTCCCTAGCGGCAAATTTAATTATCACAAAATCCTCTTCAACGATTCAAAGATAAAGCGATAACATAAAATAATCTTAGTTTGCTTAGCGAATGAACAGTTTATAAGGAAATTTATGAAACTATAATTTATTCAACATAAATGGTCATGGATTGAGGTGCACCATCCCACTATGCCTTGTCCGGGTTCTATGCTTTGCGTTTATAGATACCGATTTACTAACTGAGTTTTGTTTTGTTTGAAACAATCCGTCGAAATAGCTAAATATATACGAATAATTTTAGTTTCTCTTTTCATTATTTTCATTTGGAACAGGTCTAATCGCAAATTTGACTATAAACCATGAATAACAGCAGCATTCGTGTGTTAAACTTTCGTACACCGTTTCAGCAGTGGGATACGAACCCTGCACAGAACTTTTGCATATTTTCTGGAATTTTCTTCCGGTATTCCGCTTCATGCTTCGGTAATTCCGTACTCCAATTAAACTATACCGCTTAGATGGTGATTAAAATTTGCTAGTTTATTGTACATTTTGGATGCTACCAAATTATCTATAGTTTCTAAAAATAATCACAGTATCACAAAACAGTAGGACTCATATTTGTAGTTTCGATTGACTATGTACGGACACTATTGTAGTTCCGTTTCTGTGCGTTTTGGTAGGTTCCGCGTAAATACAACTTCCACATTCGCGGGCAACCTGCTTGATGTAATCACATGGTTCCTTTTACGCTCCTTTCATAACGGACTGTTTCTTTGTAAATGGTAGAAGGTAACGAGAAGACAGTTTAAAAACGGACAATAAGTTAACAAGCTTATACGAGAAGACGGTATTTAAAATACTTGTGCAAAACAACAAAACTATGTACAAACAAAACACACTCCACCACGCGGTTGTGATGATGGGAAGATGTGGTGCACCGAGAGCCACTGTACCAGCCAGGGCCGCTAGAAGCAAATATCTGTGGGGACGGGAAAGCAATAACTCCATTAATAAAAAGCATAACGGTTTGATGGTAACCGTTCGATAACCTACCAAATAACACCTATCCGTATCGTATCACCAGCACCGCTACCAGCGTCAGCTCCCTCCTCGTCAGTAAAGGTGTTGAAAATTAACGGCATACCCTCCATACTTTCCTGCGCCAGCAATGGAACCGGATGGGACAGTTCACTCGTTGCCCACAGATAAAGATCCAGCGTTCGTTCGGTACAATCGGCAATGAATCGCACAAACGGACGGATGTCACCCTCGTTGGCCAGCTGTAAATAGTTGTAGTACTTGTGCCGATGCTGTTTCTGTATTATCACCGGTGGATAACCGGCACGCATTAACAGCGTGTTCATTAGTAACCGTGACGTGCGACCATTACCATCGCTGAATGGATGTATGTGCACGAGTTTGTAGTGTGCCATTGCCGCGTACTTGACCGGATGCATCAAAAACACCTGCTCCGAGTTGAGCCAGTTCTCGAACCGTCCCATCAAAATCGCCAAATCGCCCGGACCGGGTGGGATGTGACCGCCGACGTAAACTTGCGTACGACGAAACTCACCTCCCTCGATTGGATCCACGTGGCCTAGCACACGCCGATGTATCTCCAAGATGTCCTTCAGTGTAATGTAATCATTTTTGTTTACCAGCGTCGCGTTGATGTACTTCAGGGCCGCATCCAGACCAAGAATTTCGTTATGCTCGTCGATACTCTTCCCATCGACGGCCATGCGCGTCTCCAGAATCGAACGCGTTTGGGCTAAACTCATCGTATTGCCCTCGATACCGACCGAATGGTAAATGTG
Source organism: Anopheles rivulorum (assembly GCA_018908115.1). Classification (NCBI taxonomy): domain Eukaryota; kingdom Metazoa; phylum Arthropoda; class Insecta; order Diptera; family Culicidae; genus Anopheles; species Anopheles rivulorum. The sequence goes on along the minus strand of STHB01000003.1, from coordinate 2,095,732 downwards.
CTGAATGTAAGCTTCCTTTTCCGCTCGCTTCAGAGCCATGTTGGACGCGTGCACCGAACTCAACGCATCCCGCTTCCGGTCCAACGCTTCGAACCGTTTGGCATCCATCTGTTCCACGATTTGAGCCGTGCGCTGTCGGTTGGCCAGGGCTTCCGAATAGTACGGATTAACCGTAAGTGCTTGCGTGTAGTACTGATCGGCCGACACCACGTCCTGTTGGTTGTGCTCAAGGAATTCACCATACTTGGTGAGAATCTCCGGATGCTTCGGGGAGAGTGCGAGAGCGTGCTGAAATAATCGCAGCGCCTTATCATCCTTTCCGAGCTGCTTCATTTCCAGTGCCATTTTCAGCGATCCAAGCGCTTCCTGTTCGTTCGTTAGTGTGTCCTGTTTCTCATCCGACGATGTGGCTAGCTTCCGTGCTGGCAGGTACGGTTCCATTACGCGCGTTTCATCCGCCAACCTTAGCATCGATTCGTCCGGAAGATGCCGTGGGGCGTACAGAGCCCGTCCACCCTCGGAACCGACGCGCCGAACCGAACCCTCCGTTTGTCGGTGGGGCGAAGACGGGACAAAGTCCAGCAGGATAAGCATAAGCATCGAAAATAGTACGCCACTGGCAAAGATGGTGATAACATGACACTTGGTCTCTCGCAAATGCTGCTGCCATCGTTGTTTGTTGGCGCTGAATGGCGTTTCACTTACAGATCGCTTTCGTTGCCTGTGGGCTGTGGAGTGCTCGGACGAGGTAGAACTTTTCCTTCGCTTCCTTTCGCTAGCCTTGGCGGTAGAGGTGCCATTTGCGTTGGTACCAAACGTGCCATAGCACAACTCCAAACGCTTACGCTCGATGTCGAAAGTCATGGTTGTGCTGGTGAGTGCATACTATTAGTACAGGCAGCTGCTTGAAACGAAACTTTGGCCGTTTGAGAGGATTCTCTTTTCGCGACAGAAGCACCAAATCAGCGTACGTGTCTGCCGTTCCCGTCCTTATCACTTGCAGTTTCTCTGGATTTGTTTGAATTTTCTCGCGCAATTTACCAGCTGATTAAACGCCTACTGCATTGACGTGGTGGTGTATGTTTATGGTTGTTTTGACAGTTGGCAGTGTGCCACTTTCCAGGCATAATAGGAGAGAAAAAGTATGCTAAACTAAGTTTTACGAGTTGTTTAAAAATGTTAAATGAGCAGAATCAATATAAAGGAAGAATTTACATGTGTCCGCAAATATCTTTAGTCCAGTTTATTGACGTTTTTAATTATTTAAAGCTGACAGCACAGCACAAACTGCACAATGGTTTGGCAACACTGGCATCCTCCATGTAGTGATGGGCCGTTGATTTCGGAATCGCAATTTTAAACACCATATTGTTTTCAAAAATGTATTTAACATTAAAACGACAGATATTTGTAAAGTATTTTAATAAATAATGTCCGATTTATTTTTATTTTTGTCTTGCTCAATTGTTCCACGCGTTTTGAAATCATGCAGGTGGAGAAAAAGTAAATTTCTTGAAAAATTAAATTTAAATAGCTTTCAGTTCCTCCCTCCATTAGCACGCTGTGTAGAGGAGCTATAAGATTTTCTGAAACGACACCGAGTGTCAAATCATTCCTCAGTCTCACTGTGTTTTCGCGGCCAGTGCAAAAGAAGGCTGGATGTGTTTTGTGCGTGCTGAGCGAATTTTTTCGTCGCGCATAATTATCGCAAATTTTCATTTCAATCTGTCCCATTTCGAGTTAATTGGATTCGCATCCTTTGCCCCCTTTAAACACGGTTTAGCTTGATTTGCCGTATTAATAACAGTGAAGTGAGTAAAAATCAAAGTATCTTCCACCTCATCAAACAGTAGAAGGAATTGTCGCTTCCCGAATAGTGTTGCTACAGAAGAGAGGAGAAAAAAAAAAACAATTCCAAATCTTTCATCCATAAGCATAGTGGTTACGGACTTGCGGCTGTTGCGTTTGTTTTACCCTCTGAATCGGTCACCTATACGGAAGAACCCCTTGGCTTTCTTCGCCAACAACCACACTGTGTGTTCTAGTATTTTCTTGTTCTGGTGCTTCGGATTCGCGTTTCTTCAGCAGTATCAGATTCTCGAAAGGTGTTTCGCTGGGTGCGTTTGTATATGATCGTGTGTATATGTGTATGTGTTCGACCAATGTCTGCAAAAGCAGACAACGCTATGTAGCCACAAAGGGTGGAAGAAAAACCAATCTCGTAAAGTGTAAGCGCTAAAGATTACCAAAGTTGAAGCAAAAAAGTACTACCACCGTTGTGCGTGACGCGATAAGGAAAAGGGATTACCACTGATTCTTCTCCGATGAAAGAAGAACCTATGGACGAAGGCAATCGCCAGTCTAGCAGCAGGTGATGTGTATGTGTTGGGTGGTGCGCAGTCTGTGAAAAATACGTTTTTGGTCGTAGCCCATACTTTTCCTTTCACATTACGATCGCGAATGTCAAACAGGTCCCGTTCAATTTTGACAGTCGTCGCTTGAAACAAAAAAAACCAAAATAAAGAAAAATTCCCAGCCTGCTACGGGTTGGTGCGTATGTGTGCAGGCGCGCGAGTGTGTTGAGCGTACGTGCATTCCCAGTGCAAAGCGTGCGACTGTGTGCGTGCTAATACAGTGTGTTCGTTCATTAGAGCGTAGTGTTTTTTTTGTTGTGTGTTGTGATTGGTGGTGAAAAATGTTTTCTGCACAGTTTTTCTTTTGTTTAATGCGCTCTCTCACCTCTTCGTCGAGGCTGTGTTGTGTTGTGTAATGTAAAATTGTAAACCCATTACAACCCACTAGGCGGGCGCACACGATGTTTGGCGTTTTCTGTAGCGTTCAGCTCTGCACGACCACCTTCTCGTTCCCATGCCGCGCTGTGCTAAGCACGGATCAGCTGCAATCAATAGAAGAAGCTCGGCAAAAGTTGTCTCCGGGTTTTCATTGTTTTTAATTGAAGCACAAGAAAAAAAAAATCACCCACACACACAGAAACGAAACCAAGAGACCACTCTTGCGAAAGAACGAAAAGGAAAGTCACCATCAGTAACCATAACAACGTGTGCGGAATCGAACAAAAAAAAAAAAGCATTCGATTGACTACTCGTTTACGATTACAACGGCGCGAGAAAAGTGAAAAAGGTAAGCGCATTTCGGGGAAGAAAAAGGAGGTGGAGGGAAAAGCGTTCGTTGTAGAATATCCAAGCAACCGTCCATCCCCTATTTTCCTACCCTTAAACACATACACACACACACACACACACACACACACACAGTGTTAGAAAAATACAATCAACACAGCACAGGGTTATTTGTTGGCAGCGGAGTTTTTCGCGAAAACAATTTATCGCGCAAACAGTTATCGCTGCAATAGTGTGCAAAAAATGGAATGGAAGGCAATGCACCGGGCAAGGCAAACTACTCTGGTGCGTCGCTAGTTGGTTGTGTAAACCAGCAGCTACTATCATTGTGCTCTCCGATCATTCGCACATACACACTCGCACAGAGGCACTCTAACGAGTCACGTAAACAATATCGATGATAAATGTATTGTGCTGCGGACTAAACGCGCCCAGCATCACCCAACACGAAAAAGATGATGTTGTTTATTATAGTGAAAGCTAGATGCAAATTTTGGAAACGTTATGCGGTACGTCTGATTAGACTTTTATATTGCAACGTTAAATAACTGCTTTGATCAACCTGTTTGCCTTGCATGAAAATATGTGCAGCAAACACTTGTAAGAAACGAGGCAACAACAGCGAGCGAGAGACAGAGAGAATGAAAGAGAGCAACAAAATGCATCGCCTGCTAAGAGATTGTGACTGACCCTTTCTGTTTAAAGTAGTAGAAAGGGAGAGAAAAAGCGATGGGATGCTGTATAAGCGATGGTGCGATGCGTTGCAGACGAGAAAGAAGAAAAATAAAACAAAAGAAAAGTCGTGCAAAGTGACGAAGAAAAGCTGCAATGCAAAGATGCTTAAAGATAGAAGAAAATAAGATGTATAATGAAAAGAAGACAATGCAAAGCAACAATTCATTCCACAGACAAACACACACACGCGCACATGTATACAAGTGGGGGAAAAGCAGCTGTTGAAGCCCCAGTACAGACACTTGTTTTACGTAATATTTTTGCTTTTAAGCGCAGAAGGTGCGCCATTGTTGTATTGGGAATTCATTTTAGACGACATCCCATTTTGTGTCACTGTGACGTTTATCATTTGGGGACATTTGTTAAAACTACATGTGCCGTTTTTTTTTTGCTCTGGTATTTAGTCCACAGTAGTGACCTCGGTATTGTCGTGTAAGCATTTTTCGCGCACGCCTACAAACAACCGGGAATTCCTCGTTTGCCATCTTCCCGGTATGGTGGAATGTGCCCATGTCTAATAATAAAATACATCACACGGAAGTGAGATCTTGTGGCGCTTTCGTGTAGATGATCGTCATTATTCTTGGGTAGGAGGTTTATGTCAAGGAATCTATGGAATATGATTTGATTTATTACTTTTTTAATAAAAATTAATAGTATTTCTTTCGATTGTGATATTATTCTTTTAGAATTTTATTCATGCTAAAGAAATTCAATATGATTTATTTCAATATGAAAAGAGTCATCAAAATCCCCAAGACCTTATCAGTACTAACATAATTCATAATTCTTGCTGATGCAACATTTCCTCGTTTGAATTATGGCTGATAAAAATAATGGAGTGCTTCCAAAATTCCTCCCTTATCGCCGCTTGATTGTTTCCAGCCTTTACCACTTGGACGTGTGTATCCTGCTGCTTAAGAATTTCATCTCATTTGTTTCAATACAAAGCTTCTCGATCGTGACCACTTCTGCGCAGTGTCTGCAGTTGAAGAAAATGCATCCCACAACCACTTATGTCTCCCATACGGCCCAACACGGCCATCGAATGGTTCAAGTGGGAAAAACACTAACCAAATGGAATGAAACAATCAGCCATCAAATTCTCCTTTCTTCCTACCTTGCCGGTTGCCTTTGATGCAAAGGAAAGGAAAATGATTTGCTTCTGGGCAATCATTCACGGTTCTAAAGTTATGCGGAACACATCAAGCACAACTTGTGGCGTGTTTTTTTCTCCCCCCATTTCCCATTCGGGCATCCTTTGTAGTGGAGTAACTTTGTTTCTGTGGCACGCTACTAGTTCTCGTACCCAAGTGCATTTCCGGGGCGGTTAGTAAATGAATAGGCATGCACATGCACACATACGGACGCAACGCTTGCATTTCCGTGTCAATCAAAACGAGGCATTTTCCTTCGTAGGTAGACAAAAAAAAACTCATACACACAAGAAAATGAAGAAAAAGCGCTGTGTGAGGTCGGAAAATCAAAATTAATTTATTTGAACTTTTCATTTTCTTAAACACATCTTTTTGTGCCCCCTCACAAACATGCAGGAGGAAATTGGCTTGGCACTGGTTAAGCGGCTGTAATCGATTTTCCTTTCGCTTATTTTCCGTTGTTCGGCTTAGTTGGTGGACGGTTGAGTTGAATCGTTTCTGCAGCTCGGAATGAAGCAGGGCAAAAGAAAATGCGTCACCTTTACCACGCGACCCTTCGCCCTGTGGGAAGTAGAGTAGCAAATAATTTCCCCCGAAAGCGTTGTTTTTTCCCGCAGCGGGTGTAAGCAACACTCGCCAAAGTAAAGTGAGAAAAGATGGCAAATCCCAGCCCGGGGTGTGTTGGGAAATGCAATAAAGAACAGTCCACACGATGTACGGACGGGCGGGCGTGTGGCTTAACAGCATTTCCATGGAAATTAAATCGGACAGAAGCTAAAACCACCGGAGCGAGTGGACAAGCGAATGGGAAGAGAGAGAAAAAAATGTGTCCAACCGGATGAAATGTAACATCTTCTCTGGAAGCGTCGGAATCGAACGACCGGAATACCGGTGGCAGTTCGTTGCACCGGGTTTTATCAGTCAGCTTCTTTCCAGCTACCTAATAGTCGTTGAACTCTCACTCTTTTTCTCGCCTTTCTTACTTCTTTTTTCTTCGGCGAGGAAAACCACTTTCTTCCCAGGGTTTGTCCCTTGTCCCTTGTCTTGCCATGTTGTACACCGGTTCTTATCGACACGACACGGTTGGGGCTATCAGCAGAAGGGCTGTGCAGAGAAGCTGTGTGACTTGAACCGGACTGCATTCCAACGCACATGGAAGTGCATAAGCAAAGTGGTGCAAGTGACACACTCACCGCGCGCACCGTCGTCGGCCAAGGCGCTTGACACAATCGTTAGGTTCATAGCACTCTGCGAAAGGTGTTTGGACCGTAAGGTTTAACGGAGCAACTCGAAACCGTCCCGTTGGCTTTGCCGTAAGCGCCGTGGGAAATCGATCCGCGTCGATACGAGCTTTTCACTGCTCGATGTGAGCGAGGAGGAAATTTAACACGGTACCGGGACGGTACTTTGTGTTGTAGATAAGGGAAGGTAGCTTAGTCGCTTTTTTAGAGGCAGTGATGTTTGATAATGCATAATGGGGTAATAATAACAAGTGTTGGCATTTGGTTGGGAGTTGAAAGATAAACGTACCTGACAGTGCTTAAAATAAATATCCCATGATTAGTCCCAACGCAGGATCTATTAATAATTGCTCTGCTCTAAGTTGCTCTAAGAGTAAGTTCCTTTCATATTTCCATATTGCATTGTATCATCCGCATATTCATCGCTTTTTGCTAGTTATAAGGCAACATGTGATCTCTGTCAACATTGCCTGAATACTGTCGAGTAGCACATTTTTGCATTGTCAATCCAACAATAAATATATTAACTTTCCTTACTGCAAGAAGTGTGAGTGTTCGTATCAGCATGATCAGCAATATTATGGTCCGAGGCAGAAGTATAAGAAAAATTAGATTAAATTACATACAATCAGCATGAAACATTAGACGACGGATCGGTCTCCAACGGTGGTGTACGAAGGTAGGCAACAAAGGTTTAGAGCTCGCATAGCCCTTGAAAGGGTCATTTATATCGTGCATGCCTACCATCGCAGCGCATTGTTGTCCAACGTGTCACACACATCCAAGACGCGGCGCCACACGCTTGGTGATCGGGTGAAAAAAGCAAAAAATGCTCCAAATAGCAGACGTTTGTGCGAACCTACAACACATAGCAAACCTTTACATTCGCTTTGGTGGTCTCTGGTGTCTTTAAGAGGTTATTTTTTTATTGCTACTGGTCGTCTATTTTGCGTTACCTCACATGCTCACCTTCTCGCGTAATTTTTTTGGAGCTCCGAACTGAAGTTAAACTTTGGTCTCCAACCGGCTTCCCGTGTTCTTGAGCAATACCTTGATGCCAATACCGGTTCCTTCAATTGGGTGTGTTTCGATTTCTTTTACTGCCTGCTTTGCTCATTCTGCTGTGTGTCACGAAATTTGACACGAAGTTTGGCACTGTAAGTGTGTGTGTGTGTTTGCGCCCCCTTGAATCCAAACGCGACTTTAACGATCATCTTGCGCGATGATGCAATCCGCTGGGAAGCTAGATTTAGCCAAAAACGCAAAAGCAAACCCCTAAAGCGGAAACCTCCGAAACAAATTTAAAAAAAAAATGACACCAAATGTGGCGTAAATGGTGGAACCTTCTTCTGAATGTGGTGGTGCCCGCGATATGCTTCTTGTGTTGTACCACCCAAGCAGTTGCGACTGCGAGTTCTTTTTTGGGTTATTTTGTTTTTTGGCGGCCAGTTTTTGTCTACCACGCTACCACGCTAGGGAAGAACGCTTAGTGTCCCGCTTTAGACTGCTTTTTCTTCCTCGTTGTCACCACCATAAAACATGGTGATGATTGCTTTTTTGGGCATCCGGCTGGAAAAGTCAGCCCGAAGTTGATTTTTTGTTGGGGTTTGTGGAAATGCATAAGGAACAGAAGTAGACTTCAGTCCAAAAACAAACCCTGCAAAACATATAGAGTGGTGTCTCCCGGGATTCAAGAGTTTGTTTGTTTTTGTCCACTGTTCATGGTAATATTATGGTGTGTCCTGCTCAAACGAAGCAGTTCATTCTGTCAAACAGGATTTCATTAGAGCGGTTCTGTATACCGGACGGAGCGTTTATTTCCTTTCTTTTTCCCATTTTTTGGGCAACGAATTGTGGAACGTGTTGTGGAGCACCGAAATAACATCCAAATTTAAGTATGCCCCGTTATTGGAACATCCGGTTACGTTTGATTCGATTTACGATGGTTCAAAGTGAGTTTGGATGTTAAAGAGTATTTTAGCGAAAGCAGACTTTAATGAAATTATCTTTAAAGGATGTAATAATTTAGAAAATTGTGTTGAGAAAACAGAGAAAAAATGAACTTTAAGCATTCGGTTGTTTGGCGTGATTTCTCATGACATCTCAGTCTATAAGTTAAGTCTATTTGATCATGATCATTCTGTACTAAAACTATTTTAAAAATATAAATACTCTTTTGCCCTTTCACAATGGAACTTCTCTTTATTCTTGTGATGTAACTATCATTTTTAATACGTATTGATAAGCCAATCCTCGGCTTGATTTATCAGTTATCAGAACTGGTACACACAGTCCGCAGACAGAAATCCATACCTCGAACGATTAGCAACCATTTATTCCATGAAACGAAAGCAAAACCCCTCACTCTGGGGTAACTATACAACCTCCACGTCGTTACGAGCAGCTGGCAAACCGATCGACGAAACGAAGTCTTTAATTAGGCGAAGAAAGTGAAACTAAACAAACGCGAAATGGTCCGTAGGCAGCAGCAATTAGCAGCGCTAGGGAACTAACACCTTCAACGTGGGTGTCGCACGTTTTGCTTCCATTTGTCTGGATGTTTCAGTCAAGAAACGATGCCTCAAGCCATACCATCGTTGGGCCATTTTTCCGCTGTTCTTATGCTTCGGGCAATTATTCTGTATTTTTTTGTGCTGTTGTGTTGCTTAAGAAAACATTATTTTAATCAACAAAAATTAGCGTTTACATTCTGGTTTTTGTGTCCTGGACAGCTGTACTGGACAATATAACTTTTCTTTAATTAGTGCCTCCCATTCGTACTGTTGAAGGTATGTTTTATGAATTGTGTACAATTTCGGAGTTAGTTTTAGGGTTCGCTATTAAAATGGCAAGAAGTACGCAGTGTAAACGCTAATGGAGCAAAAATGGCTTTCGCAAGCAAAAAAATTTGCAAGATAAAAATGATAAGGGCATTTATACGTGAATGGCTAATAATTATTTTTTAATGTGCTAGTTGGAAAGAAGAACCAACGTTGTTTCACAAGCTATCTTGTTGTCGTCTGAAATAGAAAAAAATATTATAAAACCTAACATAATGCGTCATCGAGACACTTAAAACGACAAACGATCCTTTCCATGTGAGGATGAATTTCATCGAAGAAAAAAATAATACGATCGGTCGCGCGAAGTCAAGTAACAGAGACCCTTTTTGTCTGTCTTCCAACGACCTTTTCGAACCAATAGTTGCCTCGTTGCTGCTGAGCAGATTCGCATGTAAGAAGGGGAGGTTTTTTGTTGTGAGGTTCCAAACAATTTATCGTTTGTTTTGCAAAATTTTCAAAATGGCCACTGTCCTTGTATTTTTTCCCTATCTATCACTTACCTATTTTTGCTCCGCTTCACAAGGGAGAGAGTTGTCCTTGACTGGAAGTGGAGCATATATGTGAGAATGAAAGCGCAATTCGATAAATGTTATTGTTTTTTTTGTGCTGTTTCGGATGATCTTTTTTGTTGTTTCACGATCGTGCAAAACCATCCAAAAGCTAAAGGTGGTCCGTTTGAGCGTCTGCAATGGGTGGAAAAGTGTCGAAAACCGGTCAATAATGATGCGCGTTGCGCAGCGCACAGCACGAACAATGTAGATATAAATTGGAGCCCCTAAAGGGAGACGCAACAGCAGCAGCAGCACCATTTAAGGTTTCGCTTGTTTGCTCGTTTTTTGATGCTTCTTTGTGTTCGCATGTTTGTGACTTAAAAAGTTGCAGCGTCAGTTTTTGAGGTAGCGGAATAAATGCTTTTCATGAGTACCAATGACGCTAGTTAATATCATTATTCATGATCAAATTTGAGCTACACCAAGTTCTGACTCAAAAAACAAATATTGAGAGGGAACTTTATTAAAGAATATTAAAAATTAAACATATGACAATAGGAAATGTAGCTTCACCAACTCGTAGTACCTAAACGATACGAACGTCTCATCAATTATACCACAGATGATGGAAAACAATGAATTCCCAACAATCTTTTACGTTGTGTGTAATTATATCTGTAGATCTCTTTTCAAGGTTATTTGGCAAAAGTTAAACATGGCATTTTGTGCTCATGCTTCTCTAGCAGTAACCTATATTTAAACCTAATTTAAATCCAATAACTGTGAATCCCATCGGGCCGACCGTTTTGCAACCCGTGCAAAAATATAAAATCTTAAGCGGTCTCTGACACGGACGTGATTTAACACAAACGTTACATAAAATATTCATTACCACACACACCACCACAGCAATACACCATTCTTTTGGTTCGTCGCAGTCCGGTTAGGAGAAGGTACACATAAAATATACATTCCCAAATTTGTCTCACATCGTAACCGCTTTGGGCTGCGTACACAGAAGGGGAGTGGGTGGTTGTTTTCCTCCAGAAATGAAGCCCAAAACACACATTTCCCAAGGAAAAGCCGCATCTTCCTCACAGCAGTCAGCAGCATAATGCTCTCGTTGTTATGCTTCATTCGCTTCTTGATTACTTGAACGACGTACCAAGCAGTGGAGACGATCGGGAGATTTGTTCATTAAACTTTACGCCTTTTGGGCACTCACACCCCCACCCAAACTGTTTCTTTTCTCACCTTCTTCTTCTTTTATGCAACCGGGAGGGTCTGTAGTTCACACTTGTGTTTTTATTTCACTTTTTTTTTTGGTCACAACTCTCGCCTTGACGCCTTGCCTCCGTACGGACCGGCCAGACACAAGGCTGTACTACTGTGGTACAGATAATTTATTAATGGTCGTTAGCTTTCAGGCAGTCTTCAACTTTCTGCCACTAACGATGGTGATGATGATGCAACAGAATGCAGAATGAGGAGTCTTCGCAGATATGCCTACACCCGCCGCCGTAAGAGGCGAAAAGTGTTTGAGTTGTTGGTTAAGTTGGGCTGCAAAATTGTCCCGTGTGTATGTGTGTTTGTTATCGAGTTGGGAATGTTTTTCCAGCAGTCGAGTGCCAGTCCTTTTTTCCCAGTAGGTTCATAATCGATTTGCTAAACTTTGATGCCTGCAGATGCTTTAAGGAAAGGTACAGTAAGGTACGGTTGGAAATGGGAGCAAGTTCACACATGAAGCGCATAGCAAATGTGAAGAACATCATGGAATTTTGTTTATAAAGGAAGAACGTTCGAGTCTCGGCTCAAAATTCCATGAAGATGGGTTTTGCAATCTTCTTGGCAAAGAACGAATGTTTGAATACTTCATTGAAAAGATTTGCTTTTAGTTCATATTACTTTAATAAGGGTTAAATACGTCGTTTTAATGTTTACACATTACATAAAACAATTTTTTCATTGAAACAATGAAATTTAAGATTCGAGGCTTTACATTGTAAACTATTCACATTACATTAATTACTGTTTAAACTTATATCTGAGTAATTATGACTTAAAATAAAGTAGGAAAAGATGTGCAATAATGCAATTGTATGGCAATTGATTTCTCCTTCAGCTATCAGACGAATATAATATAAATTCCGATTTAATTGCAATGAACTTGCCAACAATCTCGAGTGTGTTCTTTGTAACTCTGCCAGTTGGGGTGTGAAACGAACATTTTGGCTTGTTTTTTTTTTTCGTCGATCGGCCCATCGCCAACAGAACATCACCTGTGCCGGGTGTTCTACTTTCTTTCCCATCCAAAAACACCACGATTTGTGGCCCCGTTTCGACCGCAATCTTACACCGATCAATATGATGCCACCCGCGCACAACACCACCGGGTGACCGTTTTCTCCATTTCCGGCTGAAAGAGAACTGAACTGAGCGTATGTGTGTTCATTTTTGTTGTTTGATCTTTTTTCAGTTCACGGCTGGGATTTCACTCACCGCCCCACAAAACGTTCAATGTCATTCTAACGGATAATCCCGGCAAACACGGCGCGCGGCATGATCATCAGCAGAGCCCATCTTTGTTTCGTTAGCGGCGTGTAAAGCCAATCGGTCAAGCAAAACAGCCCCAGCCAGCAGTCGTCGCGCACGTTCCCATACACATGTGGTGGTGATGCTGGCGTGTCGTTCGAAAGCTGTTGGTTTGGCCTACATAATTCGGTACAAAAGCAACACCGGCATCGACTACCGGGTCCCGGTCAGTTCTGTTCGGTTCGATACAAATCGACCAGCATGATCCCGCTCGCAGATCACCAGCAATGCGCCGGGGTCAAACTTTTGGGGAAGAATTTCATTAAAAGCACATTGGTGGACACAGTGCACCGTTTCCGAATTGGGGCCACATTTCGACCTGCCAGTGCGGGGTTGTTTCTGAGGCTGGGTTTTTTGTAATCGTTGTTTTTACCCGAAATTTTTGTCTCCCCGCGGGTGTTCCAGCCAAGTTCAATCACATTTTCAGGGTCGGTATGGTTGGGTGTTCCAGTTGAAAGAGCGTACATGACTGTTGTTGGGACAGGCCACGGTATCCAACGGTCAGCCACAGAAGGTTTACCAAGCCAGCAAGACACGAGCGATGCTGGGCGAATGTTTACAATTCTTTTTAATGTACGTTTTATTGCCCGCCTCGGCATCGTGGTTTAGGCATCTGTTTACGGTTGGCCCTCGGGTGGGTAATTCCAGCTTGCGATATGTTCTGGCATTTGGGCGTGAGGAAAACATACACACACATATACACACACATACACACATACACATATATACCATCGACTTTGTGCAGATTGTTTGGGTGGGCGAAGTTGGAAAATCATCTGGAAAAGTTGATGCTACAGCTGGAATCTAACCCATAAAAAGGGATTTGCGTTAAACTAACAAGATGCGGAATCATTCCGACACAGCTGGAGAATGTTGAAACAATGCATTTTGTTTGCTCTCTTGGTAGATTTTGTTGTTTTATTTTCGATTTGTGTGGAGATCTGCTTATGAATGAGTGAAACTGCTTGTTAATTTTTGCAAAAAAATTGTCGTTTAGTCTGAATTTAAAAGTAAATTAGACAAGTAATCTGGAATAAATAAAACAAAGTTGTTAACAAGAATAAAGAATATGATTTAAGAACAATAGTTTAGAAAACATTGTAATGCAATTTTATCAGTAACTGGACGTTATATTGCACTGACGTGCTTTATTGTGCTGGGGTCTCGGTACCGGTTGAATCAACCGATGCTCACTCGGCAAATATATGTATATTCATGTCCATATCCTTTTGTGTGCCTTACTGCGAATGGTTGTTTTCGTGGGTGGAAATCCCTCACCCATATCTGTGCCATAAGATCTCATTCCAACCAACCGACACGGACGTTGGCGCCATTCCTTATCCGTGCCCATCCGACAAGGGACCCATTCGGCTTTGTTTTTCCACTGCCCTTGACGTAGGTGGCACGCATGTGTTTTTGTGTGACCGCGGCATAACCACCCACGCTACGGGGAGGGAAAATTCCACCACCCCCAAACGGAGGGGGGAGGGGGGGATGTGCCAGTTGTTGCATGCGCTCTCTCGTCCGCCCGATGAGCCGCTGAGTGATTGCATCCTGTCAAAACTTTGGGGAAGAATTCTTGGAAGAGGCAGGAACAGTGACGCCCTCGGTGCGGCAAAAAAAGGATTTTCCCTTCGCTGGTTCAAAGTCGTTGCAAACGTCGTTTGGGGCGTTGCCGGGTACACGTGGTGTAGCCGACGTGTGTCCTGACGATAAAGTTCGCTCCACGGTCCAATGCTTCACGGGCAAATATCGATCACGATTTAGCAGGACATGCTCTTGGAGCTAATTGAGGATAAGCCGTCTCTGGTCCTGCTGAAGATGGGAAAATGAAGCGGACATAGAGAGGAAGGAAGGCAAAGATGACGAGGGGAGGGATGAGGGGGGGGGGGGGGATCGAAAACCATGTTATCCTCTTTGTTACCTCTCCCTTCAGGTCTCGCTCAAGGTTACCCATTGAGAGGAATCACACACACGTACAGTCGTCCAAGAATGGGACGGCAAAGGATTCGTTCACAAAAGCCATTCCCGTTTCCAAAAACCGCCCACGGAGACCATTATGAATTCCTCGCCGTTTGACCGCGCATCCCGTGTCGCGCTGCCGCTTCGTTTCGCTTGTGCTCGTTTCGCTCTCGTGTTGGCTCTCGGCTGCTCTCTTGGTCCCGACGCATCCAGACGGGATCTCGCATGTGGCGCATGTGCAGGTGCAGTGCCCGACTCCGAGCAACAACCGTGTGCTATGCCGTGTGTGTTTGTTTGATTGAGGAAAAGCGCGTCATGCTCTCCCGGTGTAACACACAGGCACACACACCGATACACGCGCGTGTCCGCTCGTCCATGTGACCGTCAAAAGGAAATTGCTCTCTTTATGTAACACACGATACACAAGGTTCACAGTTCGGGCCAACTTCATTCAACTCCTGTGTCGGACTCCAGTCGGGTACTCGGCAGTCCACTGCCATGTAGCTCGGCAGCACTCGTGGTCTAGCCGTTGGACGCAGCAGTAGTTACGGAAGCCCCGATGGGTACGACCCGATGCGGGCACAAAGTTCCGAGTGGTGGTTAAACGTGCGTTTCGTGCGTGTGTGCTGTACGCCACCGGGCCATCGGGAAATGGTGGTCAAATTGAACTCCGGAACACTGCATCCAATCCACCACGGGGTGTACGCTAGGTGCTAGGTTCGTTATTACGTAAAATACTCCTATCTTCTTCCCCCTGTCCAACCCTTCCCTTAGGTTCGCGTGTACGTGTGTACGTGTGTGTGTCTGTGTATGTACCTGGGTACGTTCACGTTCGTCTGAAGTGTGCGGTTGTTTCGTGACTTTTTGCAAGGCCACGGTTGAGCGGCGACCTCTTCGCTTCCGAAACCAGCGTAGTACAGTGAGCGAAATCGAATTATCGGGTGGGCAGGTTGTCTTGAGTAGTTTCAAGTTTCGCGTGTGTTGTGGGCCCCGCGGTTGACTAGTGTTTCCTGAAAGAGACAGCGAAGAAAAAAAAAACAAAACAAAAGGTCCAACTCCCAGCAAAAAAAAAAAACGGCCAGGATACTTTCATATTTGTTTCCCTTTTTTTCCACGCTCTGTCAAGAAGAAGGTCATGCTAAACTTCAGCAAGGTGGATAGCTAGACTACCCCGATGTTTGCTGTCGCTACATCTGCATTCATCAAACACAAAGCGCCTCGCCAAAAAGGCATCCGCGTTGTACCATCTGCTTAACGACCGACTAGCGTGTCTCGTTAGCGATGGATGTGTTAGGCTTGGAATTGTAAATATCAACAGTGCAGTTGTTACGGTTTCGTTACGTTGTTATGCCATTTCGGGTGGCTATGGATACCGTACCGTTGCCCTGGTGGCCGTTTGAAATGTGTTGCATATACTCGTATGATCAGGGTTTTGTGTATTTTATTAAAAGATGAATTTATTGTTATGAAAATAAGGAAGGGGTTCCTTTTGTAAACATTAAGGTTTGGAATTTTTTGGAGCCTGAATTTAAATTTAAATAGTTAAAAATGAAATTTATGAATATGTTTTAATTCTCCAGCTAACGCGATTAAAATGGTAATACCTTTTACTTATTTAAGCAAAGAAATAAAGCCCCTTTTTGTCCCTGTTGTTAGTTCACAATAAGTACGGGTAAGAATCTTGATCAAACCGAATGCGAGTTTTATTCTCTAATCAATATAAATTTTGCAAGTAATCAAACAACATTAGTTTTAATAACCTTTTCCCAATTTTTATTGTAATAAAGTAAGATATTTGTGAAGTATTTCCAATATTTGATTTGATTTTGCGTGCTTTGATTAAAATCTTGAACTTTATGTAAAAGCTCATTTGTTCCTCCCAATCGCCACTTTCTAATTGTTCAACAAAATAGTTTACAATGAGCATTGTGTGTAAACATGAATACCATGCTAATGAAGATCATCTTGCACTTAACCGATCAGTGTGGTAAAAATAATTGCTGTATTTGGTGTATCATCGCATGAACGCCAATCTTGACCGTACTGTGTCGATCACATTTACGATCAGTCAAGTTGTGTGTTGGTACATTAGTGCAGTGCCATGATTTCCAGCCAGAGGGAAAGTCTATCACTTTTCTTTCCCATCTCAATCAGACTTTTCCACCTGATTCTTGCACCACGCAGTTTTTCCATCTATTTCTACCTCTTGTTTTGTTAGTTTTGTTTTGCTTCGCTTTGGTTCGTTGTTTTCGCACCGAACCTTGGAAAGTAAATTGGCCCCGAAGGCCCAATCTGTGTGGGCCGGCCACCGGTATTGTGGTGGCGTGTCGGTGGAAGAAGATTGGACAAAACAATTGACCCAGAAACCGAGCCCCAGACCGTAATCGGTGCTGATCTTTTGCACAGCAGCATTTGCGCGTACGGTGTGTGTTATCAGCGGCTGCTTTTGCTTGTTCCACGCAGTCCACGCAGTGTTTCTGTTTTGTTTGGTTTTGCTTGTATGCCGAATGAAGAAGCGGAGTTAGATAAGCCTAACGGTGCGATTTTCGCCGACTGGCACCGACAGTAGTTGTATCGCTTGGGTGAAACTGTTTGGCCTTCGTTGTGTGGCATCCATCTGCCGAAAACACTCCGCGATCGAGTACCGTAACCCACACGCATTTGTCTGCCAAACATTTTGTTTTCCGTTCCCACTTTATCAGGGGATGATTGAAACGATCTTCTTTTTTTTTCAACCGAAAGCAAGCGAAAATCGCGATCCGTTACACCTAAGGTTTGCTGCTGCTGTCCTGCTGCTTCCGTCAGCAGCCCGGAACGACGGACCACGGTAAATCTTTGGATCACCGAAGTTCAAGTACAACTGTTGGCTGTGCGATTATGTCGGAACTGATACCGACGAGCCGGTCAGCTCCCACTGACCCCGCCCCCGGCCATCGGTCGGAAAGAGGAAAACTCATTTTTGCTCGCTTCCCTCTTTTTCCGACCTTACCAAATAGGTTGATGTGGGTTGCCAGGTCAGGTAGCAATCGGGAGCGCGAGCGCTTTTTTCATCTTGCTACGGCCCTTTCAATGCCATTGACCGTTTCGATGAGAGAGAGAGAAAAAAAAACAACTAGTGAAAAGGCCTTTAAATGATTTCCTTCCCAGTTTCGGATTTAAAGCGCCATCGTCTAGAGGCGCTCAGTGGTGTAATGTGCGTGAAACGTAAAAAATGGTACCTAATAAGGTGGGTAGAAGAAAAATAAAAGAATCAACACACAGTTGCTCTAAATTTATCAAACAAACAATCGAATTGCGGAAGGCTTTTGTTTGGAGTATGGAGCTACCTGCCCTATTCATCCATTTCCCGCGTGGTGGAGAAAAGCAACCCCCCGAATGGTTATTGGTCGGGTGATGTCTTAGCAGACGTTGATTGGGTTCGATTGTTGGGTGAAAAAATAGAAACTATCTATTAAAACCGCTACTAGCCTCTGGTTGTGTGTGTGTGTGTGTGTGTGTGTGTGTGATCGCGGGAGAACCGGTTGCGCGGGTCGATCAAACAGGTGGTTCTCGAATAGTAATTATTTAATCGAAATCTAGTACAAATGAATATGAAACGGGCACGAGGCCACCCGTACCCCGTTGGGTGGTAGATCGGTATTATGTTTGCTGCTGCTTTTGCCCCCTTTAGCAACATGATGGGGGGTTTAAGAAGAAGGGTCTTTGCTGCGGAAATGGTTTTGATGAGCAGCAAAATAGTATGTCCAGGGCAGCAAAACTGTGGGGCGGAATTGTTCTATTTTTAATCGAATTTAATATGAATGAGTGTTGAGTGCTGGGAGTGACGGGAAAGCAAATTTCGATCCATGGCAATAACATTTCATTAAAGTACAAAAAAGGTTTTCTTTTATTGTTATTTGATTTAATATTGATTAGTTTTTATTGCAAAAACTCATACTGTGTACATCGCCAGTTTTAAATTGCGATAAACTTATCAATAATCGCCTTTTTTAATTACTAAAAATTATGATATGATAACAAATCTAACCAAGAAATAGACATTTTGTATCGCGGCTTTGTTTGCCAATGCTTCGTGTAATTTGCCTCAACCAGGGCGAAGATTAATCTATTGCTCCAAAACCTCATTTACTTTTGTGCTCGCGAGACACACTTGTAGTTCCAGCGATAACCTTCCATTCCCATCTGTACACCCGGGTGTCTATAATTACCCAGCGTAGCCCTTTTTTCCATTCTTGTTGGTGGCACACTGAACTTACAGCGGGGCAGCCACACTGAACGGCATAAATCCCGCTACTTCTTTTGTTTGTGTGTTTGTGGCATTTTTTGGGCTAAGAAACAGAAAAAGACAACAGAAAAACAAACGGAATACGATAACGCAACAAGGCGGACGGCAAACAGTAGTCTTTCGGCATCCAGCTTAAGTGAAGTATTTCTTGTCCGCTTTAGCCTTAGCCTAAGACCTTGCGTTATGCTGGAGGGAAGCTCTTTTATTATTTTTTATTCATATAGCCGGCTGTGTAGCTGTGTGTCCTCTTGTAAAGGAATGGGCCGTCTGGCGTTTACATTCCAGAGCGGAAACCGGAGATCATGATTAGATCGCTAAGGATCCTTCAACGGTTTTGGGGACTAGGTCAGCATTTGGGAAACATTGAGCTGAAAGAGGTTCAAGAGTGCTCAAAAAACAAAACAGCAGCGAGCGTTTCTCTAGCTGGAAAGGAGATTTTCTCCTCAACCGAAATGTCGAAACATTCATTCGTCTGAGGTGCTTCTTCGAGAAGAAACAGAAAGGAATTTTCGGGGCAGTTATTTTTCCCATTCCTTGAAGACACGCTCTCCACATTGAATGACGAATGGCGCGAAGTTTACTTTTGACCGTGCTGGCTCAAAATTACTCCACAGATAACTGAAACCCACGTTGCCCACAGACCAAATAGAGCGTTAAAAAATGTGCTAAAATGTAGCAAACACTCGATTTGAAGCCAAACAAATCAATGCGTCCAGTGTTTTGGAGGACGCCAATGTTTACCATTCAACACAACATGTTGCTATTGCACCGGAGGAGACTGCCCGAACGACATGTGAACACTGTGTGTGTGTGTGTATGTGGTGTGGATGAAAGGTTTACTGCTGTTCGCGTGCATAAAATTTCCAAAATTTTTCTCCTATTTACATGGGTGTTTAGGGTTACGAAAATAGGTCTGAATATTAAAAGGCACACACATCAACAGTCCCTAAATGGATGGGTGTAGGTGCATGTGTTTATGTCTGTGCTATTATGTTTATGTTACTAGTTGCATTTTAAACTTTTGCACACCTCATGCTCTGCATGTAACTCAACATGGGCAGTGTTGCTTCATGAGCTCGTGCAGCTCGTTCAATTAAGGCGCTTCTTTTAGCGTACGTCTGCCATTTCATTTGACCCATAGAACTCCATACTTGGTTGTTAGCAGTAAATTTGATTGCAGGATGGGACAATGAAATCACACACCACGGGGTCTTCGTTTTGAAAATGCATCACGGTGTTCTGTTGTGTAGAGAACATTTTATTCTCATTGCTTTTAATATGGTAATTGATCTTTCTGAACCTTACGCGCCCGATTGATCAAATACGTTGCAAATCGAATCGGAATTTATGAAGCAATAAAAAGAAAGTGATGGTATCTTCTGATATTGAGTGACTTACTTTTGTTTAAGATATAGCAAAAAAAAATACAGCAATTGAGGGAAATACTAGTGTCAATTTAAAGACAAATGCATCGTAAGGTAATGCTAATGAGCCACATAATATTATACAACAATTTTGTTGCATATTCCTGTACTGTTTGATGAAAATAATCCAAGATATTTAACTATTTCGTTTTATTCATTGTCGTGATTCGATACATCATATGTTCTATTATTTTATTTGAATATTCTTTTCGCGCTTGTCCCATACCATCATGTACCATCCCTGGGTAATGAAAAACAACTTTTTAAGTCATCCTCTGCAGACCAAACAAGCCCCTAACCTTCAGATCTGTGAACGACATTAATGGTGAGAAATCGTTTTCGTAATTCCCTTCTTTTCAATAGGACCATCACCCCCGAAATGGGAAAGACGTGATGATGGCGAGCCCTCAGCAAATCACTTGAAAAGCTCAAACGCGCTCCACGAACGCTGTCGTCGTGCTCGCCGGAGAACTACGCCCCAAAATTTGGCCCAGGCACGTCACGCGTGCCTCAAGTGGCAAACACGTGCAATATTTCGATGCTTTTCGCGTTATGATTTATCGGGTTTCTTGCGTCAAAATCGGCACGCCACACCATGGGTTTGCATGAGATACTTTGCTCAAGTAGAACCGACATTGCATTTGAGAACCACTCGAAAAGGAAACGGAAGACGAAACACGTCTCCTCGAAACGAAAATCAAACCACAAAACTTTTGTGCGTGTGTGTACGGTTCGGTTCGTAATATGGGCCAGCGAACGACTTACGGCGATGGAACGTGACGTGCCTAATGGAATGAACCGTTCGGCAGTGTGGTATCAACCTTCAAGGATAGTAGTGTTCGGAGGTGCAAATGGAGTCGATGCTCTAGCACCGATTGAACAGGAAGAAAATGTTTCGATTTCAGTCCTAGAAGAACTATTCTCAACTTACCCAAAACAAGCACCGACGCTCGCTAGACTAGATGTGATGTATCGCACAAACACTTGAAGAAGCAGTGCAAACAAACAAACAAACCGGTCGAAAGGAAATGAAACGCTATTCTGCGGAGGACGTAACGAGATTTTCATTTCTGTTGTTTGCTAATTTCAACACAAAAGGGGCGTTCACAATTAACATTAAACTCGCTGAGAGATAATTATTGAAACATGTACGTGACTGATGACCAGATACTAACGACAAACACTTTGAGGCTCTTTTAAAGCAGTGGTCTGATGTTTATGAGTTAATCAATATAATGTTCATTTTGAGTTATTGGTTGGGTTAGATTGTTTGAGTTTCTATTCTGATATAACTAATATCTAAGTATATCTCAACTACCTGGCATGATAGAATTTCTTGCGCTATGCGTTTGATGAAATTGCGATGTCATCTGTTGGGTTTGCTTAAATGAAATTGGAATCTCAGTCTACTTAATAGTACACACAAGAAAAAGAACAACATTATTAGTTTGCTTTAATTAATAATAATTGTACATTGGTCTTGCACACGTTAGTCCACGCACGACTGATTGCACCCGGACATCAATGCCATGTCCTCACTGATTGCTGCAGAAGTGCGATGCATTGTCTCGTTTGCACTTGTTACAATGCTTTTGCCAATGGTCATCGAACAGCATGCCCTTATCGCATACACACACGCTCACTTCTAACGCACGCCTCCAATGCTTTGAACTTGATAAGTAAACACATATGCCGTATCGCTCAACCTCACCTAATACTGCCTGGTCGGTCCCATCGGTTTGGGATTTTCGTCTTTATTTCCTCACACAGTTGACAATCACGTTGTTGGTGGAAGAAGTTGTACGAGTGGGTGGGCATGCGGTGGAAGTTTAATTACCGATTATGGTCAACTGATAAAACTGAAGGTGTCCTCGGTGGAATGTCATTACCAAAGGTGGGAGGGAACCCCAAGAACGTTCCCACCACCCGGGAAGTACGATAGATAGTACGACGCCTGGACCTAACGCACCACGCTATCTTTAGGGCGTGTGTGGTTGACGTAGTAGACACGTATAGATAACGTGGCCCATTTCCATTTGCTTCCCTGTTGGACCTGCTGTGCCTGCCACGGATATATCACAGGTCGTGGTGGTACAACACAACGCGTTGGAATGGTTTATTAGTACATNTGTCCTCGGTGGAATGTCATTACCAAAGGTGGGAGGGAACCCCAAGAACGTTCCCACCACCCGGGAAGTACGATAGATAGTACGACGCCTGGACCTAACGCACCACGCTATCTTTAGGGCGTGTGTGGTTGACGTAGTAGACACGTATAGATAACGTGGCCCATTTCCATTTGCTTCCCTGTTGGACCTGCTGTGCCTGCCACGGATATATCACAGGTCGTGGTGGTACAACACAACGCGTTGGAATGGTTTATTAGTACATTAGTATAATTATCGTCACGTCATATGGCCTATTTCAATATTGCTTCCCTTTTGAAGAAAACAGATTCCAGCCTATGTTCTTTGTTGTCCGAGGTAAACCATTCCACAGACTTTTGTGTGACTGTGAAAATATAAAGCTTTATTTATCTTATCCGCCCTAAAAACTAGTGCCTATTCTAACTATCCCCGTCTTTGTGTGTTCTAAACTGACGGTGTTCGCTAAAGTAAACACACGCTCGTGACCATATGGGCAAATAGCAAGTAAACAGGTTGATTCTTCTGGACTGCGTCCAAACATCGTCCCATAGGAGTGCGTGTTTGCTGGAGCCTATACCAAGGGACACGAAACTGACCTCTTGCTCCCGATGGAGCTTGCCCACTGCAATGACGGTGTATTTGTTGTTTTTTCTCCTAGCGATAATTGGAGTGCTTCCGTTTTGGAGCAATTCCCGGCCGGATCGCGTGTCCATGTTGACGGTTGTGCGCCACGATGCACCGAGCGTTTTAACGCGATTTCTGCTGAATCAAACACGGTGTAGAATAATTATAGAGATGTTTAAGTTGTTCTTGCTTAAGTGTACATATTTATAATTGATTTATGCAAGTGAAAAATATTATACAGCAGAAGTGTTTTTAATTATTCTACAGTATTAAAAATTATTCTGAAGCCTATCCTTAAACATATTACCCACACTGTAATTTACGGTTAGGAACAGAGTGCTTGGTATATTCAGTTCTGGTCATTCCGGCTGATATTTGGTGGCCAACAGCGTGTAAATCGGCAACCGCAACCATTCATACGTGCAAACGTTAAAGATTGACGTTGGCCAAGACGTGCGACGCAGACAGACCACGGCAACGCAACCCTTCAGTTACGCGCCACACCATCAGAAGCCAGGCATGGGCAAAGGAAAAGTTTGAGGATCGGTAGTAGCCCGTGTTTTCCAGCAAGATTTCCCGTTCTGCCTCCGGTGTGGTGAATGTGTTTGGCAGTAGATGTGTTTATTTTATTTACCAGCTTCTAAGGCATGGCGTTGCTTCCTCACACGCTCCATGTGACCTATTTGACCATCTGTTAGTGTTTGATTTAGTGCACTAGAGCAGAGTTATCGCTTCCTTACTTTAGATTTGCGGGAAGCCATTTTCCGTACCGCGAATGAAAAAGATCCACATTTTTTAAACAACATCCGTTAACAAATTCGTGAGGGTGTTTTGTTGTTGTTGTATTTAAATGTAATATCCATGCTGCAGCATAATGTTGCACACTTGAGCTAGTTATTGACTTCAGCCGTTTGGCCATGGCCATTAATGGCTTTAGCAACAAGTGCCCGCTCCGGTGTGTGTCGTGTGTGTTGGTTCTCCGTGTCACTTGTCGCGATGATTTATACGATGCCGCATATTGCGCAAGCAGCAGAAAAATGTGTGGTTAGATTTCCGGCCCTCCCTAACATTCTGTCGGCAAATAGAGGCACGGACACACGGTACATTGCGGGGAGAAACGATCCACTGTCACGCTATTGCGGCTTGCGTTTTATGGAGACGTGCTAGTCGTTTTAATCCTAGAATGGTAATTTGGTGGTAGGAATTTCGCTTGGCTCATTTCTTTCTGCCAACTTGGAAGGAAGACACCATCGGATAGGGAAGAAGAGAATGAGAGAAAGATTGTGTGTTCGTTTTTTTCTGGTCCTGTTCCACCTACCCGATGTGTGTGTGTGTGTGTGTGTGTGTGTGTCACTTACACAACGATTCGGTGGTACGGTACGGTGTGGTAAGCACATTTTTGTGTCATTTTTCAATTGACCAACTCTGGCGGAAGGGCAATTTGTGCACACCGGAATGTGGTCTTGATTTGCGAAAGAATTCAATGTAATTGAATGCAGATTGTGTGCCATTCGCAGACGGGATACATGAGGGAGTGGAAGAAACGTGTGCGGGAATCGTGTTGATGAATGATTATGCAGCATTTGCTTAACCTGTTGGCTCAACAACAAAAAAAAAAAGAAACAAATTGATAAATACACATCAAACCCGTCTGTTAAAAGTATCGTCCAGAGCTGTTGTAAACTGCCCTCAATTGCTTCCAATTTTTGTTATGGCAAAATAAACCTTCCGAATCATCTGGAACTTGGAAAGTAAACAAATCTTGTCCAAAAAAAACTCGCACCGATAGAGAAACGTTTGTGACTCACTCTGTAGAGTTACCAATGCACTTAGCAAAGTGTGATAAAGCCATTGTCGTTTTACAGGAAATTGTTGTGCTTCTTGATGCGCTATCGTCGTGGAACTGTCCCATACCTTCACCTTGGTGTGGAAGAGACCGAAAGGAAAGAGGTGCGAATAATTTACGACCGTGTGATAAAAAGGCTGATAATCATTGCCCGCAAGGGAGAATGGGAATCACAAAATGATGCTTTATTCTTCACTCGCTCTAATTACCAATGGCGAGTGATTCAACAGTCTCGCAATCATCTAACATTTTTCACCCCAATGAGATAGAATATTGTCAAGATTATTATTTAGATTATTTTTTTTTAATTCTGCAAAAATTAAAACTTGATTATAATTATTTTTAAAACACTTTGTTTTCAAGTATATTCAAGTACCTTTTTTTGTAATTCTTCGGATCTGGACAAAGAAGGTTTAGCTCAATCATTTATGTTTCCACACTGTGCGTTATCAACATTGTATACAAAGCGAAATTACGTTTGGCAATCATAATTTGCTTTCAAGTAACACCGGTGGAATACCTTCGATAGCGACGATAACCTAAACCCACACCCATTTTCGTATGTTACATCACATTAGTCTCATTACAACTTTTCGGTTACCTTCCTTTATTTAGTGCAAACAAGATAGCTACATTCATTCAGCAGGCGTTTTGTGTTAGCAAATTGTATGTGCAAAAAAGACCGGTTGTTTTGGGCGGGAAGTCCCATAAAGGCGATAAGTTTCTTTATTATCAGAAGCGGATGTGTGTCTACCTGTGGTAACGCGGTTGATTTGTCTAATATTTTCCGGCTGTAATTCCGGATCTGGAACGGTACGATCGGTGCAAATGTGTGAGACGTTTTGCCCCTTTGTTCGCTGCACCGTTGATAAATGCCAGCTTGAGATTTGAGCTGTCAACGATTTCGGTTGAGGTTTCGGTGATGGATTATCGGTTGTGCGATATTGGAAGGTGATAATTAACTTCATCCTTTCAAGGGAGGGCAGGACGACGTACCGTTTGGATTAGATAGGCAACGCTAGTAGATTGTGTGACGCCCTTAGGTGTGGACGCGGTTTCGTTGCTAATTGTTATAACCTTTGATACATTCCTGAAATTTGTTACAAACTACTATCTATAATTGCATTTGTGAAATAATCCTCCGCCTTTATCTAACGCCGTTTTATCTATTTTTTATCTTTTTAGGAACAGCCCTCACGTTCATGAAGCTACTACTGAGGTCAATAAAATGGCACCGATGTTACTATGCTGAGAACTTAAGCAGATGGCAATAGTACTGTTTCGTTTCTGTCCCCATACACAGTCCCCAAACTACAGAAAATGTGAAAAGTGTTGCAGTAGTGAAATTATTCCTTTCTCACAATATTTCTATTTGCGTTACAGCACATGCGTGAGTGAATGAAGAAAAGTATTGTGCAATTGAGTGATTCGATGCCGAAAGTGTCTATTGTGTAGTTCTACATGTAAGCGGTAATGGTCGATCGTGAAGCTGCATTCTAAGTGGTGCAACATTTTATAGCAAGTGATCAGTATCTTATCGATGCAATAGCTGTAGATCAAGTAGTGAATCAACCATTATAAAAGGTATCCACCTACAGTGGTGTGCGAGATAGCGAGTGAGTGTGTGGTTGGCGGTACAAGTTTCCGGACGGCACTGTACTACCCCATAATACTATACCATATCGTCGTGAATGACACTAATAGGGCCCGGCGCCCCAGGAATGGCATTTATGATGAAGAAGAAAAAGTACAAGTTCTCGGTAGAACTTCACCTGGAGGAGCTGGTGGAGGTGCCGTTCCTGAATGCGGTGCTGTTTGCGAAGATCCGTCTGCTGGACGGCGGCTCCTTCCAGGAGCACAGCAATAGGTAAGTTTCGCACTGCGTTCATATGTAACTGCTCCACGTGGAATGACGTTGGGCTGCTCGTTATTGTGACATGCTTACACGACTTGCATCGTTATTGCTTGCCGAAGCTTTCTTATTTATTGCGCAGCTGCTGCAGAACGAACGGAATTGTGTGAACGGAGACCCACACGTAAGAGGAAGGTGTCGTACGCCAAGTTACACCCTAACTGTTCTAGACAAGTGACCGCGCTTGGTCGGCAAATGGTTATCTTTTATTGCATGTGCGCACGGTGGTTGTACCGTTTGGCACGTGCGTTTTTTCCCGTTTTGTTGATGGCACATGTCAACACATGTGTCACGGTATGTTGATGATGATGAGGGAAGTAGATCATTGGATTTCAACCTAACAAAGTCGGAGGTTCCATCCACATCCGCACATTTTGTGATACAGGTTGACAAATTAATACAACGTACGTTAAACCGGGTGAAGACTTCTACCGTTCGGAAGAAGTTTTGCTTCCATTTTCGTAGAAGGTGTGATTATTGATGAATGATTCTCACGAAGCTTGGTTTCATTATCTTATGTAAGGATTTACATAAAGCTTAATTTAAGCTCTGGTTTAACGTTTTTTTTATTATTCGTACATGAAAATCAGCGACCAAAATGGAACCGGCAGCTAGTTTGCAGCAGTATGTTAATGTGGCTTTTTATATCGAAATATTTAAACAAAAATAGTGATCCAAATATCGGCATCGAGCGTCCTACTTTTTGTACATGTTCTACAACGCTTCAGTATTCGCCAACCATTTTTGGCAGGTGCTAAACAAAGCAGCTTACTTGTTTATCACGTATTTGTGAATTGGTTGTTTGCTACTGCACTGGAATATTGTTGGCAATCATTTAGAGCTCATCTCTATTTGTCCATAAAAAAGATGATTCGCATGTTGTAATTATTCGACAACTCCCCCCATTTCCCCTGTCAAGGTGGAGTTAGTTTCTCAATTGTTTGGTTACACACCAAAAAAGAGACCCTTTTCACTTTTATATTGCATGAAACTAATTTGGTTTAAAAAAAAGTTTTTTTAACTGCCACAAATCAAAGCAAAAGTTCCAATGCGACAACGGATGTAATGGTTTGTAAATTCCGGTTCAACGGATATGTTTGCCAACCAAAGAGACTAACGGAAGAACGAGAGAGAGAGAGAGCAAAAAAAAAAAACACCTCCATCCCTTTTTTGCCAACAATGCGAGGTTATTACCGGTGTCGCCAAAAAGCCGACCCAAAGAAGAAGAAAAAACAACATTTAAACCATTTTGGCCCAAAACCCCTTTCGTTTGCATTGGTGCCGTTTGCCACAAACCAGAACCGATTTAACTGCTGCTCCATGATGACGTCCTTCGTAAGACCGATCCTAGTGCTAGCGCTGCTCGGCTGCTCTGATGTGGTCGGAACCCACCGAAAAGGTCGCGTGAAAGGCTTTGGCCCGTGCCTGTTCTGCCGGCAGGTTTTAGCCGTTGTTGTGGTTGTTTGCCAGGAGGTGGAATCCGCTGGAAGGTGGTGGTGGTGTTGGTGAAGCGTCGCAGAAAATCAGAAGAAAAGAGCGAACGTCACGACACTCGCAGACAAGAGGAGACTGACCAACCAACCTTGAAACGGTCGCAACCTTGCGTCATTGTAAAAATTCAAACCAGTTTACAAGCATGAATCCGTTTTCTGTGACGTCGGTATGATTTTGTGGCCGTTTGCTGAGAACGAGTGCGTATCGGTGGCGTGTGTTTGCCTCGATCTCGATTTATGAAATGATCAGTTTTTTGTTGCGATAAAGTAATACAAGCCGGTACAAGCGATTGCTAAAGGGTACTAAACATGCAAGCGAATAAAAAAAATCCGGATGACCTGCACGATCCGATGCCTCTATAGTGTAATAGAAATCACTTATATATTCGTTTCTTTTTATGAAAGTATGACGATATGAAACGGTAAATAGAGCGATATTGATGCTGAATTATATAGTCATATGTATGTTGTCAGGCGAGTAATTGAAATATGTGAAATTCTTATATTTTGCTACATTTAATAATTGTGTAATTATTGTTACTTTGATCAGGTTTGATCATCATAAAATGTTGATCTCCATATTGTGCACACCACGAACCATTTTTCCAAAACAGGAAGAAAAGAGAATGTTCATACATATGCATGAGCCCACCATATTTAGCAGCCTGTTTCGTATGCTTTGTTCACTGTACAGCGCTCTGTAAGTGTTAGTTCTGCCAGTGTATCAATTCAGCTGTTCAGGGATTGTGTCATGCATTGCTGCATGCGTTCATCGCGGTTCTGTTCTGCGATGCTAAATGATACAAAAAAAGATACAACGAACGATACGCATCAGCTGTACGATCAAGTAGAAGATGCATCGGATAAAAAAAAGGAAAAAAACCAAATTGACTCCACCAACACCGATGCCTGTGGTGTAGCAGACACCAACACACCATATAATCGTGTCCACCCCAAAACGCCAAAAGTGACCCAATGGGGAGGTAGCTCCTATGATCGACAATGAACTGTCATCGACGGTACACTCACGCATATGTATGTACACGCCGTCAAAGATGACGTGTGCCATGGTATATCGTGACCAGAACACACGTACACCACGGTACGATGGAAGCTGCGTTTGACCGTGGCGACACAGAATGTGCGATGCTGTAATTAATGAAAATGCTCTTTTCAACCGCACACGATCGGTAGCGAAGCAGCAGCACATTGGTTGATTGATTTGGAAAATAATAAGCAAAGTATTTCCTGGGTACATATGTCGCTTGCCCTTAGACACATAAATGTTTAGATTCTACACTTACCAGCCAACGTAGGTGCACGCTGGTAGGTGGAATAAAATAAATATCACTGTCGTTCGTGCTTAATGCAAACGATCCGCCTTTACTCGTTCAAATGCGCGGCGGTTCGGTCGTTCCTATCGTAGCCTCAAGGGAAAAGTGTCAAGAACTAGACCGCTCGGTGATTGTTGTTTTGACATGGTGCTCACCGAGCAACACACTCACAAAAAAAACTGCTGTTTATCTGGGTCACAAACGATTTGATGGAAGAGAAAATTGGCAGTTTGGTTAGGAGTGGGATGGGATTTGAAACGAGAACACCGATCTAGAGGAAATGATCTTTTTTCCTCATAGAGCTCTGCTCTGACAAGTTAAAGGAAGTCATTTTTTGCTTGGTTAACATACATTATTTTTTATTGAGTAAATTATTTGAATATGAAGTGAATAAAGAACTCTTTCATGTGCGGCTAGCTTGATCACATTACAATAATAATGGTTGTTTCTGGAACAAGAGTTAAACTATTGCTAACAGGCATTTGAGAAGTTTTATGAGAATATGCTGATACACATTTTACAGATCGCAAAGCATTTTCATCTTTAAGGAACGATTAAATAGCCAAGTATGTTACGGAAAACTTGACGATACTCCCAGTCTGGGGGTTCACATTTGTTTCTTATTTAGTTACAGTATTAACACTGCATATTTTCCAAAACATTGCACTTCACAGTTGAATGAAGTTGAATCAACACCGACGACATAACCTTCTCGGCAACTCATTGGATTTAATCTTGAAACGGAACTAACAATCGTCAATCTAAACACCTCTTCTAACGCGACCCTGCAGGGTTTAATAGTATGCATAGCACGGGGTGTGCAATGTATGGAGCGTGGAGAGATAAAAAAAATCCCTTGACCGGTTCGGCATAGAGCTAACAATCAGCTAGACAAACCCGGTCTCGCAGCTCCATTATAATCAGCGGATCCGTGATTACGTGCCTTTTTTACCCTTCTGAGCAGGGTGCAGGAACGCACGTGTCAATGAACCGTGACGATGACCGGCGGCACAAGCTATTCGTTGCTGTTTGTGTGTGTGTGTGTGTGTTTGTGTATGTGTGAGAAGTTCATCTCATTTGCATATACGAAAGGTATGCACTATGGCGACCCGTTGATCGGATGACGAGGGCTATACAGCAGAGATACAAATCGAGGAAGTATGCCATTGCACGGAGTCAAAATGAATCCCTGATCCGTTTTCTAAGGTTTCTGCTCCTATCAATGTTTGGGCTGAAAAAGATAAAAGTTATATATATGTGCAGAAGTATATGAGCTGTTGCCACGTCCATCCCCATATCCTCCCTGCGTCACCCTCCCCTCCTCGCATTCTTGTTTTACATTCGAGCTGCGTTCGTACGTGGGGGTCTGCTTGAGCCGGATGTGCCTTTTTTTCTGTGCTGTCGTCGATGCGAAGGGTCACAACATAGAATGGGGTTCGTTTGTACCGTTCTTAATGGCGCGGCTTTATTTCTTCAACTTCCCCAACGGCGCCTGTGCTACGTCGAGGGTTTAAGAATGGAACATCTAAGACTATTTAAAAACGAAAAGGGAAGAACATACACGCTTCCTCTATAACGGCGCGTGAATAACAACAAATTCCTTCTGTCTGCCTGCCGGGAACGCGCAACTGGATGGTGATGTGCTGCATGACGCTGCTTTCCATTCATTCGACGTCCGCAAGGCGCGCGCACAAATGACCAAATGACCTAGTTTGGGCGGACAACAGGGTGATACTTTCAGCTGGGAACTGTCTGGGGCGGTTGTCATCGAGTGTGACCGCAAGGACGGGCGTTGTGGTGTGATGTGCAGTGAATTAATTTATCAATGAACGATGCAATGTGCAATCGAACTGCTTTTTGTTTGCGACCTTTTTAGGCGTATATCGGCTTGTATAGGGATAAGTAATGGTATTTGTATCGTAAATATAATTGAACAATTTCATTCCTTGGGTCAGGACTTCTTGGGTGTGTGATCCTGAAGGTATGCAATATTTATTTTTAAATTGTTAACATATTCCGACAAGGACGTTTGGGTCACTAAAAGAAGGATCACTTGATGCCAAAAACAATAATAATAATTGGATAAATTTAGGGTTGATATATTCCAATATCATCGTAAACTGTGAGGAAACGATTATGTCGTATAATTTAAGGATTATTTTAAAAACATACACAAATTGAGGAACGTAATCGTGCCTCTTCAAGCGAGATGTATCGATTTTTCTCGATGTGTATTTCTTCGTCCATATTTTACGTAATACTTTTTGAGTGCCTAAGACGTATTATTGCATACAGACGGGACCGGTGACCCTATAAATAGCATTGCTCCATGTTTGGGTTTGCGATCAGATTTCCAAATTTCCTTCCTACTCCTCATGCCCAGTACTACGCAACCTTGAACTATTTTTAGCTACCTACGGTACACCAGCCCGCGGTTCTAAGATGTTGCGTGTGAAAGCCGCTCAGTGCCGAAGATTTCCGGCGACCTGACGCTGTGGACTCCGTAGCGATTTCCGCAGTTCGAATAAGAATACCACACAAAGTTGTTAGACGTGCTTAGGTAGCATTGGTTGTTACGACCCGGAATAATGTTGTCGCTGGGAATATTTTTCCTTTTTCCACCCGCGAATGGATTGATGGTTTCCCGAGGAAATGCTGACCAGAGGTGATGGAAAAGGGATGGAGAGCAAGAAATACGTGGGGATGTAATGGATAGACTCATAAAATTGAAATCGCATGGCTGACAACATTTGGTACAAGCTACGAAATCGAATAATGTTACCCCGAACCGCCATTTGAACGAATTTCCATGTTTTGATATGTACCTCACATGTTTAGCTGATGAAGAATTTCAAAATACACAACCATGCACACGCTTTTCTAAACATTTTTCAATCGCTGACGGAGCGGCTTGGAATCTGAAATCAATTTCTTTCTGGCTAGATGACCGCCATGTCTACACACCAACTATGCAACGCATTTGACACTGAAATTTTCATCCACACACCCGTCCGTGTTTGTTCCGTGATTTTCCCCGGCGGTCCCCATCCCCATCGAAGGAATCGAGTGGATCCGGCAGGGTAATGGAACCGTCGGAATGGACGGTTTATTTTTAATGACATTCCCTGATGTTCGCCTGGCCCGACACATCTTGGCGTGGCGTGGTTTCCTTCCCTTGCTTGCCGACAAGTGCGGCACTCTATTCTTAGCCACGAGCACCACAGCCAGACGGTTTTCGAACCATCGGCGATCGGCGTTTGCCGTTAGTTCTTTTTGGACAATTTATGTTCATGTGCTTCGCGTCGACCGAACCGCAGTGGATTTTAGAATAATGATTACGGGTTGCTTTTTATGCTGTGTGTGACATTCTAAGCTTCTCCGCTAGTTGGCAAGCGATTGGAAAAAAAAAATTTAGAAATGGCCACACACGTCTATTTCGGTGCATTCCTTCGTGGTGTGTTCTTATCTTTACCACTAAGTGATCACAACCTTCGCACAAGGGAGCAACATTTACGCCGCGGTCATTCACCGGCAGGGTCGGACCGGAGATGTCAGTAACATGCTCGTTGGAATGGATTGCAACTGGAGCTTCGGTGCTGGCGTATTCCGGCCGATGGACCCGATTGGCCTTGCCGGTGTCGTCGTGTGTTCACATTCGACAGGTTGGCCCATCGATGACAGTAATCCGATACGGTAGCACCCGTCGTAACCGGACGATTTGGCAACGCAACGCAACGGATTGGCGTTGCGGATTGGCGCGACTGCGGATGTCTTTGGGACGTGATTTAACCTCTGCACCACAGATAGCAACCAGACGGTTTGCGGTTGAAAATGTCACAAGAATTTTATATCGTGGCTGTAACTTCAAAACGTATTGAATGTCGTTAGATTAGTAAAGATTTGTGCGTGTTTTTTATGNAAAACATCACACGATGATAACCTTTCGGTGTGATTGTGAAGCAATGCGAAAATGGAAGTTGTTTCCGATTTAATAATCCATGAGCATCGTTCGCCAAAATGTGTGCCCAGAACGCGATCGATTTGCATAAAACTGGCCGAGCAGCAGCCGCAGCCCGCGGTATACATTTTTCATACGTTACGTGAACGTCTTTTTTCGGTTTATTCAATGGGCGCTGATTTACTCTGACCAAGTCAAAGTTGGACGAGCGGGATTGGTGTGCTGTTGTTGTACTGCCGTGTCGCTGGCTCGTGTTCGCGCCCGATGATGTCATCCAA
Source organism: Anopheles rivulorum (assembly GCA_018908115.1). Taxonomy (NCBI): domain Eukaryota; kingdom Metazoa; phylum Arthropoda; class Insecta; order Diptera; family Culicidae; genus Anopheles; species Anopheles rivulorum. The sequence goes on along the minus strand of STHB01000003.1, from coordinate 2,062,270 downwards.
CTGATTAGCAGTGAGGTTCTTTTTGCGCTTAATACCACCGGCATTTGTAAGTTCTGTGAGTGGTCTTTAACACGGCTGTATCATGGCACCGCAGGTATTACAATGGAGACTCGACACGAGTTTGTATGAAGACTTTCATACAATGATATTGTTATTATTAAGGGTGTGTTACATAAATTGAAGAAAGTTATGTAGCATTTCTTGGAAAGTATTTAGTATAAAGAATTTTAAGATTTACACACGTGTGTAGAAAAATAGTGAACCTTGCATATTAAAAACTGATTATTTATGATCGTCCATTTTTCATTTTCCTCTCTACGTGATTCGTTTGTCCATGCTGGACAGACCTGTGTGACCATGATGTCATAGATTAGCCTCTGGTATTGCAGATCGGATCCCGATTGCTGTTTGCAGTTTCTATTTCCGAATATTCCTCCCATTTCATGGGATATGTATGTGTGTGTAAAATGCAGCGACAATGTCCCGGGTGGGCGTTTTTTTTATTTATTTTTATTTTGTATAAATCATTCCCGTCCACCGCGGTAACGGCGCGACGACTGTTGGGACTATCAATTTGTGGTTTATTGTACTTTTAAAAAAGCAGCTAACCAAATGAATTCACGCTTGCAATTTGCTAATGGTGGTGCTGTTTGTCGTAAATATTTCGCAACCGATTTTGGGAAACGTAAACAGGTCACCACATCCCTCAACACCCACCCTTCAAATCACACATACACATACACATGCATGGGTTGACAGTCCGGGATTTAGCGTGGATGAAATGTGGCTGTCCTTCCGTGGTGACCAATCCTTTTTTAATCTGCGTGATGATACTCTTACGATCACGCAAACGTTCGCATTAACTCCATACTAGTTTCGTTCACTAAATTCCGATGATGTCTACTTAACTTGAGCCATGGGGACGGTGATGGGCACAGTGATCACGGTAAACATTGCTCAGAGTGAGTTAATTAACCTTGCGTTAGATACTTAGACGATGGTAAGTACTTTGGAGATTGGTTACGGGAGATAAGGCAAAGCTTTAGGTCTGCTGTGCGCTGTCCGATGAGTGTTGAGAGACAAAAAAACAAGCGCCTTCCGGTGGTATTTTCCAGTGCTTCTCATTTCGCTCCTAATTACGCTAATGATATGCATGCATACCGATAGTTCATCAACCATCAGTCTCAGGTCGCGTGCATGTAGACATGTGTGAGGCATACGAAGCTGCTGCCACTGACCCAGCAGGCAACCGATTCAACAATGATGTCAAGCAACAACGTGTCATGTTTGCGTGCGCTGTTGTGGCCAATACATTGGGATAGATTGAAAAAAGTATCTTTGCAGGTGCAGAACCTGATGATACCCACGATCGTGAGTTGGCGTTTTGGGTAATGAAGTACACGTTGATAGCATTCCTAATCAAGCGTTCATATTTTGGCGTTTTGCAATGTTAGTTGTGTAAGGTAATTGAACTGGCAAATGAATGAAATTCTTGTTCAAAATAAATTCGAATATTTGTATTCCCTTTTTATCTTTGGACGAGTTGTGGATGAAGTAGAGATGACATGGAGATGTTAGGGCCTGTTTTAGCATAAGACCCATCACGTTAAAGAGTTTTATGACAATCATGCCAACATGTATTAGTTTAAAGGCTGGCAAATGTCCAACGCCTTTAATCTTGTCAGTGGAATGAACTTGTCTCAAGATTAAACATAATGTCATGTAGCACTAGATCACACGTTCCCTCTGGGTGTAGGCATCGTGCTCAGTAATAGTTATGAATATTCATACTTTAATTGAAAACGGAACTAGTTTTCTGTTTATTTTGCTCCGACAACTATTTAAACCCTGCCACTCCCAGAACCAGCCAGATTGCTAATGGGTAATATTTCTGGTGTGATTAAAAAAGGCAAAAAATGGAAAATAATGGAGAAAATAAAGGGAAAAGAGCATGAAACGGACCTCAATATATGGTATGGTTATTATGGTGCGTTAGGATGGCGTGATTTCACTTTCTCTCGAGTATACCGAACAATGACCTTTGCCTTCTGTTGTGCAGTAGAAAAAGGGAAGTCGACCGTCCTTGGAAATTGGGTTGCAACTTTTCCATTGCCGGCTTATGTCGAATATAAATGTGTAAAAAATTTTGTTTATATTTAGATTTTATCAACTTGATATTGTTTTAATTGTTTGGGTACACTATTTAAAGTTCTTTACGTGCTTAGAAATGGTATAACATGTTATAATGCAGCGTAAAAGTTTCGATGAGTAACTCATATCTGTAGGCAAATATCTGTTAAAACGAAATTTCATTTTCCTTCGTAGCAAGAAATATTCTAATCCATATGTATTTTGTTTACTTTCAGAAGCAGAACTGAATGAGTTCGTATAGTTGATATAAGCGAACGTTCACATCCTCGAATAGCCTCGGAACCGGCATCTTCCAAATTCGTCCAGGATGGCGAACTACTTCCTGTGCCTTGTTGTTCAACGGTTGGTTCTACCGCTCATTCTGGCAACATGTAAGTATGGGCGACAGGTTGTGTTTGCTGATGCATCAGATAATGGTGGGTGCGGCAAAGGGATACGCTGTTGTGTAGGCATTTATCATTAAATTTAATTTACTACCTTTTCGGAACGACGGGTGTCGTAAAATATTTGGTGCGCTAAGCTGCTGTACAGGAGAGAATGTGAAATTCGAATAGGATTCGTGGTTTTTTTTTTACTTTCTTTCTTCAAACAAATTAGGACGAACACGGGACGCAGGAAGGAAAAGGATAACGGCTTGCTATCTAAACTCCTCAAACATCAACACGGCGGAAATGTAAACGGAAAGGTCAGGAAATCCTGCCACGTCCAAGGGTGTCTCGGGAATGCAAAGATTTCTGGGACAGTGATTTCGTTTCGTCCCCGGAGGTCCACCACCTCGTGTTGTGTGGGTGTGACGAAAGAAGCCTAAGGAAAATGATTAAAATGTCAGATAGTACGACGCGCTGTTGTCTAGTGGCCGGGTACGATCGAACGGTCATTGTGGGAAAGCAGGTATCATCGTTTTCGCTGTGATATGCCGTCCACCGGAAGGGGAAGTGATTCCAAATCCGGTACGACTAGGTCGTTCGGTTGGTTTCTATGTGGGCCAGTTAAGAGCGGTGGGACAAACGGCTAGGTCATTGGCACGATGGGAGTGAGTGCAGGTGTTTTTATTTGCTATGTTTCTTTCCTCCAGTTCTGACTTTAAGTGTTGACTGTGTTGCTTAAAAATTATTGATTGACTGAATGGAAGGCTCTGAATGCATTCTCTAACATTTTCAGAGTAATTTTTATGTGAATAACTAAGTTTTGCAAGCCAGTTTTGTTGTTTTTTGAGCGTACCGCGCCTTATTGGTTGGTATACATTGCATAATTTCAGACGTGTGATGTAATATTTTAAATGTAGAATTAATTACTCGTAAAACAGAAGAGTGAATTCTTTATTTCCTGCAGAGTCAGAAGGTTTTGCAACAGTAAAGATGCACATTGTTTGCCTTGGAGTGTTGGTTGTTGGCAAAGTAAGCTTGAGCTGCTTGCTTGTAATTCAATAAGAAAATACTTCGATTAGCAGAGACTACGACACTATACTGTATGGCATCTATCTAAGGGAGAAACGATCACCGTTGCACGTATGTTATTATTTACTTCGGAGGTATTTATTTACGTGCGAATATCCTTTTTCCTGTCCATTCGTTATGCCGTAGAAGAAAGTCGAAAGGTGTGTGAACGCTTTCGTGATCAAAGTGAATGAAGCTTACGTCAATCAAAGGATTTCCTCAGTCCGGGATTGGATGAATAATACTCTGAGCTGACAAAGCACGGCTACGTGTGTGGCTCGATCGGTGGAGCTAGAACGTGCAAACTGAACATTCAATTACTGGGAACGTAAGATGGAAAGGGTGTCCTTCGCAGTGCGATTTTATGGTCAGAATATCCTACACTGACCCAATTTCCCTCACGGTCAACAAAGCCGTTCGACGTCCTGAAAACAGCGCGAAACCAAGCATAAAAGCTAAAGAGCGAACTTTGGGGCATCGGTGTCATTTCCGGTCGGCAGGTCAAGTTTGGCGTGTCGTGTGGCAGAATGATTTCGTTTGACTTAACTCGTGGTTTGTTAGTAATAAAAAGGAAAACGCAGTTCCTGCCCGGTTTGCCGTTCGCGCCTTGCCTAATTAATATTGCTACCCTACGGGAGGTTTGATATTTGGGCCGAATTAAGGTGGGTTGCCTTTGGGTAAAAGAGGTCAACAGCGGAAGCTCCTATAATCGAGATATTTAGAACGTATTAGGACGGATTTTTGGTTGAACACGTGGTAATGTTGCGTTTTGCCGTACCTAGTGTTGAGGTGATTTGTAATGGTGCGTATCACTCCTCGTCCGCTTAGTAGCACGGAGGGAGGCGTGTAGTAGGACACGAATCGTGCCAGTGGAACTGGGGTTAAAGAGGACATAAATCATACGCTCAACATACTGCCTTGCTCTGGAGGACAAGAGTGGTCAACGATGGACGTGTTAGTATATATCACGTCCCATTAGAGTCATAACAACTCCTAGACAAGAAACCGAGCGTGTGCTAACCTTTCCAACCAACACCCGGTTTTGTGAGCACACGGGTTACCTCGGCAGTAATGTCAGTAGGATGTACTCCCGTGGGCTCAACTTGTATGCTAATTTTATTACACTCCCTCGGCAAACGCAGTGGGAACTGGTCATTTTCACTGTAACTTTTTTCCCTTCCCCTGCGGCATTGTCGGTTGCCTGCATAGGATTTGTGGATTTCTGGATGATGTTTTACATGACGTGTCCCACGAGGAAAAGTGGCGCTCGTTTATAAATGCAACGTGGCGCGTTTCTTCCGGGTATGCTTTTTGGGTTCGCCCTTGCGCCCTTCAGCAGTGTGAAGGTTCCGATGGGCTTCCCAGGTACTTTGGGAGTGTACAAAACTAGTCTTTTATGGTTGGAGCAGCCTTCGATTCTCTGGAGTCTTAACAATGAGAAATCCAACAGTGTGTCATCATTGTTTTTTTTTACCGTAATGCTACGTGAAGCGTAAGAATGTTCTCCACCATTTAAATTCTGAATCTATTTTTATAGCGATTCACATGAAGTTTGAACTTTGAACATGAAGTTTAAACTTAGTTTATCTTCTGTCTGATAATGGTTAGGCGCATAGATTATGTCAAAAATATTTCCTAGAAATATTTAATCACTAACTCGCTCGCTCGCTTGATATTAACAGATAATGAAATATTGTTTATGTTGTTTATATACGCAGCTTATCTTATTGTGCGTAATATCACACGCAGGTTAAAGTTTCTTGGTTTCTTTGGCTTTTATTGATACTGACAGTTTTTCTTGGAGCAAAATGGTAAAGTTAGCTATCATTTGTTGACTAAGTTGTTTCGGTTTATTTTTCTTTTAAAGGTGTGTTGATGAGACCGGTAGGATTGGCCATCCCATATTTGATATTCCTATTAGCTATACCGTATGTGCCTGTTGCCAACAAAAAAACCATCTTGGGTAAGGAGCGAGCTTCTTTAAAAATTCATCCAAACTCGTTAGTGTTTTAATACTCTTCTTTTACACAACTTACAGGACCAACTGGACTGTTTATGAGGCTACTAATTCTGTGCGGTGTGATGGATCTGGCGGTTATGATCGTGTTCCAGCTGATACTGATCGGTTTTCCTGGGAGTTCGATTGAATCGTGCAGCTTGGGTGAAATTATACTACGCCACATTGGTCTGGTGTCGTTCAATAATTTGAGTGCCTGGATGGTGGTGTACTGGTTGGCACCCGATGTGATCCTCATTTTCTTTGGCTTCGTAATATACTTCGTTCTGCGGAAGCTGACTGGAGTAATAGTTCCCCATCGTCGGCGACCTAGAGGCGTTGACGGAAACAGAGCACAGGATGACACAGAGCAGGGTACAGCCGTTTCGGTACAGGAGTCTACCACAGCTGATGCGGATGAGTCTGAAGCACAAACGTGTCTGATTAGTCCGGAGCGGTTGCCCTTCTTTACGAAGCTGGGCGTATTGCTGTCAATGTGTATGCTGTGTGTGGTAGGCATCATACAACCGTCCGCACTGAGCGGAGTGTACTATATTGTATTTTTGGGAGCTGCCTCATGGTGGGCATGCTATAAGAAGCTAGATAGGTATGATAACAAACCATTTCCTACACGTGAACGAAAATTTGTCTTATACCATTCTATTTACACATCTGCACAGGGCATTTGGAATAGTTCTAAAGATTACGTTGGTGGTTCTAGTCATACATATAGTGCTGTTTCTGGCATATCAGAATCCATGGCCTCAGGAAGTCTTATATTTCAACGACACTACAGCACGAGTGCTTGGACTGAAGCCCATTCTTAATTCATCGTGCAACCTAGCGAATGGGACCGACATCCGGAACGTGTATTTCAATTCGGACTTCGACACGGATGTGTACCTCAATCCGATCTTCCTGCTCATATGCTACTACACCTTAACGATAACTTCAGCTTTGCTATTACGAACAAGAGTAAGTATCGTGGATGGGTGTTTGAGGTTCGAGGTCAAAAGTTTAACCAAATGCAACACGAAATCAGCAGTAACATTAATACCAAAATCAAATTTCATCCCATTGCTTACGAACCCTCTATTGGAATGCCGGGCATGGATGCTCGAACCTAAATCCTTACTCCGCTCTTTCTTCACCCGAATTCTTTTGCAACTCGATGCCCCACATTGTACTGCGATGTAATGCTAATCGCGTCTACTAATATTCGATTCGCTATCGTAACTACTGCTATAACGTGCGTTCGCCAATGCATGTGCATGTTTGATTGAATCGCTCGAACCTATGTTACCACAAATTCAACGCACAGAGCGATGTGATAAAGGATAGAAAACGGATGGATTTATCCAGTCAGCTTGAAAATGGGATTAGGCTGCAAAATCAGATCTCTTTCCGTATGCAGCGCAAAAACATTTTGCGCAAAACTCTCACCAGCGATCGGTGGCGTGGTGCGGCACGGAAGGTGAAAGTAAGCATAGTTTGCACGTACATTTTGAAGGAAACGATTATGTTCTTTTTATGCTTTGCCTGCATTTGCTTGCATTAGTGTTGTAAGATGTAAGATTTTACTTTGCTTGTAAGTTCCTCAATTTATGCAAATCCTATCAGTAGCTTGACGTTGGTGCTCAATAAACACTTCAGGTAAGGTACACTGCGCTTTTGATAGCTGATTTCTGCAGAATATGGCCCAATCTTAAACGCTTGCTAAGTAAGAGATAACAGTTGTTTCGGCTTTGCTCATAATTCAGAATAATTACATGATGCTAACTTTTTTAAAATTCACCAGCACTAATAAAAACTAGAATACAGTACATCAGCGGCAACTTATGTTAACGCATTGGTTTCGTTTTATAATTTAGAGATTTACAAATAACATTAGTTTGACGTGATGTTTGAATTAAATTTCCTAAAATTAATATTTAATATTCTTCAAGCATCTTTACTAACTTTCTTTTCTTATGTGAAATATATTGTTTACTTAGTGTGTTTCTATTCTTTCTTTTTCTTTTCTTTTTTCCATTTATTTGTTTAACAATCAAAACATCCTAAAAAACACAAACAATGGCAAACTATCAATGATGATTTTTCTTGGGATGATTTACTACATTGCTTAAATCTATATGATTTCTTAACTTTCACTGCGCAATTTTTGCAAAATTTTACGATCGCCAATGCCATGCGCTATCGTCTATTCATGCACCTTCATCATCATCCTAACATTTTGTGTGTGCGCGTGTGGGATCGGCGGGTTGGATGATTGGCTATGGGCACATGTGCTTCTGGATCTTCGCCACCAAAATATAAAAAAACACACACACATAAACACACAGTCTCAAATCAATGGACCAAGTGCAAGGGGATACTATACCTACGGTAGGTCAACCACATACGCCCGAGACAACACCATACTGGTAAATTCTGACATTCCGGACGAGCGGACACCCGTACGTATTCGATATGCATATTGTTTTCCCCCATTTATCCACTAGTTAGTTAAGAGAAAGATGACGATGTCGACGATAGAAGGAGTTTTCCGTCTCGTTTGTCTACAGTTGAATAATTGATTTTCTTGTTCTAAATTTAAATATCTTTTATTCTAAGTTAAGTTCATCTACTTCCTTTTGTGCTATGTATTAATCGTGTGTGTGGTTTTTTTTACTATAACATTATGACATGCGTGTTGTCATTGTGATTTCTAGTTATGTTTCTTATTTTCATGTTTTTAATGCTTGTTTTTATGTTTCCTTTGCAGCTGATGCGTCGAGGAACGCATAGGATACGAGATGCATCTGCAAGCGATGGTAAAGACGGTGCTCAAACAGATCAAATAGCACTAGAAACATTAGGTAGGTAAAGAGAACATTTGCAATTCTAATGCATCTTTAGTCGTACTATCGCACAAAACTGACGAATATGGCTTTTGAAAAAGTGTAGATATAAATGCATTATTTCTTTCATTGGTTAGCCGTTGCATCGCTTTCTAAGTGTGCGCATCTAAATATATGCAATATACTTCTTAAATTTATCTTTTTATCCAAATAATTTGTTGCTAGTGTGTATATTTTCATGCGCCGAGCATATCAACGGAACTAAGCAGAATTAGCATCACGGAAAGAAATACATTTATCCAACAAGAGAACTAATTTTTTTGGTCATGCTCGATAAGAGCTGCACATGTTTGTTTTATTTCACGAAAAAAAGCTCCCGCAACATGCTTTGGATCCATTATTTCACGCTCACGCTCAATTCTTTAACTTTATTGTACTTAATAACGTTTCACTATTAATTTTCTCCTTTTTCCTTTTTTTGTTATTATTGGCAATGAAAATTCCGTGTCGAATGCTTTTCATGCGCACATCCTGCATACTGTGCCTGTGTGTATATGCATCTGTAAATATGATCCTGCATTTGTACGGTGATTCGGTAATGGGTAAACACTGAACGATGAAATTCACATCAACCTCACTCACTTTATTAAATTGTAAAAAATATGTTGAACATTTGTTTGCAACCACAAACTGAAACAAAACTCATGTTACATTCATTTTTATACTGTGGCTCACGATAATACTAAAGCGAGAAAAAAAACTATTTCAGAAGAAGAAGAACCCTCCAGTTTCTTCGAGCAGGCGCTGTTGGCCATCCGGAATGTGGCCACTTACATTTATAAGAATAGTTACATCTTTACCAACGTTATAATGATGGTGAGTATAGTTAGCATGAAAACGATTTCTATTCTATTTTTTAATAACGTTCTCCAATTTATTTTAATTAATTTTAGGTTTGGAGCATCATGTACCACAGTTGGTTGACATTCGTGCTACTACTGTGGGCTAATGCAATCTGGATCTTACCGAATCATCGCAGAAATATGCTTAACTCCAGCCCTTTTCTGGTGATATACGCGGAACTGCTCCTGTTGGCCCAGTTTCTCTACGGGATGAATTTAACGGAGGCCGAGCTACCAACAGTAGTGGAGGTAAATTTTGATGGTAAAGAAGACGTTTGTTACAATCGAGATAAAATGTGATTTGTTGTTCTATTAGGGTTCCGGTATCAATTTGGAACAAGTTGGATTCGTTAGGCGCACCGAGTATCCATGCGTTCCGCTGCTTGTGAAGTCGCTGTTTACCACGATGTTTTGGATTTCGTTGCGGCAGCGAATTCAGGAGAAACAAACGGAGCGCCGAGAATCGATGATCGCCAACATGGCCGCACCGTTGCAGCTCCCAGTAGGAGCAGCGACGACTGCCGCAACGGGGCCTCCGTCGGCGATCGAACATGCGCCGGAGAAAAAGTCGTCCGCCATTGTGGACAAGATGGCGAAATTCTTACGATCGTTAATGATCAAATTCTGGATCTGGGTGGTGGCCCTAACGCTATTTCTCTCCGCCATAATCGGTAACCGGATGACCATGTTCCGAATAGTGTATATGGTGTTATTTTTATGCTTTGTACTTACATTCCAGGTGAGTAATTGTGGTAGGGGGAAAGAAAACGCCATTAGTTTCTAACCTTGAATTCTATCGCCCATTTCATTTCAGTTTTCCTTCCGAGTGTGGCGTAGAGTAATGTTCACGTTTTGGCTGACTGTTATCATGTATTCGATGGCCATTTTAATATTAGTTTACTTGCATCAGTTTGAACAGTTTCCTGGGTACTGGGCAGCAATAGGCATATCAAAAGAATTGTATGTATCTTTGTAGAAATTACGTGCAACGTTTAGTTTGTATGAGATACGTTGAAACACACCTTTTATTCACAGACAAGAAGACATAGGATTGGAAATTTTTAAAACTGGTCAGCTGTTTCTACATTTGGTCAATCCAACATTGGTGGTTATCATTACCGTTATTCAGCTACACTACTGTCATGATCGGTTTCTGGTTATTAGTGAAATTCCAACCGTGTAAGTATGGTGCATAGTATAATATATAGATAAGCATAATAATCATGTTTCTGTTTGCTTTTGCAGCCAAATCGATGATCAGTCGGACGATGAAGAGACGCAAGAACCTATAGCGCCTGTTACTGACGGTCCTGCCTATGGTACATTTACGAACGCCGAAGCTAATGTTGTTGAGGACTCCTCAGAACCTGCGGCTCAAAGCACTGCAGCAACAGACGAACAAGCTCCCATTCCAAACCCGACTTTACCGACGGATGGCCAACCTGTGCGGGAAAAACTCATTGATGATGATGATGAGGATGACCAGAACGAAAAGATCGAAGATTTTCGCTTCCGGAAACTCTCGAGACAGGAGATCACTGGATTCGCACGGAAGGCGTGGAAGCAGTCACTCCGCCTGCTAGAGCTAACCTGGTTGTTCTTCGAGATTCACATGCTGAAGATTGTGTTGATAGTGGCATTTTCGTTGAGTGTGAACTCGGTCAACTTTCTGCACCTGCTGTATGTTGTGCTGTCGGTTTTCACGGTAAAAGCACACACAACCGGAAAAGATTCGCTGATGTACATACAGTTGATTCGAATAACGCGCATCATGTCGCTGTTTTCCGCAATAATGCTTATCCTAACCATGATCTATCAGGTGAAGTACATCAAGGAAGAAAACTTCCAAAGCGAATGCCCAAATATTGATGCAAACACAACACAGATGGATATGAACAATGCCAAATGGTTTGGAATGCGCAAAACCGGATCGGGCGAAACGTTGTCTGATTTGCTAAGACCATATCTGGTGTACATCCTTATTGTGACAGTGCATACGGTGACAATTTTGCGTCAAACGATACATCGCATGCGGTTAGGACAGTCGCCAAAAACGCCCTCGCTAATGTTTCCGAATATTGTTCGGGCCGATGCGGACAAGGATATACCTAGGATGATCCAATATCTGTTTAACTACGGGTACTACAAGTTTGGTGTAGAGATTTCACTCGTGACGCTGATCGTGGTGATTGGGAATCGTATGGACGTGTTTTCCATTTTCTACGCTATCTGGCTCGCAATAATGTTTCACATGACGCGCGAAGGATTGCAGCGTCTTTGGCAACCACTGACATGGTTCATCGTGGCAATTATACCGATACAGTACCTGTTGTTTATCGGGCTGCCACCACTAGCGTGTGTCAACTATCCGTGGTTCATACCGCAGCTGGATCACTTCCGTATCTGGGCCATGTTGCCCGAAAACACGAACGAGTTTCGAAGCTTTGCCAACAAGATGGTCTCGGACTTTGTACTCCTAATGTTTCTCTGTCGCCAAACCGTCGTATTTCGATTGGAGACGAGTCCACCGCGACGGTTCGGTGGGGGCAGCAATCAGTCAGTGCTGGAAGATTTCAAAAAGCTTGACGAGGGAACTTTGCAGAATCCGACCCCGGACTTCATCACCAAGGTGCGCAATTGGTTGGACATGCTCAAGCGAACGCTATTTTTGGTGTCCTTTTGGTTCACGTTGGCTGTAGTGTTTCTGTCCGGATCGAGTCGGGTGAATTTGTTCTCGATCGGGTACCTGATCGGTGCATTCTTTTTCCTGTGGCAAGGAACAGACTTCTATCTGCATTCGGTTGAGTACATTCTAAAGCGGTAAATACTAATATTTTGACTCGTCGCTGCTGGTTGAGTTATATTGATCGTGTTTTATTTCGTTGCTCTATTTCAGCTGGAACATTCTCATATGCTATAATGTGTTCGTAATAGGCGCCAAAGCGTTTCTCCAACTTTTCGGTTGTCTGTTTTTGGAGAACCTGGTGAATAACAACTGCTGGGTAATGCAGCTCTTAGGCATGAACTGTTTATCCTCATCTCTTCCACCGCTTCCACCCGGTACGGTGGATCCAGGCGAACAGTGCAATATTCCTCATCCGTCCGATGCAGGCCTGTTTTGGGATGGGATGTGTTTCGCCTTTCTACTGCTGCAGCGGCGCCTTTTCTCAAGTCATTACTTCTGTCATATTATCAACGAGTCGAAGGCGAGCAAATATTTGGCGTCAAGGTAAGTTGTATGGGATGCGCACTTCACATGATTTGATAACCCGTGCTGAGCTGTATTTCGTTTTATTTTTATTTTTAGAGGTGCAGAGTTGATTGAGGAGCTACGAATCAAAGAAAGTGCACAGGAAGCGGAACGTGAACGTCAGATATTGGAAAAAATCAAAGCCAAAATGGATCGTATTAAAGCAACGCAGCAGAAAATTTTGGAGGCCGTGCAAGATCCCGCTACTCATGCGATAGGTAACCTTTTTCAGGTCCTAACAGTAAACCTGATATCAAAACAATTTCCTTTCCAACTAGCGGCTATGTATATTTTGGGTTGCATTTCGCAAAAAAAGGTTTCGTTATTCGTTTAATGCATCAAAGAAGATTTTTTTTTTCGATAATGATCGGTCCGCGTTCTGTCAAGAATTATTTGAACTATAATATTGGAAGTTAAAGCGAATTACGTGCATTTTGAAGAACGTTTACTTACCTACTCATGTTCAATGTTGTAGTATAAAATGATACTTGTGCAACATTTAACTATGTGCATGAGAGACTGGCGTAAGTATATAAGATGTATTTTTTATGTTAGTTTGGTATATAGGTTTTTCACTTAATTCGTGACATCAACTTCTGTTATGGCGATAGCACTAGAAAGTTTTCGAACAGTTGATTCAAAAATATTATTTTTTGAGCATATTTGGCTTTATATAAGTAGTCTGCGAGCTGCTTAACCAAACTTTATTTTATGGAATGAAATGAGAAGAGCAAGCAGGACAAGGCCACGAATTAGGTAAAAAACTCTAATATTTAATTAATGTTTTAAGGAGTGAATACAAGTACAATGATTGTTTGGTTTGGTTCACTGAGTATTTTAAATCACAAACCATTCTTGATCATGATGCCTTTTACAAGCAAATGTGCAAAGTAGATTAGTGTTGCACCATCGTATGCGTTATCTAGTGATGTGGTAGTTGTGATTGGAACACTATCTGTAGCACACTTGCCTTATGTGAATGCAAACCTTGTAGCATATTTGGGATGCAGCTGAGTTAGTAGTGACAAAAGGCTAACCGGAACAGAGACGGTGGTTTGGTTTTTTCTTTCTTTCGTTTCTTTTCTCTTTCCATCATTCCTTACGGCAAACGTACAAAACACTATCAATGTACATCTGCTGCTTACTATTTCACTACACACCCGGAAGATGCCGGACGGCGTCAGCTACAGCAGACTCATAGTATGTCATCATATACAGGATACCATACGCCGATAGAGGACGAAATAGCGGCCAATTCAATGTTTATCGAAGGCGAGGGTCTCTCGGAAATGCCCTCAGACAATGGTGGATTGACGGTTGGCCGAGGATCGTACCAAACGCAGGTTTGTAGAGTGTAGGAGAAGGAGCATAAAGGAGGGTAAAGAAAGCTATAATAAAGCGTAAGTTGTGGGCTATTTGTCGGAGAAAGAAATATTGTAATAGCTGTAGATATCATCCGACAGATTGCTCAGCAAACGAATCCAGTAGACTAATGATTACTCTGTTCCACCGTAGGTACCATCGCCAAGCTCTGCTCTTATGACAGTGTCGCTTGATGCTTATTTGGATCCCCAACGAATGTCGTTTGATTCGCCCAACGATTTGATGGCACGAGTTTGCAGTCCAGATGATACGTTCCCAGTGTTTTCACCACCACCGTTTGAGAAGGAGCAACCGCCGTTATTGGCCACTACCACTAACACGCTAATGCCACCAACCAAGACGGCTCTACAATCGCGACAGCATCGCCGACAGTCGAGTTTAAATGCTGTATCCTGGCCAGCAAATAATGAGCTAACTGTCAGTCCGAAAGCGCAACATCGCACAGTTCCTGTCGGAAATATCTATATGCCAACCGAAGTAATTTACTCAAAATTGTTTATTCAAAACCAGCGGGTTCAATTGGCCCCGATAGTCATAGTGATTAGAATTTTTGTGAAATATTTCAGTTTAGTATATTTAACTGATCAATGATCGGTTGTGTTGCATATTTTAGGACCCCGTTAATGGTCGGGATAATAATGATCAATCTCAGCAACCTTCCCAATCACCGCGTTCGCCCCGCTCGCCGCGATCGGCTACCTTTGCACCGAATCAACCACGACATCGACGACTGTCGAGCATAGGATCTGGTTCCGGTGTACCGGATGAACTGACCGGAGGAGATGCCGCCGGTGCGCGCCGTCGTTCGAGTTTCTTGGTGTCGCTGTTCGTGGATGAGGATACCACGCGATACGATGAGGTAACGACCACCGCGAACGGCGGCCCGATATCCCGGCGACGGTCGCGATCACGTAGCTTCTGGGGTCCGGTTGGTGAAGCCGGTTTGCGAGACTCGATCCGATCCGCTCGATCGCGTTCGCCCGTTTCACACCATGAGTGTAATTATACTTTACCAATTTTTCATACCGTACATTTATTGTTGTTCGTGTCGTGTACTGCGTTACAAATGATTCTATTTCACATTCTCTCCTATTACTTGCATTAATTTCGCTATCTTTCTTATCCTCCGTGATGAATCAACGTTGCTTACATTACTTTTCTCATTCACTGACACTCGCAGCTGCTTTCGTCTTTTAGTCTGCACTTGTTTTAATTGCACAAAAACACTAAAGGATAGTATATAATAGCATCACCGCTAAAATGAAATGATCTCCAAAAATTTGTTAAAACTCGAACCCGCAAGGTAAGAATGCATCGATATTAGAGATTGAGACAACAAAGCTGTCGATTACCATTAATTGTACATAGTTTAACTAATAAATCAATTTATTTCTGTGATGTGTTTACATTTTTTTGATGTACTACTTTAAGCTGTCAATAGATATAATAATGAAAAGTTATAGTACCGATTGAAAAATCATGTCATTTTCTTCGTTGTACGTGCATGCAAAAAGAACGAAATGATTCTCGTGATGCACCAAGTGAAAATGATAGAATGTCTGTATATATTAAATAATCAGTATAGTAAATAACTTGCTTATGCCTAAATGTGCATAGATTTTTCATCATTTTCAGGAATAGCTCGCCAATTTATAACACAAATCTATCGAAGTTTCGCTACTAAATACCACGTTACATCAATAAGATGAAAACTAATTGGACGAGTGTATTATTCATCGGTTAGCTGTTGGGTTATGTTTTGCGAGTGCGTAAGCATCTCAAAAAATCAAATCATGAAGGTCAGAAACAAACAAATTTCCTTTTCATCAACTAAACAGTGTTCCGAAATTAGCTGATGCATACTTTCAGATGTTATGGACCCAAAACTTAGCTCAGCGAAATTTGTTCGATGAAGTAGTACCACTTGTACCAACGAAAGTGTGTTGAATTTATTTTTCTCTACTTTCATCCCCTAAATGCACGTCCACAAGTGTTGCACTCGTTGTCACTATGTTGCTACTACACTATGCCTTTTCTTACATTTTCAACCCGGTTTTGTTTTCTCTCTTCCTCTTATTATAGATACTGTCGACCATAGGTCGAGTTTGAAGCGCAAAATATCGGAACACCGACCAACGGGTAACGGACGGTGTCAAAAAGCGACGGAACAGTGATTCCTTCGCTTTTTGCCTAACCGTATAATATTTTTTTTCTCTCTGTTTTGTTGTCCTCCCACCACTTCCATCGCGCATTCATTGCTAGAGCATTCTATTACCCCATCGTTCGTTGGAGTATGTAGTTGTTGGATGCTGGATGCACTCTTTCTCTCCCAGCTCTGTGTCGCTTACGGTTAACGCTCTGTTTGTTGTTTTAGAATAATAACTGCTATGGTTGGTGCTGGTAGTTTTGAAACGACACAGGGTGTGATTTTGTGGTTGAATGTTATTATTTCCCACACGCCATACTAATAACTGGGAGAGATAACTGTCACTGTTTCGTGTACCGATAGGAGTATTTGTTTTCCATCCCTAGTCATTTGTGACTAAAACACTTGGGTAAATGTACCCTTTCTATCAATGGTATGGTTGGCTGGTCGTAATGTTCCTAATGTTTACTCTATATTTACTAGAAAACGCGTCTCTAATGTGTATGGCTGTCTGTCGAATCTTTTCTAATATTTACTATGTTCACATATGGCAATCTATGATTCATTCAAGCAAATGCTCTCTCTAACGCTTCCCAATCGTTGTCCTAGCAATAATCTTAATACTAACGTTGAAAATTGCAGATTTTTTCCTTTTCAAATCGGTTAGAAACCCAACAAAGTGTTCGCGCTGGGAAGAGGCACTCGGCACAGTGGAAAGAAAAATTTTAGATTTGAAAATTTAAATTCTGGTGATGGAAAACTAAAAAAAGGATTTTGATCATCAATGAAAGGAACATTTCTTTATTGTTTCCAACAAATGTGTTACTGTTCTTTCGCAATTAGTCCACCCAATTGGAAATACATCACTAAACCTTCACATCGCAAAGGATTACACTGTATCAGTTTGCAATTGGCGTACATAAGCAATTGGTTTAGTTGCACCTTTTTTTTGAATTTTTTCTTTAAAATCTATTTGTTGTATTGGAATAGATCGCTGCTTTCCTATGGTTACAGGTAACACAAAAAAGAAAAGGTGAACAATAGCATTTACGACATAAAACATTAAATATGTCAGTTCCCAAGCACGCAAAGATCTGGTGCCACCGATCTTTGATTTGTTTCATACGCACGATGAAAGTCGTAAAATAAGCTTTATTCGTTACATGGGTATATTTATGAACTTTAAAAATCTGTACCAATATAATACGATTAATTCGTTCCTATTCTATGCTCCTTTCAGCCATACGTTCTGGTGACTATTACATGTTTGAGGAGGTGGAGCAGGAGTTTGAGTTGGATTTAATGGAACCGCTCGAGTATGAAGACGATTTGGAAGAAAAATCACAAAAGGATCAACGACTTCGCCAAAGGCTGACGCTGGGAAGGGTAGGTTTTAGTACTCAGTTTCAGCCACATTCAAACATGATTCGATTGGTTTATAATATGAATATTTTGTTAAATTCCTGAAAAGAACTATTGTAGAAAGGCGGAGATTTTATGTTTATCCAATATTTTCCTGTTATTTGTAAGTGTATTTTTACACCGATTAATATGCCGCACCGTATATGTGTTGCTCTTTGCTGTATTTTGTTCACTTCGATTGCTCGCCTGTGGATTTAATTTTCTCCTATGGTTTTTTTTATTGTTGTTCTTGAATTTTTTTATAATTTTTCAATTCGCACCTAGCCAACGACTCATTATGTTTAAAACGTTTAATGTTTTTCTTTTAATCTAATTTTTGTGGTTACAATACACCCATTGCCTGTACTGTCACTGTACTATGCACTGTATGCACAACATCACAACTTACTGCGGACATGCATCTGTTATTGTTGCCCGTGTAACAAACCCCCACCAAACCCTTGCTCGACCTGTGCATTGTTCGTGCATCCCTTAACCACGTCACCACGCACGCCGCCTGTAATCTGCACTGGTTACAATGCGCTGTGTTGTTACAAAACGAAACGCATCACTGCCCATACACCAATCTCAACAGTTAGCCGCACAATTTCGCAAGCTAAGACAACAGGAGGTGTATGAGCAAGCGTACGGCAACCTTACTGATACCGACGACACTAATGAGGTCGATCAGCCTGCTATGCTAGAAACCAGCGATCCTCCTGCAGAAGATCAGGCACAACCATCGTTACGTCGACGTCTTTCGTCCCCGGTAGTTTTACGGCGCAGACAAACAGGCATGATCGCAGGTGACCATGGTACAGACAACGATACTGCCCTACCGGAACGATCTGCCCTTTCCGAACCATTACCACCGCACGATTCAGCTCATTCAGTGAGTTTTGTGTTTATTTTCGTTCGGTTTTCGCCGTATTTTGATATCTCATACGCGAACCTGGTGTTTCATAATGCTATGTTCCATTGTTTTGAAGTGTTTCTCATTGTTTCCTATCAGTTTTGCATTACTTTATTTTGGTTTTTTTTTTGTTTGTTGTCTATTTTCATTTCAATTTTTTCGATCAATTAAAAAAAAACATCATTGTCTGCTCTTTTACTTAGATTTGCTTTCACTGCTTTTATGCTGTTGCTTGCGTTAAGATGTATTTTTTTTAAATTAGTGTTGAGTTTAACTATTTTTCTTTAAAGTTCTGTTTTGCTGTTCTGAGCTATGCTGCTATTAATTATATTTTAAGTTAGTTTCTTTTGTCCTTTTTACAGTTTTAAAAGTTTCATATTCGTTGCTGTATATTTTTTCATTTCATCAAAATTTTCATTTATCATCTTAAAATATTATAGAAAAATAACAACTTGGCCATTTTGCGGTGCATTTGATTTCAACAGTTAGTGAGATTATGCTCGTTCACTTTCCCCTGTCATTCTATTGTTGCTTCTACTATGTGCATTCTGGACCTTTTCCCCTTATAGTGTACGTTTCTGGTATCTGATCTCTTCTTTCGTGGGTTGCTAGTGTAACTACCAAAACAGAAAAACATTTGGTTTTGATACCATGCTTGGACATTGCGATTGGCATACGGAACTGCACACAAATCGCCTCACCGTTTGTAACCGTTTTTTCTATAACTGGCTTATGTTCAAAATTAAGGCTTGTGAAATGTGTTCATGGGCTGTTAACTTTCTAAGCACTAGTGTGTTACGGTTACTAATAGTTTGTTCCTTATTTTAGGCTACGCGGCAACGAAAATCGACTGCGTTGGATGCACCGGGTGCTCAAACAGGAGGCCCCAGCAGAGAGATACATCCCCAACAATCGATAACGGATGAAGAGGCACGTCTACTAAGCGACGAAGAGGACGAAGTGGAAGGCAGAAAAGAAGATGGCCCAGAAGAGAAGAAGAGCAAATTTACGTTGTCAGGATTAGCACTCATACCGGCTTTCTTGGCGGGTGCCGTTGGATCGGTGACACTACGGTTGCATCGTGCCTCCCGTAACTATCGTTACGTGATGCGTGTGCTGACCCGGGAAAAGCAGGTGTTGAAAGAAACGCCTGGTTTCGGTGTTGGAGTCCGCGACAAGGACGGTGTATGGACGCACTGTGTATCGCGAACGGGAAGGTAGGTTCTCCTCCATGTTTTGTAGAAAACATGAAAATAGAAGCCCGATTTGCTCCTAGTATCTCCTAGTTTGTGCGTGAGTGTGTATGTAAATAATAATGTGGTGAAGGAATCATGTAACCCTCATACTAACGTAATATGTGTGTACTTTTAGAATATGGCTTGAGCTACTCTAGAGAGGCAACTAGTGTGTCCTGCATTGCATCCTTCCTGTAACCGCTCTAGTTCCTATTATGATTTAAATTTTAACCCTCATTTAATTTATGCAGTAGTACTTCACCACAGCCCGAAGGTACGGCTCATTCGGGCTCGGCACACTCAGGCTCTAGTAGCAGTAGTCTATTTTCTCGTCCCGGGTCGCTTGCATCCATCAGTAGATTCAACAGTAGTAACGTTAACGACAACACAGACTTCGAACGAGACTATGCGGAAGCGGAACAGCCAGCGTCTGCCGTCCCATCGTCGCCAGCTGTAACGTTTACGGTGTCCGAGGTTCAACCGGACACGGCAAGTGAAAGCGAAGCAAAACCTAACACAATACGGGATCTGCAGGAATACTGTACAGAACGACAGCCTGGAGATGATGGGTAATACTATAAAAACCACACAACTACACCACTAAAGCACTGAGCGGATCATACAAGAAGAGAGAGAAACATAAAGAGTGGGAGACATCTGTCGATTAATTTCGTTTAGCAGCAAATGGTTACCGATTATCAACTTCCATAATGGCGATATGATGATTTTGTATTTTGTGCTACGTAAAAGTTACAGAAATGCTTTTAGTAGCGTTATTAGATAGATAAAACAATGATATACTGTACATTAATTAGAAAGCAAAATTTGCACGAAGCTGTATATATTTTTGAAGGCTTGTTTAGTGGTCTTTCAAGATCATATGTACTTTTTTAATTGTCCGAATTGTTTCGACAGTTAAAATGTGCTGTTGTTTGACAAATATTATTGATTGATTGATTGAATGAACTGTTTGTAATATTTATATATCGTTTAGACTGCATACAGTAAGTGGATTAGGAGCAGCATTAGCGATGATCAGTCGTAAAGATCCGCTAAGAGAAGAGTAAGTATCAATCTGTATAGATTGATTCCCGGTAAAGCACTTTACGTCTATTTGTGGTAGTAGCTTATCATACAATTGTATTTAGAAACTATCCACTTGGCTTTTAGTTGTTATTATTTCGATAGAAATCATACACTATTCATGTGCAGTTTTCGTTTATTATAATGATTTGTATTATGATTTCGATTGAGATAAATTTTCATTCGGTTATGTTTGTCCACTAACTGTATGATACTTATGTTGTTTTTTGGTTGTTGTATTTATCACACACCAACACCATCGAAAGACTCGAATCATACTATCACCGTAGGCGCAGTAATAGTTTACTACCCGAGATACTGATCTCGGCACCGTCGGCCGAACGCGGTCTGGACGAAGATGGGATACCGTACCGCTACTATTCCAATGATACACTGGACAGGTACAGTCCCTATTCCCGAAATGCAAAACACCGCAAAAGTGCAACAGCACGCACTTCACCATGCAGGAAATGTGTTCCGTTTTCGTCACAGACCTAACTACACACTGCACCCAGAAATGATCATGAACTCACAGCACCACATCTCACTTTATGAAGTCTTTTTATGAACATCTTCCGCAAACCGTATTGTGCTCTCACTAACTCACTAACTGCTTGTATCCAATTTGCTGGTTTAGGTGTTATATCCTTAATAGCCATCATGTTTTTGAAAATGAAGATTGAATTAACAAAATATGGCCGTCAGCAAGTTGGTATAATGTGGTAAATTGACCAATCCGATCAATTGAAGGCGCACATTCAGCATTAAATTTGTGAAATGTTTCTTTAAGGGCAGACAGTTCAAAAGCACATTGCACTACCTTTAACCTAATATTTGTGCAATGCAAACATGTGTTGTTGTTGAACGAAGAATGGTAAATATTTCTAGAAAGCCTGTTTATTGGATTGCATTAACATGCGAGAAGCTGTAGCATTTAATTTCTAATCAACGCTTAGTATGAGTTCCTTGTTAAAAAGGAATCACATTACTTGTGTAAACTGTAGAGCATGATTAATATTATATTACACGCGTTGTTTGTACAAACATTTCAAAACTAATGCTAAATTTCTAATTCCACAGTAAAACCGATGGCAGCTCAACCGAAGCCGTCAAACGTACGCTGGACGAGGTGAGCTCCGAGGAAGACTTCACCTCTCGAAAGCACTCCATACTGTTCGAGCTGCTGCAAGCGGCATGGTACGCCATAATGTCACATACCGATTTCATTTGCTACTTTGTAGTGTTTTTAAATCAGGTGCGTGTAGCTATAAGACTGGTAGGATCTTTGTGATGTTACGCATACTTACATTGCATTATATTTGTAGGTTAATTCGGCCAGTTTACTTTCACTGCCACTTCCATTGATGGTAACGCTCTGGGGTACGCTTACGTTCCCACGTCCAGCTCAAACGTTCTGGACAATGCTGATCGCATACACTCAAATGGTGGTGCTGGTGAAGTGTATCGGTCAGTTTGAAATGTTCTGGTGGAACCAAACACCAATACCTTCGAATCAACCGTTCCACGTAGCACGGCTGTTCGGTATTGAGCGAAAAGACGGTTATGCAACTTACGATCTGATGCTGTTGCTAATGCTATACTGTCATCGGTTTATACTAAAGTCGCTCGGTCTGTGGAAGTCGGACCCAACAGACGAACCGGCACTCACAGAAGGAATCTACCAGGTGGATGCAAATGACGATCGTACCAAGGCGTTAATGGCAATGGCAGAAGAAAATGAGAAAAAGTAAGTTTTGTGGAAGGAAATTTGAAAACATTTTAAGCCCTGTTGTCTAACCGGTATCGCATTGTACCTTTTTTGTGAGGAAGAAAGCATCGAAAGGAATATCTTTTGAACTTAAAAAATGCACTTCAGCAAGTACAAAGTCGTCTGCCGATGAATGAAGCTAGAAGCGTTAATGAAGGTTATAATTTTTTATGTGCTATTATGCTATTCTTCGTTGCGTAAATATTTCTTTTCTGTTGTTTACTTTATAAAGCTCGAAGATCACGAAGAGAGACAGTAATTTACTTTATTAAAAGCCACTCATCATTCTTACGAAGATATGTTTCGAGTGAAAGTGGTCAAATACTTCTTCCCATGGCGCTTGAAAAGATGCCCTTGACAGTAGCTAAGTTTGATATTACCATAGATCCTACTGGGTACGATTCGTGTGATGTTTTCAAATTGATAACATTGATAGTGTTAAATGTTATGAAACGACTTCTTTAGTACTGAAACAATCTTCAATATTCTTATACTAGACGTGAAACGTTGGAAATTCGTCCACCGGATGAACTGACCGGATTGTCGATGGTGAAAATCAACGAGAAAGATGGAACGATTGTGGAGGAATCGACAGTGGCAGAGGAACCAAATATGCTGTGCGTAACCATTCATTCAGAGCCAACAAAAAAGTACTTCCCACAAATAGCGAAGCAAGCATTCCTGAGATACTCAGCAGCTTTGAAGGCATTCTTTGCTCAGCTGTTCGATCGGACATCACGTAAAACGACCGACGTCTACGGATACATGTTCCTGTGTGATTTCATAAACTTTTTTGTAATTCTTTTTGGTTTCTCATCCTTTGGGGTACGTACAACCAGTGGATAGGTGTACAAAGAGCAATGATTAAATGTGTGTGTGTGTGTGTGTTTTTTTTTTCTAGAGTCAAGACGGCGATGGTGGAGTGTTGTCATACTTTGAAGAAAATCGAGTGCCCGTCACATTTCTGCTAATGTTGCTCATTCAGTTCTTCTTGATAGTGGTGGATCGGGCATTGTATTTACGCAAGCACATACTCGGAAAGATTGTGTTCCAATTCATACTGATCATTGGTCTGCACGTGTGGATGTTCTTTGTGTTGCCAGCGACAACCGAGCGAAGCTTCAATGCGACCACCCCACCGATTGTGTACTACATGATCAAATGTTTCTATTTGCTGTTTTCGGCGTATCAAATACGATGTGGTTACCCCGCACGAATTTTGGGCAACTTCCTAACGAAGGGATTCACGATGGCCAACTTTTCTGGCTTTAAACTGTTTATGACCGTACCGTTCCTGTTCGAGCTGCGCACACTGATGGACTGGATCTGGACGGACACATCGATGACGTTGTTCGATTGGTTAAAGATGGAGGACATATTTTCCAACGTGTATCAGTTGAAGTGTATGCGACAGTTGGAGGAAGATCTTCCAGCGCCACGTGGCCAGAAGAAAGGATCGATGGTGAAATATCTGATGGGTGGTGGAATGATGCTTGGAATAATCTTTCTGATCTGGTTCCCGCTGGCACTGTTCGCGTTTAGCAATGCGGTCGGCCAACCAAACATTCCGCACGATGTGTCAGTTGAGCTACGAATTGGAACGTACGAACCGGTGTATGCGATGAGTGCACAAAATAACAGCATCTACGGGTAGGTATTATAGCAAAAGAAGTTATCATCACTGTACACACTCACATGTGTGTTGCTCTCCACAGACTAACTACCAACAATTGGTCAAATTTTACGTCACCGTTTATGGAGCGTGCCGCGCAGACGTTCCTATCGAACTACGAACCGGCGGATGTGGCAGCGGTACAGCTCGGTATAAGCTCAACTTCCATATGGAACATTTCACCGCCCGATCGGAATCGGTTACTGAATGATTTGATAAACAACGTCACCTTAACCTGCCGGTTCCGCTACACGATTAGTAGGATGACAAATTCGAAAGAAAATCCGGGCGTCATATCGGAGGAACGCACATACCAGCTGGAGGATGGTCCTGCACGTCAAGCACTCATAAATTCGCTTACAAGAAAGAAGGACAACGATATGGCTGCGTTGATGAACATTATGCCAAAGTTTTTGCGTGTGCAAAATAGCGGCTCAATTAGACCGGTTCATCAGCTGGTGAAAACAGCCGATAGTAAGGCGAAATATGTGTGGAACAATGTAGTATAAAATGCTCAAAATGTATATGCTTTTTTGCAGATGATGAAGCGGATGAAAACTATCGGAACATGCAGCTACGGCAGTTGTACATGGATGAGAAATCTAACGTAAGCTGGTGGGAAGCAACGGAAGATTGTGGAGATACGCTGTATGAGAAGTACTTTTCCCGATTGCCATTTGCTGATTGCACCAACTATTTGGTGATTTACATGTTCAATGATAAAATATTTCCAAGCACCATCAGTTCAATTGCTGCCGGAGGGTAAGTGAAATTCACTGGAAACAAGTTTTAAACTTAGATTTAACAGCTGTTAACTTGCATTTCGTTTTCCATTCCTAAACCGGTAGCATTATTGGTATCTACTCGACGATGATTCTCGTGTTCTCGCGCATGCTGCGAACAAGCATATTTTCGGGTGCTAGTTCGAAGATTATGTTTGAAGACTTACCGTACGTCGATCGGGTATTGCAGCTCTGCTTGGACATTTATCTGGTGCGCGAATCGTCCGAATTTACGCTGGAGGAGGATCTGTTTGCCAAATTGCTATTCCTCTACCGATCACCTGAGACGATGATCAAATGGACGCGGCCGAAAAACGAAGGTGGCGGTGACGATGAAACGGACACCATGACGGAACAGCCCGAATCACACCCGAAGCAGGAATAAGAAGGACGAGATAAGATATTACACGGGATGATATTTTGCTTTTGTTTTTGTGATAAACGAATACTTACACTTGTTAATGGTCGACGGGGAGAGATTTGTAAGTTGTTTCGATGAGGTGATGTCGTTATAGATCGTTGTTAATTTATATTGGATGAATGCATAAAGCAAGTTTGAAGCAATAGACATGGATGAGGCGATACATAGATAGTGAGACAGTTGATAGACGAAGACAATCGAAAAGTAGTAAATTTCGAACAGATAACATTAACAGAAGACCTAGGGAGCGATTAAAAGGTTCTTTGTACATAAACATCATGCGGTGTGAGAAAAACGGCGTGTACGTTTCATTCGCGAACGAACGAATGTGCGCTTTATTTAAATTTGAATTTAATTCGAAAACTAGTCGAAAGGCGCGTCCTATGTACGCATGGAAAGTCATGCATTATTATCATAAGTAATTCGCTTCTCACTACTGATTATTCACAGGTTTTGCTAACATCCTTTTTCTTCTTTTTCCACGAACACAATACATTATGCAGTACAAAAACATGACGTGAGTCGAAAGTGTAAAACTTATCAGTTAGCATATTAACTGATAGTATGCGGCAAATCGCCAGCGAACATAATATCATAGCGATAGTTTTTGTTGTTTTCGAAACGTACTCATTTTGTTTGTTCCAGAGTTCATCCATTTTATAGTGCGTAATCCAATCGAAATTTGTATCGTTAAATAAAGAACAAACGAAACCATGTGCATTTTCGAAACAATTGCGTTGTGTTGAAGATTTGTAGAAATAGTTGGTCGAGTGGACTAGGATATTCAGAACTTGAGGAAGAAATCAGGAGGCTAAGTATACCCGGGTTGTTAGCTAAGCATTTGAGAAGATCCTATCAAGAACGTCATTTTACAAAGGTGTTAGTAACACATTGCAGAAACTGCTTTCGGCGTTCTTGGGCGTTTTTATCAAGCGCACCGGATGATGTTTAACGAAGGAAGACGTTGAAAAAAATCCTACATATGAAGACATCTTTCTTTCATAGCGAAACATAACATCGTGAAGCACCACAAGCCAGCTGTTTACACTTCACGCACGGAAGTTTGCTTTATTTGCCGCCCAAAACCAAAACAGTTATCGCAGGTAAGTAAACGTACCAAACAGGTGCTCATCTCTAAAAAACTTCCTAGCCTTAACACCTCTGATAGCACTGTGCATGGGCTTTTTTTCGATGCTTTCTATCGTCCGAAACGCATGTGCCCGTAGTCATCAAACTGATCACCTTCACCACCCCGTTTCCCGAATCGCATATGGCCGTAATCGTCGAATCGTTTCACCAAACCACCGACTTCATCACTGTCGTCATCTTCGTCCAGCAGTGTCCCAGAGTCGGAAAGGTATCCTGCGAAGTTAAACCGTAGCTGATCAGCCTTTCCAAGATCCAACTGCTCTGGAGACAGTTGCACGGGCGTACCGGCAGTTTGGTCCTTCAACGTCAGTACAGGAAATGGTGCCGTTCGTCGATAGGCTTGAAAGGCGCTAGTTCCCGGATGTTTTCGGTCGTACTGTCGGGTTTTGGTTCGGGCACGATAAGCATTTGTATCCTTTAGCCATCCGTGTTGCACTTTATCTAACCTATCGTTATCATTACTATCGTCGGCGGTCGAGGACCCGACTGAAGCGTGTCCCGAACCGGAAGATGTTAGCACGAGAGATCCAATCGGTTGTGCCTCACTGACCAGAGCGTAGTAAGCAAGGTAGGCTACCAGCGAAATTAGAAACGCTAGCGTCACCTTCGCCATGGTAACGCGCACTTTTCCTACACGAGAGCACTACACTCGCCGAGTACGCGTTGTGTGGTTGCTTGCTTCGATGCACTCAGTTGTGTTCTGCAGCTTCGACAATCGTGTGGTGAAGCTTTTATAGCGCGGATAGGCTAAAACGGTAAGCTCAAGGTACGATGCAAGTCACGTTCAAAGCAAATTATGCTAATATTTTTTATTCTTTCCGCGTTGGTAGATGTAGAAAAAATTGTGAATTGAAAAACATTTTCTCCACTGCGGACGGGCGCAATCGCCATCAGGAAGCATGGTGTGATTCCTGAATGGTACATGAACAATCTAATTATCCTTTCGTTGCAAGACGCTAGTTCGTTTATCGCCCGATGGAACAGGTTCAAAGCGAGTGTAGAAGCAATTTTTCACTGCTAACCTGTCAATAAGGATTCGCCACAATTTTAATGGACGCATCTAAATGCGGAGGAGGAAAGCTGGAACGTCAAATAAGTCGCTAGTACAGTGAGTAAACATGTTTATATTTGTATATTTAAAGCACGCATCTTTCGAAAGTACACAAATACCGGTATTAACATTGAGAGTAAGGGGTAGTAAAATTGAGTTTCAAAAAACACAAACACGGTTTACACTTTTGCTGCACAAAGTAATTCAAGCGGTGTTTGCTGTTGTCGAAGGGGCTGTGAACACACTTAATCTATTTGCGGCACACACAGCACACAAACAAAATCGAACACAAAGCTAATGGTGCGAGCACTACACATCGATACAATTCTCTTCCCGTGCCGTTGGTTGCCTAGTGCTGAAGAACAATCCCTCACGGTAGGTGAGAAACACCGACGAGCACAGGATGTCGGCCGATTGTTCGAAATTCTTGCCTGTGCTTGGATCACCGCTAGCACGGAGCACCATTCGCCTTGGACTCTTGGTGTGTGATTTCCGGGCACGTCCAATAGAACCGTAAGGTTTCCGCTTATCCATCTGGCCATCTACTGCACCAACAATCTGTAGTCGTCCATGGTCGGCCGCTTCACGGTTCCGTGTTGCGGTAGGTGACGCGATAGCGTATCCTGGACGTGTGCGTTCATACTTGTCAGACCAGTCTTGCTGGTGGCGTTTTAGGGACGCACTCGAACCAAAGGCGGGACGGAAATTTTGTGGCTGCCCTTCGCTGGCCACAACCACATCCGATGGGAACATGGCGCCCATACGCTTGGGGAAGATTTTCGGCTTAAGCTTGCTGTACCCTTGGTACACGGTGAGAAACTTTTCCAGCTTGCAGGTGAACTTTTCCGGCTCGAGTGATTGACGAAGCTGTTGGGTCTTCTCTTTTGCTAGGAGTAGAACACGAGTTGGCTGTATCATGGCGATGGTTGGACAACGACAGTGTACTGAACCGGACGAGCGATGGATAGCAACTGTCCGTTGGTGAAGCGACTTGAGGGTAATTTATAAGTGTAACACTACAGGTCCAACCAAACCACCTGTTGCGACACGTTGCTAGCTTATTGGTAGCTATAATTGAAGGAATGTTACTATTGGATAACACTTTACCACTAACATTGGCTCGTTGTTGAATAATAAGACACACCGCCACCGAATGGGCAGCAGTAACGAAGTTCTGACACTCCCGTGTCAGTTCGAGCGCAACTTTACGTCATGTCTGCCCCGTTAAGTAATCCTATTACGTACCGAACGCTTCCTGTGAGAGGACCTAATTAGACGACCCAACTTGGTCGGCCAAATGTGTCAAGAAAGCTATGTAGCGAGTGTGAACTCACTTTGGCCCATTTGCAACCGGGGTTCTTACATTGTTGTTGCATTGATGGCTTGTTTGATGTGTGAGGTAACCTCATCCAATGCCACTAGGGTAGTGAACCCTTTGTTGCTATTTCAAGAATTTTAAAGGATTCTTCGCGGAACGAAGAGTTGATGTTAATGTTGAAGTGTGAAGGGTAGAATGCTGGACACATATGAAGTAAGCATGAGGAACATTTCAAACCTGAAACATTTGATTGTGATATTAGAAATTTGGAAAGAAACGCACAACATGCTTCATTCTATTGAATTTTATTTGGGAATTACAAACCGACAGCACACTCTCCTCAGTGTTACCGTACAAGTTTGGCGGAGGTTCGTGTTTAGCGGAATTGAGGGGACGACTTTTCTTTAGCGGACATATTTTACAAAAAGGTATACTCGCCTATTCGCACAAGCACCAAACTGCCTGGGACGCCCCATGGCAATATGAAACGGGTGTTACATTTTTTCATCCAACAGTTTGCATGTGTTGATGTGTGTGTGTCTATGCACTGAGTCATTGAGTGTATTTCATGCGTTTATTTTTCGTTTTCGTTTTGTTTTTTGGTGTACTGATTACAGTCTAACTTCTGTGTTTGTTCCACTCCGCAACTGTGGAGTTTCAACTTTGACCAGGCAATAAAATCAAAATGGACATAAAATGCATCTCGTGTTAGAAAACTCGCTATTTCCATGCTTTTGTCCATCCTTGTTACATCCGATATTGTGATTTCGATTGAAATATTAAATAGATTTTACGTTTTATTTTTTATATGTTTATATTAACGCTATAAGCATTCTCCGTTTTGGCTACGATAAATTTGATTTACTTTCCTTCTCTGCCTTCCTTTCGCCACCGACGATAAACTTGGTTTCTTTGAACACGGTTAAGCTATAAGAAAACCTCTTTAGAAGAGCAATTAAGTTGAGCTTTAGAGAGCGTTTATTTGTTTTGTTTGTTAAACTGTAGCATCGACGTAACAATATCGTTAAACGGATCATTCTTCTCGTAGAGCTATGCTTGGCAATGTTTAATGCTCGAAACGATTTCTGTGTGTTATACAATCTGTAACAGACAACAAGGGAAGAATAAACCTATATAGCTCGTGTTAGTGAGGAAGTAAAATCATCAACAGATCACATCTTTCCTTCCGTAGGTAAATATAAACGATCGGTACGTGTTACGCATGGCGCTGCTCATCATTTGCTACACTGTTTCCATTTATTCCCGTTTGTTGCGTCTATTCCCATCATGGCTTCTCACACATTTGCACATTGCATTGTATTGTCATTAGTTTGATATATTTTAAATAACTTTTCCTAGCGTAATAAGTTGGATTTCATTATTCTATTAATTTTTCCTCTTCTCGTTCAGCGCTAACCCCTTCTCTGTTTGCTGCTGGTTGATTGATTTGATCGTGAATGTAAGTTGCTGCAAGTTGTAGGCTTCGTTTTGGCCATGTTGCTTTGTTAAATGCGATACTAAGTAATAAACAACTATCATTTTTATTGTCACATTTAAAGCTACTTTCTTGGAGTTTCGGTATGTTTTCTGTTTTCTTTCGTTTTTGTTATTGACGTTCTGTTATGTGATGTTAGTTTTGTTTTAATTTTCTGATGTTTTGCTTTGCATGTCGTATCTATGCTATTTGCATTATTTACGTTTTATCTTCATTTGCACAGCAACGGTGTTGTTTGTTTAAACTTTCATATATTTCTTGTTATGTCGTTGTACAAAAAATTGATCTACTCTCTATCATGATCGGCGCTAGAAGAAAATCTGTTACATTTTTGTTTTTACTATAAACATGTCGCTGTTTAGAATCAACAGGTTTGTTGTATATGTTTGCTTTAGAATTTCGCACATACGTTCCATTCGTTTCGGTTTTAAAAGTATGCATTTTCTTTCTTTCAGTGGAGCTCATTTATTTGTAAAAGTATTAGTAACATGCAAAGCTGACGAAAACGGATCGTTTTCATGAAAAGAAAAAAAAAACCCAAACAAATCAGTTAAGATAAAGTAGACACAAATAAACAAAAACCAAATTTTTTTTAGTTGTCAAAACATAAGTTTCATTGTTTTATCGCACAAATTAATAATCAAACTTATAGACGAACTATGTAATTGCATTCCCGTACGATTGCCACTTGTCAACACAAAATTCCTCACAATATATGTATACAGTTGATGAAGAATCGGTGAAATGTTAGCCTTAAATCAAACACTAAATTGTAACCGTTTACTTTCTTAGTCTAATAGCAACACAATCGCTGTAAGTACGGTACAACTACTGGCTACCAATGTTTGTTGATTAACATTAAACACTGTAAAGAAGCACAAAAATTGGCCGATTCGAAGCTAATACAGTGACGCTCTGAACGTTAACTATGTATGTATACGTGAATCTTAAACAATAACAACTAAAAATCTCTAAGTCGCATTGCCGTTTCATCTGGGTGTATCATTTAGTGGTCGAAACAGATGGAAACATTCACGGCTTGATTAACTGCAACACCGTGCAGTGATTGCTTTGTAAGTTAGCTAAGCCCAAGCGAAGAATCCCGAAGCTACATGTATTGCTGGTGCCGGTTCTTTTCGTGTTTAGTAGGCCCGATGCCTTAAACGTCTCATATAGGGTCGTTACTTGGTAACGTTTGCTAACGAATCTTTATCGTATTTTTACGAATTGTAAATATGGTGATCTGCCCATCGTTGCCTTTGACCTGACTGTTGCTTCCGATTTTGATTTTTACCATACGTTTAAAATGACTCCCTTTTCCGCTGGATAGACAAGGAATGAAATGGGGTCATGAAAGAAAGCAAGCTATTCGATTGCTAACTCTATAAAGAACGCATTTAATCTACGGTTCTAGTTTGGGAATTCGATTGATGGAGTCGTTCTGTACAGAGTCCATCTGTATTTGGCTGTGTCTTTGTCACAAAAAAGAAAACACGAGCGGTACATCAGTAGCTAAGCTTTCCTTATGTAAATTGTTTTAGTTATACATTTCATTTGTTGCTGCTAAGCTGCAGTACGTACACTCACCGCTACGCTGAACACTTGGTTTGATTTTTTAAATTGTTTTATTGTCATGATTTGCTATACAAGACGTGTCGCCATTTGGTAGCGCCTTGTTTTCGATCGATGTACGCTGCTAAGTATCGTTTCGCTTATGTTGTATATAAAATGTTGCATTAATTGTTAGCCGTGTTTTGAGTAATGAAATAAACAACTGTTTTCAAGTGTGCATCAGAAAAGAGTAGTTTGGGTAGAGAGAGAGAGAGAGAGAAAGTGATAGAGCAATGTTTGAACAAGAAACAACAAGCTAGAAAATGGGTAACGAGACTCGAGAAAAGGAGGTTCGTCTTTGTACGGTATAGTGTTTGAGATTATTCGAGAATATTTGTTGGTCGATTTTCTTCTACAGTTTACGATCACGATCATCTTCCAATGATTGATGTAGGACATCTCAAACAAACATTTGTGGCGATCGTTGAGGAAAATGGCGCCTTTTTAACACGCTCCATCGCTGATATAACATTTTTGTACTAATCGAAAATTGATATATTTCTGTTGTACTGAACGCTCATACAGAGGTTAGAACTGATACGTAATGGTGTGCTAGTGTCTCAACACCATCAGGTAGATAGATACTCGGGGTCTAGTGGCAGAAATGTAAATAAATCTGTAAGATGTAACTGTACCCAACTGCTATCGCTATCGACTGCTGTTCGAATGCTCCGTGTAAACAATTGATGCTGTTTCACTGAAATTGCCACAGAAAAATCTTTGTCAAATCACACATTTCTCCAATGAAACGATTTTGTCACGCTTGATTGCGCTCTTACAGCCGATGCAATTTGTTGAACGGCTGCCTAACAGTTAATAATTTGACGGCCAATTTCAACTAAAACTTGTCACCTGTGCATATTTTCTAGTGTTGGAAGATATGTCGATTTATAAAATCTTATTCGGCTTTGCCGGCGTTATATGGCGTATTTTAAGTACGCACCGTAGTATGTATGTACACTAAGTTGAAGTATGACTATGGGCCACCAAAATGCAAATAGTACGCAATTGTTTTTAGCGAATGGGGTTAAACAAACTCAACCGTACATGGCTTGTTTGCGTTGCCTCTTACTAACACTTAGCCGCCATCTTCCTAGGCATCATCTAGTACATTGCAATGTCAAAGCATTCGTTATAAGTAAGCACGTACGCTACTTAGACATAATTTATTGTTTCTTGTTCCTTCATGTTTCGTCCATTTTTAGGTTTAAAAAATACTTCTTGCAACCGTAGCCCGCGACTGGCCAGTCTGGTTTTGATTCTGTATGTATATATAAGTATGTATAATAGATCTGTATATATTTATAACTTATCGGGCTGCAACTGGAAACCAGCATGCGTTTGTTCCAAACCCTACCGCCCTGCCTATATTAAACTTTATTATAATTGATTTTTCTCTATGTTGTTTTTCTTTTTGCTACGTTATAAATTATTGTCTCTCTGTCTCTAACGTCTAAGAACTTCGACGATCCTGCCCGGGAACACCAGTTTTGTTCTGACCGCGTTGGTCACTTTTTCTCCTAATAATAGGACTCCCACCAATATTTTTATAACAGTTTTGACTGGACGAGTTTCACTATTTTGATCGTTGATAGATTTTTTTTCCTAATATCTATTCTCCTCACCTACTGGAGGTCGTCTAGCATCCACTATTGCATCATGTGGATCGCAATACAATGGGAACGAAAACCTATTAGGAACAGTTGCTCGTTTTTTGTTTTGTTTTGCTTGTTAAGGAATTCGAGTAGTTAGATGAGTTGTTGGGGTGTTGGTCTTTGAGGAAAAGCACAACAAAACAGCGCTTTGAGGTGAGCAGAACAGAAATACGAAACATCTTCTACTGTTTGCTAGTAAATGCTCTACCGTTAGTTTAACGGCTGTTAAGGGAATTATGTTTCCTTCTTGATCATCTGATTGGTGTCGACTTTACGTTTACTAATACTTGTGCATCGAGTAGACTTTAAAGTACATATCTGTCAGCTCGGTTGGCTCGCGATTCAAACTATACATTTACAGCGGAACAGTCTACAGTCGGAACTGTTTACGATCACGAGCAATTTCATGAGTATGGTAGCCCTCTCGACCATCAAAGCGTGCCGCAGATGGGAAAGGAAGCGGTCCCTTAAATACTATACTAAATACTCTACGTGGGTACCCATGTCTCATCGATTGATCGTCAACGTTCGCACGTAACGCGGATCCATCTCCTCTAGGTCGCGGCCCTTAGTCTCTGGCACGACCATTATGACGAAGAACAGTCCAACGCACGATATGCACGCGTACAGCCAAAACGTACCGTGCAGACCCAGAAAGCTCTGAAAGCAGCAAAGCATATTGTTAGCAACAATTCGCATAAGGGCAACGAGAGTTCCCTTACCTGGAAGTCGACGAAGGTTTTAACACTGAGAAAGGCGCAGAAGTAGCTGAAGCTGGTGGCAATGGAGCTACCCACTGCACGGTACTCCAACGGGAACAGTTCTCCGACGAGCAACCAGGAAATGGGCGATATTCCCAATGCAAAGGCCACGGTAAAGACGAGCACGCAGAGCAGCGGTATCCAGTCGTTTTGTCCCGTCGCCATACTGACGTCCGACAGTACACCACTTTCGGCAATAAGCATCTTGCTCGTTTCGCCATAGTATACACACGATCCAAAGCCGGCCAAAGCGAGCGACATGAAGATGCTGCTGACGATCAATAGTGGAATGCGCCCCACCGTGTCGATAAGTAGCCCGGAAAGCATCGAGGCTAGCAACTGCACAAACCCAACCGCAATGGCCGCACCGTGCGGGTTCATACCGGCGAAAGTTTTGCGGAAGATAGTGACGGCGTAGAAGTTGAACGAGCTAGCACCTGTGGAAGAAAAAGAAAGATGTGTTAATCAGAAGGCGCTTGAGACATCTGGTTTATCTGGCGGTAAGTGTACTTACCGGTGAAGCGCTGAAAAATCATCAACCCGCACGTGATGAGGATAGGTTTGACTAGACGGGCGTTGCGCAGGACTGACTTGACGTTCGAAACGATCGCCTCGAAGGAGACCATCTCGAGGTAGTAACGAAGTCCTCGGCGATGATTTCCGATCGGTATTGATTGCCCAGTGGCTCCATCTACAGTCACACCAACACTATTTGCTGTCGAGCTACTGATGCGATTGAGCAAGTTCATGCGTGTGGTACGCACATTCGAGCGGATCGTGTCCAGTTCCAGTTCTACATTTTTGTGCGGTCCTCGCAACCATTGCAGTGAGCTGAGCAGGTGAGAAAGATACCAAATGGATAAGCTTTATTCTGGAATATCTGGAAGGAATATCTGCTTGGTTATTCCCACTTACCGGTGTGCTTCATCGTCACAACCTCTTAAGACTAGGAAGCTCGGTGTTTCCGGTATGTAGATCACAGATATGAAGAGCATAATCGGTGCCATCGCGATCAGCATTGCCAACTGCCGCCAGTCCAGGTACGCACCGAGCAGATACGATATCAGCATGCCGAAGTGTCCGGCAATCTTCTGGATGGCACTCAGGAATCCCCGAATGTCGGGCGACGCAATCTCGCTGACGTACACCTGCGCCACTGTCGAGACGATCGCACAACAGAACCCACCGACAAACGCGGTAAAGAACATCGTTTCGACCGACTTCGCGAACATGGTCAGTATCCAGGAGATGGAGAACGGAAGTGACATTAGCGTAAGNGCCAGTCCAGGTACGCACCGAGCAGATACGATATCAGCATGCCGAAGTGTCCGGCAATCTTCTGGATGGCACTCAGGAATCCCCGAATGTCGGGCGACGCAATCTCGCTGACGTACACCTGCGCCACTGTCGAGACGATCGCACAACAGAACCCACCGACAAACGCGGTAAAGAACATCGTTTCGACCGACTTCGCGAACATGGTCAGTATCCAGGAGATGGAGAACGGAAGTGACATTAGCGTAAGGACACGCTTCCGTCCGTACTGCATCGCGAGCCCACCGAACATGCCGCCGAAAAGGGCCCCGAGCAGGGACAGGCTGGCGATCCAGCTCACCTGCTGATCGTTCACGGAGAAGTGTGTGTAGTTGCCACGTTTCATGTTTTGCAGCTCCTGTAGATTGTCAATGGCGGGACTGGAGTACCCCTTCCCTAGACCGGCCGCTAGAGGGCCCAACGAAACGGCTAGAGCAGCAATTATCTGGAAAAAAGTGAGGAAAAGATTGTAATAAACACGGCGTATAATGTTTTGCACTTTCCGTGGCGCTCGATGCATTATATTGTGTGCCTTATTATTATATGTTTCCCAGGAATTACACAATATCCCGGAATGAATGGCGCTTCACAAAGCAGAAAAAAAAACAGACATAACCAGGCTGTCATTATGGAAATGTCCGTGATCAATCAGAGAAACATGGAAGAGTCTGACATGATTGCTGCCAACGCAACACCGAGATGTGGTGATGGAGAAATTGTGATATGCGTACAGAACAGAACCGAGCAGAAGGGATTTATGGACCAACAATTCTATTGTTGGAGGTGCAGTCGTTCGTTGTCAAAAGCGCTATTAGCGTGGTGATGGCGGTTAGTGGGTTGCAGAATACTGCAATTATGTGGAATTGCTTGCCTCATTGCTGGTGCGGCTAGTTACTCGAGCGCGTAGGCTGGCGGTAATGGGCAGACGCTCATTATTCAGCATGCACGTGTGAGCCACGATGCGGCAGAATCAATAGAAATACCCGTTTTTTGATATCGGACAGAAGAATGACAAAGCGTTGGGTATTATGGTTCGTCGAATGTTAATTTGCGTGTATTGAAAGCATGTTTATAGTAGGACATTCAATATAGAGCATAATAATGTAGAAAACATTTTACATAAAATAGATTGAAAGTATAATTAAAGTTTGTTTTACACGCAAAACTCTGAACCAAGATTCTGGAGAGTCCATTTAGAAGGATGTTTTGCTCCTTCTCATCTCAATTATATCCACAGTAACTCGGCAGAGTTCTTCAGCAC
>STHB01000003.1:2011180-2025259 GCA_018908115.1 Anopheles rivulorum | reverse complement strand
CAGATAGGAATGTAGTTGTAATATCCATTTTGATAGGAAATCAAAAAACAAAATCCCAAAACCCGTTAGGCCAGTTTGGAGCACTCCAATCCATTGCAGCTTATAGCATCGATCATCGATCACATCAGGGTGTAAGCGTGGGCCAAAGCAGCAAAAGCATTCCAAAGGCACACGCGAATGCAGCGAATGTAAATTACGGTCAATTATGAAATGTACACAATTTACTTTTAATTGGAAAAACAGATTTTCCCGTGTGCTGGGTGTGAAACAACATGCACTTTTCAACACCCTCGGACCGGTCTGTACCCGTTTGAGGTGATCGTCGCGTTTGATCAGACGTTGTCGCCGATAATGCCAGCATGTACATTGATCTATGCTGCAGCGTTGTGCCTGTGGACATGTTGGATCGCAATCGACATGTTTTGGTTAATTTTATCTTAGAATAGATAAAGCCCATGACGACATGGCGTAGACTGTTGGCGCTGACAACTGGTTTGTAAAGATGAGCAGGCACATACATTTAGAAGACTATTGCATGAGGAAGAAATAAAGTTTGGTCTTCCTTTGACTGGTATGTTCTGTTAAAACTTAATCGGTTTAACGATCCAAAGAATACAGTACATTACTGGATATTACGACGGTAATTCAGTGTGGATTCAGTGTCATTTTGCTAGTGTCCAGTAGCTTCGACCGTCATGTTTGTTTTTATGGTTTAAAGAAGGCTTTTATAAGAAGGTTTGACGGCGCTACAGCGTACGGTGTTCAACTGAACTCACTTGCATCTTTAAAATGGTATCTTGGTATCTTTAACATCTTCATAAAGCTGTAATGTTTAAGGTTGGCTAATAATAACTTTATTTATATTTTTATCTCATAAAACTGGTGGGAAGAAAGAAAAATATGGCTTCGATTTCCTCGCCGTCAGCAACTTACCGGAGCGATGTGAGCCCGATTTACGAGATTCGAAGAATCATTCCATCGAAGGCCGGCCACCTGACCGGAACCTTCTCACAGGAATACCTAACATTGCTGGCCTTCTCTCGTACGGTACGGGGAACATTCCGCGCCAACCATCAAAAGCCGACGATCGTCGTTCGTTTCAATCTTGCAATGCGAGAATTAGCAAGCAATGCACTCGGCGGCTGTTCTGCTCAGCTAGACGCGGGTTGGTGCACGTAGCATTGCATTCCGAGAGCCGTAGCCGGCTTAAAACCGTACGACAAATCCGAAGCGCAAGATGTCAGCCGTCATAGATATCATGCGAACCGAGCCAAATGACAAAGTCGTCTGGGGTTGGTCGTTGGTCGAGGAAACCACAGACACACACGTGAGGCTCGATATGGAACCTCCATTAAATATTAATTAGCTTTTCATAACCAGCGCTTAGTGTTTGCAGGGTTGTGAATTTTACTGTCCTCTAACCGGAGGCGCCTTCATCGTGTACATGTTCTGTCCGATACCTGATTCGTCCCACACGTTATCGCATACCCCCTCCAATGCACGGGAACGTACATTGGCTTCGGCATTAATTAAGCCCCACATCTCAATCCAGCGCTATAAACCGGTGCGCCATTACTACTAGAAACGAGTAGTATAAAGACTGAAGAAAGGCGATGAAACAACACCACCAGTGGTTTTAACGGCCACTGGATATGGTTCGGTACTAGCTGGCGGTAACACCTGCCACCTTTGACGGCGGGCCAAGATGGGGTGAGATTGCATAAATTATATGTTTGGAATTTTATGGATCACGGCCAACGCCAGCCACCTAGCGTAAGCATTCTTTTGGGTTTTGCTCGAAATCAAATGCGGAGTTCCAGTTCCCAAGACCGTGCCTTCTAGGCATGGTTTTGTTGTTCAAAATCATTGGTATTTGGCAAGCGTTTTCTTTTACGAAAACCCAGCTCTTACTGGGAATTTTGATGGGGTTAGGGTCATTCCATGCCATGCCGAACAGAGGTGAAACATATCGACCCTTCTTCTTCACCATTTAGCTGGGGGCAATAAATTATCGATAGGCCATTACTGCTACGGATTCCGGTAGTTGGGTTTAGATACCTCCAGGATAGGCTTATCAGCCACCATCTGCTGAACATGCAGCAGTGATTTTATCGCGTGTCCGTGCGCATCCGCAATCCTGTCAGATGCTCAAATTTTATAAGAAATGGGAAACTCTATCCGACCTTCTATGGAAATCAACTATCTGCGGGTGGTAATACTACGGAATGTGTAGGATGACACGGAACAGGTTTTTTTTTGTGTCGCACCACAACAAAAAAAACACACACACACACAGAAGAATATTATTTTAATCTACGCAAAAAACATTTAACTTTGATTTGCTAATCCGGCATTATTTAAGATTGTCCCCCTTTTTTCGATCACACTCCAAGAGGGACAAGAAAGAAAAGATCTCCAATCGATTTCTGTTTGCGGTTCAATTTATGACCCAAGTCAACTGGTTAGGTGTGCTGATTTGTGAACTACCCAACGCGCCAGTCATCGTCGAACCATGGCACCACGCTCGGTTGTGGTCAATGCGTGATTTGAATTCAATTACGCGGAACTCACTTCAGTGGGGCAATCTGAAAAGAGTAGCATTAACTCTGGAAGGAAGTGACACTTTTACGATGATTGCTCGATTGGAAACACGTTCGCCACTCTAGCTGTGGTCCTTCGAATGGTGTCTCTACTAGCCCGATGATGCCGAGGAGATTCGATGGTGGATCTATGATATCGGAGATAATTTTTGTGGAAGGTTATCTCACTTGATGGAGAAGTACACACGGGTGGACACGGTGCTTGGGTTTTTCACTCATTATTACATGTTGCATTAAGCGCCTTAGTTTGTCGACCATAATCGTATGTCTGTCATTGGGTCAGTAAGCGATAGCGAACCGTGTCTGGGAAGGTACCGTGCCTTACTGATGTGGCCTAAACGACGGTAATGTTTAGTACTACAATGCACGCCAACAAATGCACTCACCTGCGTAAAATGATGACCCTGCGTCAGTACACTGAACGCTCCGAATCCCTTCGAACCGACACCGGAAGTGGTATCAGCCCGGCGCTGATCGTACGGCAACTGGCCGGGATGTCCACCTAGAGCGGGATGTAAGATAGCACCCGGACCGGTTCCATCGCCTCCCATCAGCTGACTGTGCTCGATAATGATTTCTTCCCGCTGCATCTTGCCTGCCAGTTCCTCTTGCTGGGCCAGTAACTGCTTTTCCGAAAGTATCACACCCGGTTCACCGGCGTTGGTTTGCTTTTGCTGTTGCCGGCCGGACTGTTTGTTACAGTTGGCCGCAGTACCGTTCTGCTTCGTCTGATTGGACTTTGGGTATGGATGTTCACGGTGATTGTAGTGCTTTGACCGTGCGGTATCGCTGGCAGAAGTGGTACGGTTTGTCGATGCGGGTGGATGTGTATCTTCGTATGGAGGAACCGCAACACGTGGCCCGAGAT
The DNA here is from genome assembly GCA_018908115.1 of Anopheles rivulorum. Lineage (NCBI taxonomy): Eukaryota > Metazoa > Arthropoda > Insecta > Diptera > Culicidae > Anopheles > Anopheles rivulorum. The sequence goes on along the minus strand of STHB01000003.1, from coordinate 2,021,791 downwards.
CCGGATGGAGCGGGGGTGAGATGAGGATGTTGTACTGATTTTTCGTAAAGTTTAAGCTGTAGTTCACGTTGTAGCTCTGATCGACGGTACTGTTGGTGTTTTTGACACCGTGTGAAGTACGGTACGGGTCGCGAGCGTTATTATACTGCTCATACTGCTTCAGGTCGTAAATGAGTGGATGTGGTCTGTGAGTGTGGGTTGTTGGCAGCGGATGATGGTAGTTCCCGCTTGTGGTGATGTTATTCTTAAGAATACCACCAACGGGGCCACGTACACGGTCCGGCTCGGTGTATCTACCGTGCAGTGCGGCCCGGTTCCGTTCGCTACGGTAGTCGTAGTTGTTCAGTCGCTCACTCACTGACCGGGTCGTTGGGTCATGCAGTGTTCGGGCGTGTTGTGCCCCGGGTGCTCTGTATGGCCGCACCGGCAAAGGTTGGTGGTGGTAGGAGTGATAATAGTCAGCGTAGTAACCAGTTTGCGAGGAAGGGTTCGAACCGGGATCGAAGCGAAGCAGATTGTGACCGTAGCGATTGCTGGTGCTGCTGCCCAAAGACGCACTGTTGTCGTACGTACCGTGGACAGGTTCGTTGTTGTGGCCGTGCTGCTGCGGATAATGGTCCACCGGCTTTGGCAGGTGCGGTAGTTGATCGTGCGGCTGCAGGTGCGATATCTATGAAATTAAAGCAAAGCAAGTGGAAAATCTCATCAGATTGGTTGGTTGGAGTTTAGGGAAAGGAAGAAGAAACTAGAAAGTGGAGTAGGGAGATGCTGAGTGAAAAGTTTACATTATACAACACTGCTACACCGCAAAGCACTTAGCATAGTGACAGTCACTAGCCACATTTTTTCCCAAAGCGGTTGGAGATAATTTTCGTCGCCCGAAAGTCAACTGCCGGAAATTGCAATCCCATGATTAGTAATGCTGTATCACCAAGCTTTTCCATGGTGCCGTGCGCACAAATTTCGAAATGCAAATGTTGGGAAAGGGCAGAAGTCGCTGTCGTTTGTCTTATCTGTCACCGGTCTGCTGCAAAGGGTCAAAGACCGCCCAGTGCAATGCAGTTCATGACCCACGGGAAAGACAAATTATGTATTAACTTATCAAACCGCTGGATGGATTTAAACGCCACGTTAGATTTCCCTCACCATCCCGCGGGCGCTGTTCTAAACTGCAGCAGGGTGGATTTGCAGTTAAAATGATGGATTTGAGGAGGGCGGATTTTAAAAGTAGGTCACTGTGTTTGCCCTGGTCTTTCGAAACGAGCATTCCGAACGAGACAACTTTGAAGGATTAAAATTGCCCCGTGCAGACATGGATGTGTTCTGCGAATTCTGTTTCGGGTTCGCGTGCCCTCATGATCTGCCTCCTTCGCAACCCGGCAACTCCGTATGATAAACAGTAGCGACCACAGCGGACAATGTACGATGCAATAAAGCATGTGATAAATTTCGATTGCAACTGAAACCGAAACATCCTTCGGGTCTCATTTACAACGGTCCCAGGGCAAAGTGAGACAACATGGTACATTGCTTGCCGTGATCATGAATGGTCACCTTTTACGATGGTGGTCTGTTGTCTATTGTCCATCCCCTCTCACCAACTCCCTCCTGCGTTGGATTGCTACCCAGGCGGGGAGTAATGTAACGCCCACCGTCGGGCATCCCTGCCGGGCAATGGCCGAGAGGAACGTTGGACTGTCAAACTGCACCCGACACATGAACATGTCTTTCATGGTGTGATTTATGCTCGAATGGTTTCTCCAAAAGCGTCAAGTGTTTTGTCGGTGCGACATGGACCTCGTTCTGGCGGGTTGGGGCTGTGCAAGATACCACCGGGGACGGGCAGCTTTCGAAGAATCGGATCGCAAACAAATCGTCCGTCCAGTGACAAGTGTGCTTTAATCAATTGTGCTTACCGTCCAGTGCAGTTCAGCGTTGCAATGTGCTGTGAAATTGGATACGAACGAACGAGCGACGGTTTTATTGGACACTACCGGAAAATATGGCCCTCCCAGGGGTTGCTCGTGGGGTTAGGGAAGATATCATGTTGAATCGCTTCATTTCGAAGGATTTTATGATGATGGTGATGATGATGAGAAGGATGATGGGAATAATCTTACTATCATCTCCTTTGCGAAGAGTCATAATTTGGCTAGAATTGTACGTTGTTCCGCTCCTTATTACTTTTGGAGTAAATTGAAATTCCGTTTGATGACCTTCTACAAGGGGTTATTCTTTTATCGGTCAACTTTCAAGAAATAAGTACAATATATAAATTACTAAAGGAAACGGATATTTCGATTGAAGTATTGAGATATTTACAGAATAATTGAATATAGATAGTATGAAATTGATTTCGACAGTAAATAATTTCATAAAGAGATGGATGGTTTTAAATGAATTGTTTGTGTTTAGTAATTAATTATTCGACCAACATATTCTGCCAGAGTCAGATGGCTCAATGTTAGCATGAAAAAAGAAGTAGCACCATAATTATAAAATATGGCACCAAATAAGTGCCGGCAGCGCAAAAGTAGCAAACCAATTGAAACGAATTAAATTGTTTGCGAAAAAAAGCAAACCGACCAACGGGGCATTGCACCATAACAAAGTTATTGTGATGTCTTCTTTGGAGTTTGAGAGCGAATGGCAGGCATTAAGGGTGGTTTAACATGTCTGTTTGAGGACAGCAACGTTCGAGTCAGTTGCTGTCACTTTGTGAACTGTTTAAGGGAATTAGGAGGGAAATTTATTGAATTAAAATGGAATGATTCATTGCATGGACGTTTTGTAAAATTTTATCTTAAAAATTCAAAATCACAAATGAGTTGGTGGATGTTTTATTCTTTGGCANAGCGGATGATGGTAGTTCCCGCTTGTGGTGATGTTATTCTTAAGAATACCACCAACGGGGCCACGTACACGGTCCGGCTCGGTGTATCTACCGTGCAGTGCGGCCCGGTTCCGTTCGCTACGGTAGTCGTAGTTGTTCAGTCGCTCACTCACTGACCGGGTCGTTGGGTCATGCAGTGTTCGGGCGTGTTGTGCCCCGGGTGCTCTGTATGGCCGCACCGGCAAAGGTTGGTGGTGGTAGGAGTGATAATAGTCAGCGTAGTAACCAGTTTGCGAGGAAGGGTTCGAACCGGGATCGAAGCGAAGCAGATTGTGACCGTAGCGATTGCTGGTGCTGCTGCCCAAAGACGCACTGTTGTCGTACGTACCGTGGACAGGTTCGTTGTTGTGGCCGTGCTGCTGCGGATAGTGGTCCACCGGCTTTGGCAGGTGCGGTAGTTGATCGTGCGGCTGCAGGTGCGATATCTATGAAATTAAAGCAAAGCAAGTGGAAAATCTCATCAGATTGGTTGGTTGGAGTTTAGGGAAAGGAAGAAGAAATTAGAAAGTGGAGGAGGGAGATGCTGAGTGAAAAGTTTACATTATACAACACTGCTACACCGCAAAGCACTTAGCATAGTGACAGTCACTAGCCACATTTTTTCCCAAAGCGGTTGGAGATAATTTTCGTCGCCCGAAAGTCAACTGCCGGAAATTGCACTCCGATGATTAGTAATGCTGTATCACCAAGCTTTTCCATGGTGCCGTGCGCACACATTTCGAAATGCAAATGTTGGGAAAGGACAGAAGTCGCTGTCGTTTGTCTTATCTGTCACCGGTCTGCTGCAAAGGGTCAAAGACCGCCCAGTGCAATGCAGTTCATGACCCACGGGAAAGACAAATTATGTATTAACTTATCAAACCGCTGGATGGATTTAAACGCCACGTTAGATTTCCCTCACCATCCCACGGGCGCTTTTCTAAACTGCAGCAGGGTGGATTTGCAGTTAAAATGATGGATTTGAGGAGGGCGGATTTTAAAAGTAGGTCACTGTGTTTGCCCTGGTCATTCGAAACGAGCATTCCGAACGAGACAACTTTGAAGGATTAAAATTGCCCCGTGCAGACATGGATGTGTTCTGCGAATTCTGTTTCGGGTTCGCGTGCCCTCATGGTCTACCTCTTTCGCAACCCGGCAACCCCGTATGATAAACAGTAGCAACCACAGCGGACAATGTACGATGCAATAAAGCATGTGATAAATTTCGATTGCAACTGAAACCGAAACATCCTTCGGGTCTCATTTACAACGGTCCCAGGACAAAGTGAGACAACATGGTACATTGCTTGCCGTGATCATGAATGGTCACCTTTTACGATGGTGGTCTGTTGTCTATTGTCCATCCCCACCCACCAACTCCCTCCTGTGTTGGATTGCTACCCAGGCGGGGAGTAATGTAACGCCCACGGTCGGGCATCCCTGCCGGGCAATGGCCGAGAGGAACGTTGGACTGTCAAACTGCACCCGACACATGAACATGTCTTTCATGGTGTGATTTATGCTCGAATGGTTTCTCCAAAAGCGTCAAGTGTTTTGTCGGTGCGACATGGACCTCGTTCCGGCGGGTTGGGGCTGTGCAAGATACCACCGGGGACGGGCAGCTTTCGAAGAATCGGATCGCAAACAAATCGTCCGTCCAGTGACAAGTGTGCTTTAATCAATTGTGCTTACCGTCCAGTGCAGTTCAGCGTTGCAATGTGCTGTGAAATTGGATACGAACGAACGAGCGACGGTTTTATTGGACACTACCGGAAAATATGGCCCTCCCAGGGGTTGTTCGTGGGGTTAGGGAAGATATCATGTTGAATCGCTTCATTTCGAAGGATTTTATGATGATGGTGATGATGATGAAAAGGATGATGGGAATAATCTTATTATCATCCCCTTTTTCGAAGAGTCATAATTTGGCTAGAATTGTACGTTGTTTCGCTCCTTATTTCTTTTGGATTAAATTGAAATTCCGTTTGATGAACTTCTACAAGGGGTTATCCTTTTATTGGTCAACTTTCAAGAAATAAGTACAATATATAAATTACTAAAGGAAAACGGGTATTTCGATTGAAGTATTGAGATATTTACCGAATAATTGAATATAGATAGTATGAAATTGATTTCAACAGTAAATAATTTCATAAATAGATAGATGGTTTTAAATTAATTGTTTGTGTTTAGTAATTAATTATTGGACCAACATATTCTGCCAGAGTCAGATGGCTCAATGTTAGCAAGGAAAAAGAAGTAGCACCATAATTATAAAATATGGCACCAAATAAGTGCCGGCAGCGCAAAAGTAGCAAACCAATTGAAACGAATTAAATTGTTTGCGAAAAAAAGCAAACCGACCAACGGGGCATTGCACCATAACAAAGTTATTGTGATGTCTTCTTTGGAGTTTGGAGAGCGAATGGCAGGCATTAAGGGTGGTTTAACATGTCTGTTTGCGGGCAGCAACGTTCGAGTCAGTTGCTGTCACTTTGTGAATTGTTTAAGGGAATTAGGAGGGAAATTTATTGAATTAAAATGGAATGATTCATTGCATGGACGTTTTGTAAAATTTTATCTTAAAAATTCAAAATCACAAATGAGTTGGTGGATGTTTTATTCTTTGGCATTAGTTACAGTTGTCCTCTCATTAATAGAGGTTAGAGCCATTCCTAAAGAATGTGAATCATATCACATTTCAAAATGTTTTCATTGCTTGGAGAAAGAAGTCATTATACAGCAAAAGTGCAGTCATACACATCTCTACCATTGTGCTGCTTAGTCTTAGTCTCGTTCAATATAAAGTTTTACACAAATTTCTGAAGAAAAAATAGGCGTACGCCAGTTACAGGATGACACACAAGCGTGATCAATGAACATGTTCTACATCAAATGAATCTACAACTCCCATACAACTCCCGGACAAATATAAAAAAGCATCACCCACCAGTGAACGTTCCCGTGTGATGACGCTGCATCGAATAGGAAATTAAAATGATATGCATAAAACCACATGCACCCATCCCATCCGGACTGGCCGGGGATATTTCGTGTGTATGTTCCCCTCTCCCATCCCCATTCATTCCCCCCTTTTGCAGTGGGGTAAGGGGGGAGGGNGACACACAAGCGTGATCAATGAACATGTTCTACATCAAATGAATCTACAACTCCCATACAACTCCCGGACAAATATAAAAAAGCATCACCCACCAGTGAACGTTCCCGTGTGATGACGCTGCATCGAATAGGAAATTAAAATGATATGCATAAAACCACATGCACCCATCCCATCCGGACTGGCCGGGGATATTTCGTGTGTATGTTCCCCTCTCCCATCCCCATTCATTCCCCCCTTTTGCAGTGGGGTAAGGGGGGAGGGTTTATGGCGTCCACTTTATTGTATTGTGTGCGTGTGTGCGTCGAAAACGGCACACCTTTTCCAGCATTTGGTGGAACCCAAGAAGACACAGACGACGATTGATCTCGGCGGTATGTTTGCATTTTTGGATGGGGCTTTTATGTTGGCAGGGCTAGAGGGCTATAATTTTGACGAGTTTGTCCCTGTGTTCAACCCGGTTTTTCGGGAGGGGGGTGAGTTATTAATATTGTACATGGTGCATAGCTCCATGACGGGGTCGGTTGGTTTCGGTTTTGGAGGAGACAAAATTAGAATTGTGGCGATCGTTTTTCTGTTCCAGACTTCCTTCCCAAAAAAAAAAGAAAGAAAAATCGAGAGAGAAGGTGTTTGTTATTGGTGTGGAGTTTTCGGTCATGGAGCCCGAACCGTCGTGCGTTTAGGTACAATCTTTATGCCTATCTAGGAAAGAATTTCTGTTTAATCAAAGTGACTTATTTATGGTGCTATCTGCCAGCATCGAAAACAAGCCGGCTTTTCCACTTTGTGTGCGGTGCGGTGTGACCTTCGGTTCATTTTCGTTCGCTTAAAACTCCAAATAAAGGGCCATGGAAGAAGGTGTAGGACAGCTCTGTTCGGGAGCGTATCGGAATTAGTAATTTATTTGTTCCGTTGAATTGGGTGGCTTTATGCATAGATTAAATGGGCTGAATGAAATGAAAAAAATACGAGAGGCAAACTTCATCGCAGGTGTGTTGAAGAGCACGAGAACCCATTCGTGTCTCCATCGCCTTTGTACATGCACATCGGATCGGAACGAAAACATAAATCGAATTCGGTGTGTTGATATGTTTCGAGTTTTGGGCCGTGGCACCCCACATCGGGTTCATGTTGCCCGGTTTAGCATGAGAAATCGATTTTCAATTTGTTTGTACGTTTGTCCGACGCACAAATACGCTCGCTGCACGATTGTTTTCAAGCGCAGCGTCGGGCGAAGGGCTATAATTTAGACATTATGAAATTGGGTTTGAAATATTGTCGCATTCGTGTTCGATTTTTTGGATGGTATGCGCTAATTTATGCACACGCAAATGATTGCTCGAGCGCGTGACACAAAAGGGTGCCGACGTGGCTTTCGCAATCGTGCGCTTATTGAAATAATCATTTTCCTGCATATAAATCGTTTGATTGTACCATTTGGGTTGGTCAAAAGTAAATGCTTTTGATAGTTGAATGAATAATATCCCAAGAAGCAACAATATATTAGAGATAACTATCAGCAAGCAAATGACATAAAATAACCATTTCCTTCCCTGGTAATTGCATTTGTTCGGTGATTTGAAGTAAATCGTACATAAACGCAAGAAAATTGGAGCAAGCAAATGTGAAGCAAAGATGCATAAAAAATCACTTTCCGCTTTTACTTAAAATAAAAGCAAAACAACAAAAATACTACGGGGAAAGCACTAAAGGAAAGAACCCCAATCGAAAAAACCCCGATCGGTTGCGTTTTGTGGGAATAAATTGGAAGAATTGAAGGGCAAAATGCATCCCAACTGATTCCTTTCTTTCTGCGCTTCCACAACACAGACCAATGGCGGTGACCCTGGGGTCGATTAATCGTACCAGCCAGGGAAAGGTTATGGGGAGCGTGTACAGCAGCTGAAAAGTAACGTTCAGCCGAAGGCGTCAAAGCAAGTGAAAACTAAACGACTTCTAAGCGTCATAAATCTCGCCTTGATTTATGACCTCTCGGAAGCGTCTGTAGTACAGTGGCGATGTTGTGAGATAAAATGCACTCCCGTTCCAGGGCTCGTTCAACGCAACGCATGCAGTCCGTCCCAACATGCAGCAAAGCCACAAGAGAGCAATCGTAATCAGGACACGCTACCATCGCTGCTACGCGTTGCTGCTGGTCGGTGCTGGAATTGGAGCAAATGCACCGCCACTATGGACACCATAAACGTCCATAGCAGCATAAAACTACCGAAACATAATCGCGCATGGACGTATGTACTGTACTGTACTGTGTATGAGACAGAAAGGGAGCAACAGAGTGTACCAGAAGCTTCCGTTTTGTTTGGGCAACGGTTCATAATTTATACGCAGATCAGTCCCTCAACACCGTTGCCAAAAGATACAGCTGGCCAGGACAGGTAAAAACAACCGAGGCACGTATCTGCGTTGCATCCTTTAGAAAAGCCCTGAAGCGAGTTTCGGTTTAAAGAAAAAGATGATAAACGAGGAAAAAGTAAAGTCAGAATGAAAGCTGCGTTAAAGTTACGCATTTTAATCATACATTATGTTGTTGTTGTTTTTTTTAATGTTTTTCGCTTCTCATCTCGTTTGATGCAATAAGTGATTTGCGTTTGGATATAAATCACTATCATCTACATCTAAGGTTTATTTATTTTTCCCCTATTAAGTATTGCGCTTCCAGGGCATTATGAAACAATACGCAATTTCGTAGATGAGATATTGATTTCAATGTTGCAGAGCGATGCATGATAATGCTTGTTGGACTGAAAATTATTATAATCACTTTTCAATAGACAGGTTGTAGGGAAAGAGAATTACGTTAATATACTGGAGTTCTGTGTTTTTTTGTATTATAAGAATGCAACAATAACATCAGTTTGATAAAAACATTCACACAGTATAGTCGTGATGCAGAATGTCCATCATAGCTGATTGATGGTCAATTTTTGCTGGTTTCGCTGGTAAAGAGATTCAATTTTCCACGAATGCGAAAGAATATATGGCTCTAAAATAACAATTCTCTCACAGCAGTGAAATAACCGTCCGCACGACTAATGAGTTAATCAACATTTTTCCACTGCCGATGACTCAAATGTGGAGGAAAAAACCCACAATATCATAACATGGTTCATAACCGTTACGCCGAAGCTAATTCCCTTTGAACCGCTAATTACAAACCGCCGAAAACGAACCCCAAAGATTGTGCCAGCCAACTTTCTGAAATGAAGCCATTTGCGAATCTTCCAACTGTGGCTTTGGAATAGAACACACGAAGACCTCCTACAAGGATGATTCCAGGCGGCAAGGAACCGATTCAGACGGTGGTCGGTCATTATCTAAACGGAAAGGGAAATTATTACCGTTTTGTTTTTTGCTCTTGGGCTGTTTTGTTACTTAGTGTTTGTTTTTCTTTCGTTTGCCGCTGGGAACGGTCCCGGAATGATCCTTGGAGTTCTTTTAATGGATGGATCGATTTAAGTTATCTGCGAGATGTGTTAGTGTTGTTTGTTTCGGAAAGTTTATGTTTGTTTAGTTTAGTATTGCAATAACATTTGTAGTGCATAAAGTAAATTGGAAATACAACAACACTAAGAATGCGAAGCTTANCGTTTTGTTTTTTGCTCTTGGGCTGTTTTGTTACTTAGTGTTTGTTTTTCTTTCGTTTGCCGCTGGGAACGGTCCCGGAATGATCCTTGGAGTTCTTTTAATGGATGGATCGATTTAAGTTATCTGCGAGATGTGTTAGTGTTGTTTGTTTCGGAAAGTTTATGTTTGTTTAGTTTAGTATTGCAATAACATTTGTAGTGCATAAAGTAAATTGGAAATACAACAACACTAAGAATGCGAAGCTTAAATCTTCTTTATAGGACAACAAACATAAAAGAGTTCCAGAAAGAAGTCAATTTCGGTACCGAAAGTCGTTCTCGTAGTCAATTGAATAAACAACATAAAAGAGTCCCACGGTCGGAAATGCACTTTCCGTACCGGAAGGCATTCGGACCAGAAGTCCTATCATTATCCTGCCACTTCAAACAGGCAACGGTTCGATTTTGAAAAATGGACACACGTTTTGGATAATCTTTCCTTCGGGCAGATGATGTTAACACGCTTCCTTTTCCGGAAGCGAACGTTCCGCGTTCGGTTCCATTTTTTATTTGACCCTCTCAGTCGGTCTTTCAACGTGTTATTATTTTTAATTTGTATTTGCATCAATGTGGATCCCTTTTACGTTCCGGGACCTTTTGAGCATTTCTTTTCGCATTCCCCCAGGCTGTCACATTTAATGTAGCGAAAGGAAACAAATTTTGGGAACAAAATAATAAAACAGTTTGCATTGGTGTAGAGATAATTCGGCTGTGATTCCGTCGTTTCGGCAGGGAGTACTGATTCGTTGACCCGTTTCGGTATTATCCCATTGGAGCAAAAGGGAAGACTTCATTTAGTTCCACCGATACGCAAGAGAATTTAAACACCTTGGGGGCATTTTATTTACTACCGAACGAATGAACAACCCATGATCGCTGCTTTGATTATTTATCGATTGAAAGCTATGAAATGCAGAACCTCCTCTTAAAAAGAATTTTATTCACGCTTGTTGTACAGCATAATGTAGCGCTTCTTC
>STHB01000003.1:1973013-2009140 GCA_018908115.1 Anopheles rivulorum | reverse complement strand
AATTGAAACAAATTCTCACCCATAGAATTGAATCCCGATCCGACGACGTCTAGCGCCCAAAGAAAGGACAGAACAAAAAACATCATACGTACGTACGTTTCGTGAAGGCCACAAACAAGGTTGGTTAACAAAAGGCAACATAGCTCCACCGTTTTGGGGTGGTTGGCGGCTACAGTTAACACAACTAACCAGACGACGATCAGACAAGCGTTGTGCCGAGCGTCAACACCAGCAACAACACCCTGTGGCCCTGTATGACATGTTCGAGACAAGTGTAACCGCACCCCATTTGACGTGGAGCGGTACATGTGTCCTGGTCGTGTAGGGCCATCGTACGTGATGCGGTTTTGTTTATCTGGTCTGCGTCGTTGGTTGGCAGAGCGAATCAGCTGTGATTGATTGGAGGAAAATTCTATTCTTCTCATCGCGCGTGGACAAAGAACACGTGAGCGTATGCAGGGTGCGTGTGTACGGGGTTTTAGTGTTTTCCTTTGTTGCGTGTGCGTACGGAATGGAAAACAGGGTAGCCTTCTTTATAGCTTCCTTGTGACAATCTGTCGAATTGCTTCGTCGAGGATTTCATTTCCATGATTTTGATTGGTGGTAGGTTACAGGTGGGTGGTGGAGGTGAAGTGGGGATAAAATTTCATTAGACATTTTTACACGTTTGACCTTGCGTATGACCTTCCGTCTGCGGTAGCTTATGTGCGCGGAACGATAATAAAGGAAATTGATTCTTTTGACACCACAATGATTAGCTTCTTCCGATTCGGCTTTTTGTGATTTTTTTCTTCGGCAGCCTAATGAAATTGGAAGCATCCCCAAAAACTCGACCATCTTCCGTTGCTAATGTTGCCAAATTTCCTTTCCACTTTTGGCAGCGCACTTTATTCTGCTACTATGTTTGATTGATGGCCGTCGGCATTTATCAACCGACATCCTTTTGAAGCTGAACCCATTGTCCAGTGGTGGACATGAACCAGAAGAAGAAAAAGAAATGAAACAATAGCAAAAGGACCTAAATTGCACCATTATCTTCATTACCGTTCATAATTCACACCATATCGCGATGGAAAAAATGGTTCCCGCACTCGTCGCGATCGGGCAGGTCCAATCAAGAAAAAAAACTCATTCTTCTTGTGTGTGAGATATCGCTTATCATCTTCTGCATCTACCCCTAGGGTAAGATTATTTCATTGAGAAAATCACTGTACGCGTATATGTCGTATGTCTGGTGAGGATTTAGGCTCATGTTCTTTGGCTGCTTATGCTTCACCTGCTGCTGCTTGTGGTTGTTTATTGTGCTCCGAGTTTTTGTAGATAGGAACGGCATATCCATCAAGGCAGAAAATTGGAATTCAATGATCGGACGATGGACTGGACGAACTATCCGACAACGTCAGATCTGGGGCATAACAAAACAATCAACCATTGCCAAATGTAGCGTTAAACATTGTGCCAAAGAATCTTCTTGTACTTGTATTCCTTCTTGTGCTTGTATTCGGTTGACTCGTAATGTGATTAATTCTAAGAGGATATTTCCCCAAGGAAGAAGCTTTAATCATTCCCTCTTCAACTGCTTCCTCTGAAGAAAGAAAAGCCACCCGTTATGCATTCATTTTTTGCTTCAACTAGCACTTCAACAACAACTACACATTTCACTTCTCGGTCCTGAAGAACCTGTCAAGATGCTGTCGCTTTCCTTCTGTGTTCACTTGGTATCTCCCTGGAGCGTCCTCACGTTCCGGTGCCATTGTTACAACGGATCGGGGTGGAAAAATGATTCCACTCTGCCACACGAAACAATTGGCCTGGTGGGCGCCGAAGTGGATGACGACGATGATGATTATTTCCTTATTGTCTAAGTTCCGTGGCACACGAGAAGAAGAACCGCGTACCAGAACATCCGCAGGCACGTGTTGACGATGCATCAATTGGAAAAGGGATAGAGAGAGAGAGAGAGTGAAGGAAAAGCCATCACCAGAGTGGTGATGAAAGTTTCCCGCCTGTTTTGGATAGTTTTTCTCCTTGTGCTTCCCATCGCTTGGTTGTGTGAAATACGAATCCTTGCCATGTTGCTAGTATGAAGGAGGGAAAAGCACCGTCAACTCAAATGATAAATGGCTTAATGATATGAGACATTATTTGTCACCTTGCCTTTTGTCTCTTTGGCGAATGTTTGCGACATGCAGGAGATGGTTAAGAAACATCGAAGAAGAGTGAGGTCTCGGCAGATGAATGGTAGAAATGAGACGGGGACAAGCCAGTAATCGCATTTCAAACGTTTATTCAGAACCATTATTGACCAACAGCAAACCTCCTTTCAAACAGGGGATCTGTAGACCCCTTGCCGATTTAAGACTCTCGCAGTGACTCTGGCACAAATCCAGGGGCCTATCAACCCGAGACTAATAGGTTCACGCGCGTGGTGGTAATTGAATTGTTGCCGCAAGGCTGGAACGCCGTACTCCAATGTTCTAACGGGCTAGGTTAAGCTTCCTGGTGCAGCTCGGAGTGTCTAACGTTGTCCGACAAACTGTCAGACAGCAATGGTACCTATCTCGTTACACCTGGGCTCCTGTGGGACACGCTGCCCAGAATCGTGTGTGGGTCGTGATTCAATTTCTCACATGTCCAACGTCCGGCAACAGCGGTGAGCGGCAACACATTCTACCATCCTCGGCTTTGGAGAGGCAGCACTGTTCGATTGTCGCAACAGGGTAAGAGCGAAGGCAGGGACTGGGATATTTTACAAATGGACCAACACCATGGCTGCAACAGCGCAGAATCGATAAGATACTCGCGTGTGGACCACCCTACCGACAGCGAGCATAAATAGGGGAGGCCATTTTCTCGAGTAGGCGCTGGATTAGCGAACAACATGCTACGACAGATTGCTCCAAAACTGGTCGTGGTGGTCCATGCGCTGCAGGAAGTCAGCGGGAAGTACGGATTCGAATTTGAACCCGTTATTTTCTAACCCCGTTTTCTTCGGCTCGCTCGCTCAAACACAACACGATGCTGGCAACATGGATACTTTTCTTCTTGGGGTGTCTTTTTCCACACCGTTTTTCTGCCCTTCATTAGAGCGTGTGGTGTGCGGTGTTGATAGTCGGTTCTCTCCTAGCTCGGGAACACCTAGCACATATGTTGAAGTTCGATTGGTGCATACGCCGACGATAAATGGCAGCCATTTCTTTGGACGGACCTCCAAGGTTTCCAGCCCGTCAGACCGCTAAACGAATCCTTGCGGGGCTTTGGTCAAGCAATCAAGCGTGAAGCTTGACGCAATGTGAAGAAATTGAATGGGCGTTCGATGATTGAAACTCTTCGCTCGGAACCCTGCCAGCAGTTGGCCGAATGCTACCCCCATTGAGTTGGGGCAGAAAATTCACATTTCCCTGTGTACCATATATGTATGCAATTGCTAATCGTGTCGCAGATAATCGGATTTATGGCAGCCGGGTATTAATCTCCGTTCGGTCGGCATTGCATTTTCCACGTTCCGATTCTGGTTCACCCGAGTGCGGGTGTTTCTGACTTTGACACGGTCAGCTGGCAGCTATCAGCAATTGACTTAGTGCAGCCCCCGAAGCCTCGGTACGTTCACAGCTCGTGAAAAAGGCTTTGGAAAAGGAGCGCCTTTTAAATTGTATCCACCCACTATACCGCGTACCCAGCTCACGGCGCATTGTCATTTGGATGGACAAAGTAGACGTTTATGATGTGATTGCATTTGATTTGTACGGCGAAACCTCGGCATTCAGGGCGCGTTTGTGCTGGCGCAGTATGCAAAATAGCGGCAAGTATTGGAATGATTAGCTTGACAGCATTTGATATTTGTGCTGACTTGCTTGTAAAGTAGAGCCCCAGCCAAGCCAAGGCAATGATGTTGAAATGAGAGATAATTTATGCTTGTGAAGCGTTTTTACGTGCAGTCAAAGCATGTCGTTTGTGATCGTATCACGATATGAATTTTGAAGCGTCCATCAATGGTAATTACATTAAACCCTTGAATGGTAAGTAAGTGATGTAAATATGGCATCAATTGGCATCAAATTTTCCGCATTGAATTTTATAACGGCAATTCCAACAGTAAAGACAGATATTTTTAACTCTCCAGGAAGTATTGCAACTGTTCCAAGCCTGTCCAAGGAATCTACACCAATAAATTGATCAATAAAGTTTCCAGTTATAATTTATAGAGAAAGGGAAAACCAACTTGTGCAAACATCCAGTGGAAAGTATTTGATTTGCAGCCGGTAATAAGCTTTTAGACATCTCCAAGTAATGATCGTACATTAGCTTCATGCCAGCCACATACACTCGACCACATCGTACAGACGCCAGTCGCATGTGATGTTGACTTTTTGCCTCTCTCTCTCTCTCGCTCTATGCTTGGAATATGCAATTTGTTATTCGCCCAGGCGAGATTCCATCGATTAGCTATCGATTTTCTATCACCATCAAAAGGGGGGGCTTAAATGGCTTCATTACGTACGCGTGGACTTGGCGTTGTTTTTTTTTTGTACTCCCTTACACTAAGCAAATTTTGAGCTGTCAAACCGCTTGTCGTTGCTGCTGCGGCTGCTGCTGCTACTTCTACTGTTGCTGTCGGGTTACGGTGGTGGTTTGGGTACTTGATTGTGGACAGTGGTGTACTTAATAGCCTGGCAGATGTCTTCGTGTTTGGAGGCTACGTAGCGCACCAAAGTGGCCGTTCCAGTTCGAGTGGTAGCGAATTGAAAGGAAAAGTCCAATAGGCAGAGGATGGGCCATTTGGAGATGCCATCGTTTATTGGTTTTTATGAACGTCTATTAATGAACATGTCGAAACAGACGGTGAATGTAAATGCACTAGCGTGTATCTGGTCCAAATTGAACCGGTCTAGCTGATGCTGAGGGCTGAGCAAAAAAAACATGATCATTTTAGAATGTGTTTGCGTATCACGTTCTAGAACATTCTTATCTTTGTTCATGCTCAGAAAATGTATGAAATTGTGATTTCATTATCTATGAAAGAACGGTGTACGATTATGAACTGTTAAGATAACTAGCTAGCCTTCTGTACAATCCACATGGCGCACAGGGTTTGCTGTGGCAAAACACCATTAAGTCCCTCTGCAGATCCCAGTCGGTCGACTCATTTTCCGATTCAATACCAAATTTCCACACGCACACGGCAAATAAACACTCAAGGGTTAATTGAGGTCCCCTCGATAGCTCCGATTACTTCTACTGCCATAATCGTTCGGTCCCATGCGGCCTATTTGAACATAATAAGCACCCGGTAACGGGTAACCCGAATCTCGAAGGCGCTTTTGACCGTAATTGTCGTAAATCGCACAACTCTTGTTCCAGCTCTAAACCGGTGGGGCAAACCATGTTTGGTTTGATCTTCTTCTCCAAAAAATGGAAAGAAAACAAACTTCCCGATGATCGTGATCTCCCACCGTGAGCATATAACGATACCGCACGAGTGAAGCTGAAATCGAAGGCGACGCGGCAACTGTTCCATTCAAAGACACTTGAAATCGAGCCTGCACGCAATCGTAGGGATTCGATCGGTGATCGGTGTTTGAAGCGGAGGCAACGAAAAACAACACCGCAACGGGAACATCAACCGACGCACGATGTTTACATGATTTACATTAATAAGTTTTAGTTTTCTTGGGGGAAAGCAAGCTACACGCGGTGGAGTAAAAGCAAGCAGCATTCAACTTCTTTTTTCCCCGAAAAGGCAGTTGGGTTGATGAAATGGAATCCTCCTGGAACGGCTTTAATCACTGCGTGCAGAGGAGTTTATGTGGAGCGCATTTCCAACGAATATCAAAACACACCATCCAAACGCATCTTCGTACCCCAAATAGTCGGCTTTGTAGTATCGGTTATCGGACGGAAGAGAAATTGGAAACCTTGGTGCTTCTTTGGGTGGGTGCGATTCGATCCGGTAGGGCTCATTTTCGACAACGGCTTAAGGGTTGGGTTGTTGATTACGAGCCTCCAAACGAGCTGCCGCAATGCTCTTGGCACATTATCATAATGTCCAATAGGTCACCATCACACAGGGCTCCTACTTATTGCGAGGGCGATAGTTCCGTGGGTCAGTATAATCGTTTTACTCATCTCTCCCACGTATATTTAAAGCAAACAGGTCATCTCGTTTGAATGTTTTACTTTCTTTTACTTCACAGGTCACCCGAGCTTGTAGTTCTCGTTCATACCCATACCCACAGCTGCATTATTTGGCCAAATTGTTGAACAGCAGGTAATATCGCAAATTTGATTGCATCTACGGTAAAGTAATAATCACAAACAATATATTTGCATCCACAACAAATCGATTTTTCTCTCTCTGCATCTTCAACTCTAAAGACTGCACCTGCTTAGCCTCTTGGGTTGTTGACCTATTTGCCCATAAAATATGAAAAGGGAAAGCAAGGCTGCTAGTACGCATTGCCAACATACGACATTCTTGTTCACATCGAAATGGGCAAGCAACCTGCTACCACCTCAAAGCGAATTGCATCACTATTTGCTTAAAGGTTGTCGCATTTCTTCGATTAGTAAAAATAAGCAGCATTCAACTTTCACTTCCTTCCTTCGCTTGCGGTGCATTGTGCGTGGGAGATAGGAGGAAATGTTAATGAAAGAAATTTTATTCACTGAAGCCTGTATAATACTCCTACTGCTTTCGATAAAATAGCTCCGATCAAGCTTTAAAACTAGAGCCCAAAGAGCCCGATCGAGTCCGGAAGAATGAAGCAGTTTGAGTTACCGATTCAAATAGAAATGATATTCAAATTGGAGCAATACATTAGCTGCTCCAACCCGTATGTTTGAGCACTTCATAAAAATCCAATTAGAGAAGTTGATAAAATCGACTGGAACTTTAAATTCTTCATTGGAGACGATCGTCAGCCGGCTCTGAAGTTCTTAATTCGAACGATCCAAATGATCTGTGTCCGTAGCTCCAAACAACTAGCCCCATTGGAATGGACGCTTCCCTTGTTTGTCATTTGGTGGATGTTAGTGTTTACTTTCATTGCTTTTTTCCCCAGTCGACGCACCACACATGCACCCACAGATGGTTTGTTTATTTATTTATTCAAATTTTATTGCATTTAGATGACCACTAAAGTGAGGCGCTCTCGATCGTTTAGTCGAGGTACCCTTCGGCACCGTTTCTGTGTGTGTTTTTTTTCCTCTCGAGTTGCTTGAAGGGAGTCATCCAACTTGTTGCAATGGCGCCACCGTATGCGTTACATATCGCGCATCATAACTGACCACGCCGGTTACTCGCAAATGTCCAGCTAGACGAGCGGTCGCGGCTATCAGCGTGCAACGTGCCAGAAGCCTAAGGGTTGGACCACATTGGCCCAAGCGCTCGGGTTTTTCTACGGCACGCATGAGAGATTTAATTACTCATACTACTCAGTCCGTGTGCGTCCGTGGCAAGCGAAGAAGCGGCTAGGTAGTGTCGCTGGGCTTGTCTTTCGCGGGAAGCAATTAAGATTAATGATTTATTTATTGACCTAGCCTATCGTAGCCTATCGTGGCCTCCACTGCAGGCTTGATTCACTTCGATACTGCTCTGAGCGGTTACAGATTGGAAGCCGGCAATGTGGAAATGAGTCAAGGCGCTTGGATTAGCTAAGGGAGTTTTTCTTTATTTTCACTCGCTGTTGACAACCAGCTCTGCTAGATAACTGCGAAAAGAAGTCGATTTAATAGAAGAAGAAAACAAATCAGTTCCACGAGATGGTAAAAAGTAGAGAAGCGAACCATTTTGAAGCCATGTTAGAGCTAACGGATCCGGATGGCAGTTGTACAGCAGCGGTTCCTGCTGTTTGTATTTCAAATCTAATCTCGTTCCACGGTTTTTTTTGTGGCCGAGAAAACATGAGTCCTTGTTTTGTCACCATCTCGATACATCAATCAATCTGTCTGTCGATTGTTTCGATACGATAAAAGTACATTTTACTGGATCGGGGTAAAAGAAGAAATCGGCCAACTGGCGTTTTGCTACCGTTATGGGTAAATATCCAAGCGCAGGTACTACTGACCTGAATCGAGGGCAACGATCACCGGATAAGCATTCAGGTCGGAGTTGGGTACGTACCTTTTTTTTGGGAACAGGATCAATCTGATTTTAATCCTCAATATTTACTTCATCTCGGTCTATCTCGTTCAAGGCTCTCAAACAGGGTTATATTGTACATGCTTTCCGTGTCCGTGCCCGAGGACATACACGCGACATTCAACTGGAAGTACGACCTGGAGGATACAATTTCAGAGGCGGATAATCTCATCTTTGTAATCCACACACGCACACGCCGTGTGGCTCTCCCGTGGCGCAGGAACGAGCGATCTTGCAGAGGATCAACATAATCGTCTGTAGGGAGTTGTCCTTCGTTTTCGTATGGTTCGTTTGATTTGTTAAGCAAAAAAGGGCTCATCTTGGGTGGTTTTAAGATGCTTGCTAATGAGTAGGTTGAGCCTACGGTGGCAGCAAGCCATAAATAAAGATTTGCTTGGCCATGAAGCGGCGACTTTTGGATCAATATATCATTGCACTACTGTCGTAGTATTGTCATTGAGAATAGGAACGAAATGCTAAAGGTTGTCTGAGCCATGAATTGCAAATTGAGGGCATGGTATCGTGATTTAGGAAGGAATGATTTCTTAATTCTCGTTATTTCTTAAAAATAAATCAGATTTTAAAACAAACACAACTTCTTCTCTATGAGCGTTAGAAAAACAATTGGCCTTTTCTAAATGTGACGTTCTTGTGTGATATCGATGCTCTTTATTGACTTTAGCGTTTAAAATGAGCTTCAGAGCGGTCTTTATTTCAACCATCTTTAGCGACCCCTTTGTGGATGCGGCGCCACTGCCTTGTTTGTTTTAAAAATAAATATATTTATTCAGCAGCAACAAAACAAGACATGGAGAAGAACACGCTTGGCGCACAGCAGATCTCCAGCATCAATCGTGTCCGATTGAGGAATATTTTTAAAATCCCTTTTTATGTATTTTATTTTCTTCTTCCGGTACGTGCTGCAGAGAGTAAGGGTAAGTGTCCTCTCGGGGTTAGAGTTTGTATATTTTTTCTTGTTGGTGGAAAAATACACGCACCATATGGCTATCTTGTTTTCCAAATCGTATACACGAACCAATGCGGAACGATTCATAAACCTAAACTGCATCCTATTTTAGGGCTCAAACAGGCAGAGGTTGCAAAGGGTTAGAAAACAAAGAGGTTATTGTGAACTGATATGCTTTTTTGTTGCCCGAAAGGCATATCCCAGTATAAATCACACCTATCCCAATTAATATCTTCCTCGATAATTAGGCTTGGCAATGGTTGATTCGTTCCGTGCCGTAAAACGCCACGGCAATGTATTTTTATGTCACCGTTCCGTTTTTTTTCTTCGTTCATTCTCTAAACAAACAGCTTAGATCCGGTGGGTTCTGTAACATGAAACGGAACCGACGGGATAGCAAATCCGTGTGGCAAACAGTAAGCGAGCAGTTAACCCAAAATCAATTGCTTGCCGGTGAAAGGTAGCTTTTTGAACCCTTGCATGGGGAATCTGCATGCCAGCAGGATGCAGTTGTGTTGCGGCCCAATTGCATCACATCTTCGTATCGTTTGTTTCCCCCTATGCAGTAGCAGCAAAATGTACAGAGAACGGACACGGTGCAGCTGCTGATTGCAGGTTCGATGCACTCGGCACTCAAATCATCACATCGAACGGGGTCGAGTGGTGTTCCAGTGGAACTGTTGCAGTATCAATTACCAAACCTTTCTGTGATGCGTGGCATAAGCCCATGGCTGCAGCAAAGGTGATAGAAAAAACCGAGTTCCAGTTTCCCTAAATGAGACCTCAACGCATTTTTCTGTCGCATGTGTCAGCACAAGCGCAGTTCGGTTGCGGCGCATAACAGATTTGATGGGTATCCATTTTGTATGTTACGGTGCGGAAATGAATTTGAAGAAAAGCACATCACAAATAGCGTACGGCGATGTGCTGTGACCGAAAATGGATGTCCCCTTAGGCGAACAAAAAGGTGTGTCGCATGGTTCGCATGGGCGATTTGATGGTTCTCATGTTTGGTGAAATTTGATTAAAATCGATTGAAGTGGTTTTCTTTTTTGAAAATGAAACTGGGAACTTTTGAACCGGTCTCGATTAAAAGCATTTAATAGTATCATGCTCATTCTGTGGCCATCTAAACAAAACTATTCAATAGCAGTATTTTGACGTTGAGCGAGATTTTATATTGTACCAAATGCAAACATGATTAAATTAAAACCGAATATCTAAACCAGCAATGTAGAAGGAATTCAGATAGTATAAATAAATTAATAAGCACAAATAGCATTTCGCACCACAATGAAGACGAAACGCGTGAGAAAATGTTACAATTCAAAGTTATTCTATGTAAAATATTTTGTTTTGTAGACCACCAATCTGGAATGGATCGGCTTCTTACAGCAAATAAGCAAACTATTTATTGACTCAGGCCAGATCTTGATGAAAATACCGATCGCTTCTGGGGTGTAAAGTTATTTGGAGAATTTCCACCGGTAAGTCTTTGATAAATATTTTTGGAACACGCTGTACATTCTTCCGTTAAGTGTAGTAACCTATTTTCCAATAGGGTGCGTGATCTTTTTCAAATTCCTTGAAGATATGCACGCAGTGTGTTACAATTTAGTGCTGAAGACTCGTCCATAAATCCTGCAAAAAACGTCTTGTCAGTCTCGGGTGCAACTGAAACATCCATTGCGAACCATGACGTACATGACGCTCGAGATAATTCTCGCAATGCGTGTAGATATTTCAACTATTTTGTCTACTTTGTCGGACGGTTTGGTACCGTTGGTCACATCAGTACAAACGCCATCCATAACCGGTGGAATGCAAGTGCATAAATTGATGTCAATCGACGCCGAACGTGTTCCCTTGGTGAATATCTTCTCATGCGGCGGCCTAATGCCCAAGCCGGTTTCGATCGACATGATGCGAAGGGAAACCAGGAGCTATGACTGGGCGAGGTATGTGCACACACACACGCGTTCCTCCATCATCAACACACGTTGTTCGGTTTTTAATGCGAATTCGTTTATTTCCAAAACTATGCCTTCAACAAAAATAAAAAAGTAACCTTCTTAACAGAATTGATAGAGATAGCATGAGATACACTGGATCGTAGCGATCTGTAGCCAAGCGATTAAGCCAACCAGTACATGGGACGGATTAGACGCGTGCATATTTTTAAACCAAAATAAACACTCTGTCTGTTGTGCGGAACTAAAGTTTCTTTAAACTGGATTTGGCTGGCTCGTGCCAACCATTTGGTGGGAAATGAAACCTGATTTATACATCCTGACATTGTGACTGTTGGATGTGGAGATTATCTTGGATAGGTAACAGGCACCATCGCAGTGAGGTATTGAGACCTTTTGAACAGAAAACAAACCTCTGGAAATTATAGATGGTACCTTTATTATAATCAGGGTAATAAATTGTGCCTTCAACGTTATGTTTACTTCCCGACAAGTGAATCGGATGAATGTTGCGTTTAGAGATTCTATGCATTTTGTTTTGTGTTTGAGAGTAAATGGTACTGTACTTATTTCGAGCAAGAACAATAAACTTGGAAGTGAAGCTATATTGAGAATGGATGTGGTTTTTAATTATCTGTCTTGCAGACTACGTTGGTTCTTTGGTTCAACGCTAGAAGAACCGTGTAATGGTGAATCATCTATCCTCCGACGGTAAATCCCCGTGCGGAACAGGAATACGCTCGGGAGTTCCCCGTTTAGCAAAACATAAGACGACATATACACGTTTGGTTTCGTCCTGTATAAGTACAAATCAGTTGAAAAAAAAAAAACGTTATGAGAGTGTTGTGCGAGAGTGCTACAAAAGCTGGAGAGCCTTCGTTCCGTTCCGCCAGACAGTCGTAAGCAACGAACCAAGTAACAACATCCGAGCGTCATCCAGATCATGATGTCAAGCTATATACGACTCGTTATTACCTTCTCGTTGCTATTAACAAGAGTTTGTGGTCAAGAATTGTTTACGGATACTATCCCGGAAGATTACTATCTGCGCAAAGATCTCAGTGACTGTAGTGAACGATTCCATGGACCAAAGCTGTACGATTCTCAGTGTTTAATTTTCGGAGGCGTACAGGTGAATTTGACCGAGTTTCCCCATATGGCTGTGCTTGGATGGAGGGAGGAAGAAGAGGCAAGGAGTGACAATGGTGGAAGTGTACGGTGGCAGTGTGGTGGATCACTCATTACAGTAAAGTACGTACTGACGGCAGCTCACTGCGCAGCTGACGCAAACAACATCGCGCCTCAGTTGGTACGACTGGGGGATATCAATCTGGCCTCGTCAATCGATGATGAGTATGCTCAACAGTATGAGATATTACGAATCGTACGTCATCCACAGCACCGGTTCTCAAAGAAATATTTCGATCTGGCACTGGTAGAACTGAGCGACATCGTGAGGTAGCCATTAGTTTAAGGGTATGTTTATTTCCGCGAATGTACACGATCTCATCCCTTTCACAGACTAACTCCAGGCGTTTGCCCGGCATGTTTGTGGACAAATAAGCACGTCTTACCGGCGGAATATTTCCAAACATCCGGCTTCGGAGCGACCAGTTTTGGTGGTGGACCAGTTCCGAACCTCCTGAAAACTACTCTGCGTGCAATGAACACCGCACAATGTTCTGAATCGTTCAAACACACACAAGGCCTGCCGGAAGGCATAGCTGATGATCAGGTGTGTGCCTCAATGATCGCCGCGGACACGTGTCAGGGTGACTCGGGTGGACCGTTGCAGGTGTCGCTCCGAAGTTTCCTGAACCAGCACCCGTTCGTTGCGGCGCTGACCTCGTTCGGTAAGGGCTGTGGTGTTGGATCTTCGGGAGTGTATCAACAGGTAGCCGCCCACATTTCCTGGATTGAATCGGTAGTAAATGAAACCATGGATCCGGTTCGCTGTGCGGAGAAGTACAGTGAGTTCCGGTTAGCTACCTCTTTGATTCCTGAGTGCAGTATACGTGGACTATCTACGAGCAATGTCCGATTGGTGTGGCCTGAAGGTACCCGAGAATCTAAGATACCGTGCAGTGGTACTATGATTGACTACAATACTGTTGTAACGACGGCAAGCTGTACAACGAATGCAGATGGCATTCAACCAACAGAAATAGAGATTTCAGAACAGAGAGCAAAAATAATAGAGATTCAAGTGCATCCGGATTTTAAGAAGACATTACCTCAAAATGATCTAGCATTGTTGCGGTTGGAAAAATATCTAATATCTACAAAAGATACTGCTCCGAGCTGCATACCTTTGCAACAAAGTGCTGAAGTATGTAGCGATCGAAAAACGCATGATCCCGTGACTTGTTGGGATAAATTTGCCGAGGAAACTAAGAAGCGTCTACTTAACCCTATATGCAATAGAAGAAGATTTGGTTCCAGCACGGTTAGGTTGATCTGGGCGGACGACGATACGGATAAACCGAACTGTGAAGGAATGGTCATAAAACCGGACGCAGTAATCACATCGATTCACTGTATGAATCTTCACGGTGGAAAGCCTCCGGTAGAAATTGAGTTCCAAGAACTTGAGGTTAGAAAGCGAGTAGGAATTGTAAAGACATTAAAACATGCCGGATATAAGGAGGGTAGCCGTGAACGTGACACTGCTCTGTTAATACTAGCAGAGCAGCTAGACCATCTAGTACCAAGCTGCATCAATTTTGCAAGGATAAAGCGGTTTGAGTCAGTTATGGTGCCTGTTTACGGTCAATACGCACCCAAGCGTGCTGATGGACGTCTTGAACTTCCCGTGCGAAAAATGTGCAACGGATCGATGGCTGACGCGTTTAAGAAGAGATTTGGTAACGGGGTCGCTAACAGCTCTCAATACACCTGTTGGAATACGGAGCAACGTCTCGTGCCGGGAAGCGTGCCTATAGAACAAGGCGCAGGTATGTTAGATGAAACACATCGTTTCATTCATGGTGTGGTCATAGGCTCCTCAAATTTTGGTACGATTGATCCTGTTGTAAGCATTAATCTGACTGCGTACGCTGACTGGATAACGAGGTTTATCCTTCATAGACCACCGAAAGTGGAGCTTGTTTTTCGTGGAGACAGCGATGAGTTCGATTTCGGCAGTAATTGCACGCTAAAGAACGGTACAATAGGTAACTGCATGCCGGACTATGGTTGCAAACGTGCCATTCAAGAGTATAAGAACATGAATGACATTACAATATGTGGTTTCGAAGATACGATTAGCTACATCTGCTGTCCAGTAGGTTATCAAGATTTCCCAACAATTCCTGAGCTAGAGATACCGAGTACGATAAGTCTGTTGCCATCACTTCCTTATGAGAATGCACTCGTTAGTTTGTAGAATTTTGTGGCTCATTTAAAGTGCGTGAAGAGTTATAAGTGCACAAACTTCAATAATAATATTAGTAGTAAGCTTAGAAAAGTAAGATTAAAACGATATATTCTGTGCGTAGTAGTTTTACCATTCGTCCAATAACCGACCGTCTGGGATGTAGTAACATACCTGTAATGACAAAAGACAAAAAAAGAAGATTGTAATTGCGGATGCAAAGGAAAGGAAATAAGAGTTTTTGTTGTGTTTACATTCTTCGTTTTGAGTGAGAAGGGCACAAATCTTATTGATCAACATGCCTTTAAGGACACCGAATCATGCAGTTGCGCAACTCGCTTGCCTATAGCAAATACATCCTTCATTCTGCTTGCCTTTAGCGTGTGTTTCTACATGAACCAAAACAACCATTCTGAACAATTCAGCTTGCAGATGACATTCCTTGTTTTTTCTCTCTTTCGGGTGTTGTGAATAAGAAGTGTGCCTTCGTAGCCGCGTGCGTGCTCTTAGCCTTCTTTTCGATCTCGACACATTCCACGCATAATCCGACAGCGGCTGCGAGATGCAAACGCACACACAGCGCACAAATGGGAGAAAAACCTTCATGATGGTCGTCGTTGCCGTGTGACACGAAGCCAAATCTGTGGCCATACCGTCTAGCATCGATCGAAGAAATGAACATACCGATTGGCCTGCTTTCCACTTGGCAGCTCATCATCATCATCATCATCATCACCACCACCATCATCAGAGAGGTTGGGCATTTGGGCATTCTGTGTTTCAAAATTGGTATTCTTTTCCCCCTGTTGGAATCTGTGCAATAACATCGGAGAGTTGTTCCATCTGGACTATTTAAGCCAAACCTCGAGTGACATTATTTATTTGCATTTTCGCCTGCCGCTATTCCCTGTCGGTTGGATCGCGTCAATGCCATTCTGAAGCGTTTGTTTCTCGCGGTGAAAATGATGTTTAAACGGGCGCTCGCTAATGCGAATTACAGTGTGGTTTTGGTTTCGGTGATGAAATTCGGTAATTTTAGAGCACATTTCCCCGGGCGTGGATCGCGTCATGCTGGGAGCTGGTCTGATTTATTCCACATCTTAACCGACCGTGTCCAGTTCAGTGTTTCGTGGGATGCTTTCCATTTAAGAAAATAAAGCATGTGGTGTTGCCGAATGAAGATGTTTGAAACTTCGCACAAAGCCTTGTAAACTATGGGTGGGAAAATTAAAAGATTCCTAAAGTGAGATTGTGAGGGAAAAACTAGAACGCCCATACCATCGCACTTACTGCGTCGATGAAGGGAACATATGTTGACATGAGCTCGCCGTCGTTTTTTGTCACTTTTTCCACATCAAATGAGGCGTCCCGTGAGGCGGGAACTATCAACGAGCAGGGTATCTGTGTGTGTGTGTCCGGGTGGAGATTAATATTTGCATTTAATGAAGTTGTTGGCAAAAGGGCGCCTTGCACATGCATGCAGGGCACAGTGAATCATTCCGGGCAGCGTGGCGAACGTGGATAATATGATACGTTTTCGAGGAGGGCTGGGGCTAAATGATAAAGTTGCTGACGCGTGTATGTGGACATGTTTCCCTTTTTTCTTGCACAAAACGACGACTTCATGGAACATGGAATGCATCGCATCGTGGAAGTAGTGTTGAGCTTTTGTGTGCTTCCATACCATGCATGTTTTGTACGTTGAGGTGACTCTGAATGTGACGTCTGGTGACATCGTTTATGGGTGGTGTTATGCCATGCAGATAAGGTAATGAAAATGTCCACATTGACGGGTTTGATAATGAAGGGTCATCACAGCAGGATGGAATTTCTTCTGATGTCTGCTGCAATATTGAACATTTACTGATGTAACGATTGTCTTCCTTCCTGTGCCAATAGTGGAGGACGTTAACAACAGAAAGCGAGTGTGCTTCTTAGACTAATTTCTAAAAATTTGTCAGAATTATTTATTATAGACGGCCAAACAGCATCCGTACGTGTTTCGACAGCACCATCGAAAGAATATAAATCAGACAAAACAAAAATCTCCACTCGAGATTTGCACACCGCAAGCACAAAGGTGGGCCAATCTCCTCACCCCAAGCGGCCAACCGTGCGTAACTAATTTGTGAGCGCTTTGTTTACACGATAAATTAAGACCTGGGTTAAAAATAGCTAAATTTGCGTGATGTTTTAGCCAAAAAACTGCGGCCACACTGTGACCGCTACCACACTAATCATGCGAGCACACATAAATAAAGTGCCATTAGTAAACTGGCCGTGAAGGTGCCGGATTGCGTGCAGCCCACCCGGAGAATATACGACTTTATTCGCACGAATGATAAGGTTCAGCTTGGCTTGGAGTGTGCATTACGCGGATCTCAACACGAGTTCGTGCGGAAATTGTTTCTGATGGACTGAGGTTAGTGATATTTGCATGATGTGCATGAGAACTGATTGAAACTACATTCATCCACTCAATGTACTGGTTTTGAATCAAATGTTGGACTATGTTTCACGTAAAAAAGCGAAAATAAAACACGCCAGACGTTTTTTTTCCATCTGCCTTCCGAAGGTCGAATGCAATGCAGGCCAATAAAAGTGGCCCACACTTAAAACAGCGAACCATCAAAAAACTCGTCTTTGTGGCGTGTCAAGACGGTTTCGCGATCATCTTGACCCATGCATCGGTTGGGAATGAGATTTCACTATCTGTGACTCGTAAACCACCTGTCTTGCGCGGCGTTCTTCGCTTGCTTACGCTTCTCATTTGACTATGTGACTATGTTACGCGTCGGCACTTAATTAGTGGTCTGGGTGTCGCTTGTGCCGAGACACTTCGACGCGAAGAATGGCGAATCGCACAATTTACTTTACCGGCCGTTATAAACGTCGCTTCGCGGTAGGAAGTAGGATTAATTAGGAGGAATGTTTTTTTTTGTATTTTAACGTTTAATTTGTCCGCAAAACGGTGCAAGGCACGAGCGACTGGCGCAAAGGATGAAAATAGTTCATCGATACTAGCGCGCACCGTCCGTCTGTAGCGAAGGAACAAGCGTGAACAGGCGATACAAATTTTTAGCTTGCATATAAACGACCAAACAAATGACGAAAACATATATACCACCAACGGATATTGTCACCAGTATTTTGTTCAATAAAAGTGTGCTTGTGTGTCTGTGTGGTTGTATGCATTTAAAAATACCGACAGTAGACATCGGCATGTTTAATGAGGGAACACAAGGGATAAAAATTGTCCCTATAAAATGTGATGAAAATTTGGGAAATGATTTATTCAAGGTTTAACTTTTCTTATGCAATGAACAAAACAAAAAAAAAATAGAAATATTTAGTTGAAAGCAATACTGTTTACAGGCAAACAAAGACAATGCGTCTAATTGACCATTTGGCTTTCTCATACGGTAAGAAAAGCTCTCCACTCATTCATAATGTACAAACGAGCGTGTAACAATGGTGCGCATTAAATTGATCAATATTGAAACAGTTGAAAGCCACAGTTGCCGGGGTTGTAGTGTTTGTTTCCGATTCCGGGATGCTGTTTGATGGCTGGTTATCACCCTTTGAGTAGAAGCGAATAAACACACACAATCACTCGGTTAAAAGGGTGAAACGTTTGTTCAGCGTTTTTCCCAGTCACTTGTGCTTCCGTTTTCCTTTCTTTTCACAGGTGTGTGCGTGTGTATGAAGGGAACAAATGGATCGATTACTTTACACCCGTTTAACGCAATCAAGCGCACGAACAAATAAAAATATGGAATTGTTTGAAAGCTCTTCCTGTTGACAGTGTGCTAACGAACGGGCAATGACGTTTGGAGATATCTTCCAAATACTATTTCTTAACGCATATTACCTCCTGCATCCATTGGCAATATCCGACATCGTAGGATATCAATCCGCTATCGATCGTGTAGATTGCACTCGTCTCCAGAGGTCTCAACCGTGGACGTCTTTCCCATGGATGCATGTCTCACTTTCTCAAAAAGCACCTCCTAAAATCACTATCACCACCCTAACGGTTGACTTATGTTGCGCAATAAGTTGAAAGATCGTATCTCAACTAACGCACAGTGCGTGACTTTTAATGAAACGTTGCGCAATAGTACGTGGGCATAGACACACGCACGCAATGATATTCTAATTCGCCTAGAACTGTAACTTAATGGGCAGAAGGAAAAACTCTTTCTCATCTGTTGCCACTGTTCACACACCGAAGCGAAGACACACCGTGTCGGACGGACGTTTCGCCGCTAACTGGACATGGATGGCATTCAACCTCCCAAATGGTGTCCAACCCCATCCGTAACGTTGGCGAAAAGCGTCGAAAGGAGCACCAAGGCAGCCCAAGGTGACCAAGGCGAAGAAGTTCATCGAATTTTCTGGATCTGGTAGGCACGGTGGTAGCCGTGCCCACATTCACTTTTCGGTTGGTTTTATTATTTGCCCTGTTTCAGTCCTTTTTGGCCAGTCCTTCTCATGGTTTCGTTTACGACTCTCGTACACGTGGCTCCTTCTAAACCCTCTCCCCCCCCCTTTTTTTTCACCCCGCTGGTTGGTTGGTGGACAATCAACTATATAAGATAGAGCAGAAAGCAGAAAGACGTGGATGGACCAAGATTTATGCACAAACTCGGCAAACACTCAGCGCCCAAAGTTTACCATTTCGTCGCGTACCGTCCAAATAGTGCCGAAAAAGTTTCGCTTTGGTCACACTTCCCTTACCCGGGTTTGGAGTTTTATTTGTCCCTCAGTTGAGTAAGGGTTTGCTTCAGGGAAATATTTTTCCTATCCACGTGTGTCAAGTTCGCTCGGTGGCTTGTCTCATCCCATCTCGTTAGATCCATTCCAAGCTGATCGGATGAGTTGTGATGATTAATTCTCACTCATGTACCTCCAATGAAAAACGAAAAGTGCCACTTGGGTACAAATGTGCAAGAACAAGTTAACACGATTAACTTATCGGTCCAGTTAACCCTCAATCCACCAAAGCAACGTGTCGTAAAATCGTTAAGAAGCGCGAATGGACCGGTGGCGACGTTTTCATTGGCTGGAATTAAATCTTGCCAACTACCGGATGCATCTTAGCGACGGAAAACACCCCCTTCTATGTCTCTCCAGAAGGAGAATGTTGGCTGCTCTCGGTTTCGGGGACAGGTTTTTGGCAGTTTTTTTTTTTGGCTTGTTAAGATTGGGGGTGTTTTTGTTTCTTCCTTCCAATATGTGTGTATGTGTGAGGCATCACAAGCAACGTTGGTGCTATCACTGGCTGAGGCTTGTTTGTTTGTTCCAATGCCGAAATTTGGTTGCATATTTGTTAGCGAAAGAAAACAGGTTTGTTGCACTGTTTTTTGTTTTGTTTCTCACATCTCACATCGGCTCGCCTGCACTCAATTGTGATGCAATTTAATGCAAACAGCAACAGTACGTACAGGTCGTTTGACGATCAAGCAACGCTGTTTGTTTCAGGTGGAATTTATTCTGGCATTTTTGTCAACACTAACAAGACGCTGCCGGTGACTTTCTCTCTAAATCGAAATTGTGCAAGGAAATCCATTCCCAATTTATTTCAGCCATACCTCTGGTGCGCTTTATCCGGTTAATTTATGTCCAATCTTCCTGAGCGAGACATTTTTAGAAGAGAGGGCGAGTTTTTTCCTGCTTTTGTGATTATAATGGTAAAAGGAGTTGAACTGTGCCATTCGAGATGGGTTATAAATCACGAGAAACCTGAAATACTTATAAGTGTCTCGATATATCGCCATAAATGTTTATGTGCGTGATTTCAGTGGTGGATGTGGTGACAGGAGAGACAGAGATCAATATGGATGCCGAGAAAAATATGAAGAAAATTATGTTAAAAATTATATCTCTTATTTTGATGGTCAGGTGTTTTTCTGTTGGATTTCGTATTACGAGAAATTAAGAAATATTTATTCGACTGCTTGAATTTAAGTCTTTCATATGTTTGTACTTTGGTTGTAATTTGATTTGCCGGATAAAAAGCGGATCAAGATATTATTATGCATTCTCTTTTCAAAGTTTTCATTCCATTTCAAACACTTTCCGTCAATATTTTGCAGAATTCTTGTGAGCAAAACTTGTTTTAAAACAAGCGAAAAGTAACATGCCAATGTAAAATGTATGACCTATTCGGGTAGGCATTTGTTTAACGGCTTGCCTTTTGCTTTTGGTGGACAAAACAACACAACTGTTAAAATTTGCCTAAGCTTCCCTTAGCAGAAATGCGAGGAACTTGAAAAACAACCCAAACTGATTGAAATGCTTCGGAACATTACCGTATCTTCCTTCTACTACCACTACGTCCACAGCAACACGGCCTCGGTGTAGCCGTCCACACCAACACGCACGCGAGTAGGGATAAGTGGATTTCAGCATTAATGTGTGCATTAGAGTCACAGATGCGGACATTCCGCTGTGGAGCTCACGCGACACATTGGGCAAGGTTAGGTTTGATTAGTCAAGCAAAGCTAGCGGATGATACTAGACGACAGTCCTCTCAGTAGAGGGAAAAAATGATTAAAACCGGTCGAAAAATACCTTCGCTAGGCGGTTGAAACCGTTTAGATAGTCAAACTTGAGGCATCCCATCAAGGAGAGACACTTTGGCCATGCTTACCGGTGTGGCAGATTCCACCAGAAAAATAAAAACCTGTTTACATTTCGCTATTCCGCGGAAACACTACTGATGAGGTTTGGTTCCACTGTTTGCTGTACACCTAGGGAAGGTGAGTCTTTCATTCACATTGTTTGTCGATCGTTCGAGAATGAAATAGGAAGCTGGCTGAACCTGTCAGCAGGCTCGTTAATCGCTAGCTTATGAAGAAGGTGTTAACAGTTTGATGTTTCATATAATAATGGCATAATTTGTCGCTCTCCATCGGCAGATTATGCAGGTGGCATTTAACAGATGATCAATGTTTTGTAGTTTTCTTATAAATGGATTAAATAATTCATTAAACATTTGAACCGTGGAAGCTTATTTGAATCACAAAGAAAGATTTGATGCCTTTTTTCTGTTGAAATGCGTCATTAATTTCGTCTCATAATTGATTAGACAACTAGAGAAATGGCAAATGATATTTGCATAACGATCTACGTTATGTTGTTCTAACTTGTGTCGTCTTTGCGTTCCTTAAAACAAGTCAAAAGCTAACACTTGATTAACAACCGTAACATGACAAAAATGCCCTTTGCTTTGTACTGCTGTCGTACAAAAACATACCAACATCTCACGGACAGCACCGAAAATGGGACATGCGAGCATGACCCCGACCTAGGTTCGGAAAGCGTTCGAGGGTGTCACCATCGTCCTCGGGTATGAATTGCCCAAACAATCAACGCGCGCCGTTCGCGCTGGAATGCTTCAGAAAATCAGAATCCAATTCTGACCCGGGAGCCAATCGAAATTCAACCGGAAAATGCGTCAATTAGTAGCACGGTCACGTCCGGCACGCCAACCAAGAATGGTCAGAACCATTCACTAACACCGGTGCCGTCGTCTATTACCGCATCGCTTCGCACAGGTGAGCCCGAACGAGCCGTGTGAAGGTGTATCGTTCGGTATTGGAATTCACCACCAGGCAGACCGTTCGGTAGCGGGACAGGGCAGAAGAATAGATTTTCCGCTGTCCCCGATGAAAGAAGGAAAGATATTAAGCTGCAACACACTTCTCCTGGTCCTCGGTTGCCCTGCTCCAGAACGTAGGACAACGCTTTGGTAAGGTCAAAATCAAAGGTCGCCTTTCGGTTTCGGTTCGGGTGGACAGCCGACAGCAAAAAGGGCACCCCATCCCTTGGGGTGCGTTGCTTGTCGAGTGCCGTTAAACATCCGGAATTGATTCGTGAACGTGATAAGTTTCGATAAGCAGACGATCGGAAAGTGTGCGGGTGTGCGGTTTATATATGTGTGTGTATGTGTGCTAGTACGGTTGGGTGAACAGATCAGAACAAGAAACATGTCAATGGCTAACGAATGGAGCATGTTAAAGGAGATAAAGCGCCAATGTTGACGGTGTAGTGCGACCGCGTGGTGCTATTGAATGTAACTGACAAACATTCATGTGCTTCATGTACAGGAGCATAACAAGAGCAACTATGACCATTGCATAAATCGAGATTTTCTGAAGAAATTTATTTAGAAGATCGCTTTAATAAGAATTAAATAGGTCAGTGGAAAGCTTTAGAGTTGATTTGATTAAAGTATGAAGAAATAATTAAATTAAATGGTGAACTCCACATCAGATTTGAGGGATAGTATTAGTAGGTTTACTTCTAAGCGAAAGATGAATATCTTTCATTAGAGTTCAGAGCACATTCTCAATGTTGCTGCTCATAATAAAAAACCCGAACGTTTCATCTTGAGGCAAATTTCCAGCAAATTGACAACGAGAAGAGTTGGAAAATGTGATTACTTTCCATGGCAACATTCGATTAGCGGGAACAAACATCGCACGTGCACGATAAAGTTGTAGCACGTGCCCTGTGATGGAATTTCCCCTGTTTTCGTTTGCCATCAAAAAAGACAATATTGCACAGCACACATGCATTCGCACAGCTGGAAGAACATCGGGATGGAGAGTTCCCGTTCGATTATGCTGAGATGCTTGCCCGTGTTTGATCACATTTGCGTGTCTTCCTATCACATATTAAGCATGCTTTCCGGCGTGCGGTTTGCTTGTTCTTGGCATTGGTTGTTGTCTTTTTTTTCAAATAAAATAAACTACACCTCCTGATAACGACACCACTACCTTCCCAGATGGTTGACGGTGAATTGCTTTCAGAAATTGAAATCACGTTCGTGCACATATTTGTCGGCGCGCATTGGATGATGTTGATTATGATGCCGCGCCAGTAACTGATGTGTAATGCTTGTGAGGCGCTCGACCTCCCAGATGCCACGATGCCACAGATGTCAATGTGGGTGTGTGGACGGTGCCGGTCCTGCTTTTTTTTATCTCCATTTCGTTGCGTTGTGTGTAGCATAAACGTGAGATTTGGACGACTCACGAATGTGTGGTGAAAGCGGAGTTTAAATCGTCTCCCTAACCGTTTTGCATCGGAGTGCCGAAGAGGGCGGAAGAGCGTAGGATCCCGGCGGTAGAAAACGTCAGCATAAATATGTTTATGCCGATCCTCGGGTATGGTGGGCATAAGCATGGGCCGTGTGGGTACGCGGATCGCGCACGTTCGATGCTGTTCGGTCGTGTCTTATGTCGATGTATGTCGTATGTGGTTTATGTGTTGTTTGTTTTTCTTTTCTGCCTGCCGCGGCCGGAATCTTTTGGATCATACTTTTTGCCCGACCCATATGGATGGTTCATAATCGTAAAAAGCGGAACCACTGGATGGGAATAACCGGGACACACTTGTTTGGCGCATACGCAAATGTGTGACATTCGATTTACATGTCAGCGCGGCGCAAGTGTGTTCCGTTTATTCTCCCTTAGAGATATTTTTTCTCAATAATCGATCAGTCTTGAAAGCAATTGAATTGTGACGAAAGCATGACTTTGTGTGGACATGATTGTTATTGTGCGGTGGAGTTAAACCACAGCCACTAGTACGGTGGTGCAATGGTGTTTATGTTTTTGACACATAAATCATTGCATTCGATCAGGCAGGTTAAAATGCTGATCGCAGCAAATGGGGAACAGTGTACTGACCTTTAGTGTACATGCGCCTATAAGCGCAGTAGTTTCAATGTTGTAAATAATTTTAATTTCATCCTTTAAAGAGTCTTTCATAAAAGCGTCCGATTGTATCTTGCACCATAAACCGACAAATATGTGCATTACAATAACCATGGTTGCATGTTCACTATTTGCATTTTCTGTACAATCTCGCATCGGTGATCCTGCTCCAGGTCAGCCCCATTAGCTACCGTGTCCTTGAATGGACGTCTGGCACCTGGGCACAGTAAGCGCAGTAAGTTCGTAGTGTCACACCTTATGCTAACAAAACGCTTCCGGGTGTACAGTACAACTGTCATCGCTCTTAAACACGATGATAAAACTGACAACCGTAGAGTAACAAACGTGTTAAATTTATTGTACCCCCACGTGTCACGGAACGTTCCATTGCAATTATCTTGGGGGACAGAGAAGCGATGGAAGAGATGGTGAAAAAAGGTGCTATAAAAGTGACTAAATGCGACAACTAGCCATGGGCGTGTGAAGTTCAGCGTGACACGTTTGAAATAAATTTGTAAAATCAAAGCAATAATTTACTGCCACCCAAGCGAACCAGCACTTACTTCACGCGTTGATCACATTACATCCCTTAAGGTACAGGTCGGTAAGGTTGGTAATGTGCTTAACAAAGCAAGCACTGTGTGCTCGTCGCCGATCGCACACGCACGTTCCCGTTTTCAGCATCCCAAAAAAGGACGCTTAATCAAGCCGATGATATTATTTACGATGCGTCTGCGTGGTGCGCGCGTCGATTGGCCGTCACGAGACACGCACCCTTGCTTAAGTGCGATTCCTGTAAATCCTCTGCTCAATCTTGTGCTGGCGGTTTATGCGCAAGATTTATGGCGATGCGCTGTAAACAAACCAATTTGTGGCAATAAAAATCCTCGTGTGCTGGCAATGACCAGGCGCTGTACGGTTGTGCGACGCAGTGGGTATTGCTCAAGATCAGGGTAGTTGCATATCAACTGAAACTATCAAAATGGGTCATATATCCAGAAAGTGAAATCTCCCCAATTTGGGGCACGTGTACGCGGTCCCTTTGCATGTGTTTTGTCCAAGGGTGTGTTATGCATGTAATAGGGCTAACCGAGACAACACTGCACTGCACCCTGTGGAGGTTTTTATGTTTTGTCTCTTCGCACATTACAGCAGCATCAAAACGAGTGGATCGACTGGTTTCATTTTTTTTCGGGTTGTATCAGATCACCAGCTGATTATAAGGTCATAAACGTTGAACTTGAGCGCTTTAACCCAACGAAAGGCGTGTCCAATCCAAACTCCTTTTAAAGAGAGCGATCGTTCACAGTTTGTAAAATATGAATGTATGGCATCTTCTTGGTATCTTTTTGTAATGTTTTATGAGCTTAATAATTATTCACATTGAAAAGCACGAAACTTATGAAACAATATTGTTTAAAGTTTCATAAAGAGCAAGAATCGATCGTGCCGTTTGGCTCGGAGCGATCATCGTGATCCAGTTTAGTGATTAGCAGCTGCACGTTAATGGATGCATGCAAAACTCAGCACGCCATTGTTAACCAACTCATATCTTGCCTGCAGGGCAGGATCTTAAGCTGGGTGTGCAGCAAAACCGGGAATCCGGCAGGGTCGTTCGGACGACGTGTAATGTACAAATAATGGAAATCTAATTATGACCAACGCATGAAAAACCGACCTGCTCTCCATCATCGCATCGTTTAGTTGGTAGAAGTTAGCAGCGCTTTGATTATTTTCACTTATTTGCTGTTTCTTATCTTGGTAAAGAAAATAACGCACCACTTCTTGAGGACTCCATCGCTATCCCGTTCGTCGTCTGTGTGCGCTGAAATCACTACATATAAGTTATGGGGTTTGCTCTTTTCCAGTGCGGTGGATGGCAAATATTTATCGCAAAACCACACTCCCCGTATGCCTGCCAGGGTGGACAATGATTGTGGAATGTTAAGATGGAACTATATTTAGATGCGCTAAAGAGGAAAAAAGTCACGTTACACTTAACGTCAGTGCCCTTTAGCTCGTCGAGGGAGGTATGGTGGCATTTTTATCAGAATTATTGTTTAACTGGGTGCGTGCTGCATGCGCAAAACATATGAATGGGCTGTTGTTCTTTTTTTTTGCGTTTGCAAAAGCAGCTGCTGCTCAGATTACGGCTGTGAGCATATCGGAATCATATTGCAAAAGAATTTTATCCACTTTTTTTTCAAAATCATTACAAATGTGAACCCTCACGCTGTAGAAATATGCTGCAATTAGCTGATCCATCTAATATTTCCCCCTTTTCTATCGGAAAGGAATCAAATTACATTGAACTTATAAATAGAGACAGGGTTCCATTGGTAAAGAATGCACTCAATAGGATAAGAATTAAATGAGTTGTCATTCCGATAAGCGATAAGGACGAAACATGATTCTGCATGATCCGGGAGGAAAAGCATATTCCTTCTCCCTATCCACGGTGCAATAAGAACATGATCAAATTAAGACAATCAGTACCACCCCATCGCGATTGCATCGCCCATCATGAATTATGTGGTCCGTGAAATCGTGTCAAATTAAGTCTACCGGACCACTCAATACACTCTAGCCGATACTTTCACCCCGCGATGGTCTTCTTATGGTGCAGCAATTGAAGATGGTGCAATGGTGCGTTGCGTTCAAAATATGTTAATCAGCAACAGCTCAGCGTTGCGTTTGCGTACTCTAAACGAGTGCGTGTGGGTCGAGAGTCGGTGCTGATCACGATGCTGCGAGTGGGATAGACACATCTCGTGAGCCAAGAGAAGGAGCAAGGGAAGTAGCGAGGGGGAAGATGCGACACAGCCTGTCCTCATGTTGAGCCGTTG
This sequence comes from Anopheles rivulorum, assembly GCA_018908115.1. NCBI lineage: Eukaryota > Metazoa > Arthropoda > Insecta > Diptera > Culicidae > Anopheles > Anopheles rivulorum. The sequence continues at coordinate 1,982,116 of STHB01000003.1, read as the reverse complement.
GATGATGTTCTAATGTCGAACAGATACGGAACAACAAACACATCGCGGCGGTTGTAAATTTTATTCACATTCATATTTTATTCAATCACAATGACGAATGGTGTGGTGTGTGCCGGACTAAGGGAGGGAATGGCGACAGGTGACAGTAATAGATTATCACGATAAAAAGCACATTATGTGGGCTTAGCAGAAACTGTCGCTCCTAGGTAAAACTTGATAGCTTCATATTAATTTGTCGACATCGGTGAAGGTTCGATGTGATATTTTTGAATAAATTTTCCATCGAAACGGCTTCATTTTCGTCAATAAAAAGCTCTAATTTAACAGATCTGTTTTGAAGCGTTTGTCGGCATTGGGTTTGATCTTGGTGATACATTTTAGCGTACAAAAGTAGTTTAATTTTCTTGGAATGAAGAGAACATGAAAACCGCTCAATCATGTTTATCATTTACAAAAATTTCATCCCTTTTTTGGACAACGTTATTTCGCGTGTCTGCTGCGTGTTCGTGATTTGGCTAAATTAGTTCTGAACGAACAGGGAGACTCCTGTGTGTGGAGTGACTTAATTTGAAGGCACTTTGCCAAAAATGTGACGGATTCCGTGCGGTAACCTGCTGTGCGTGCGTAGCATACAGGAGAGCATAAATCGCACTTCATCACAAATGGGGGGTTTTTTTTTGCTCGTTTTTTTATCTCTCCCATTTTCTTCAGCTTCTTCGTTTATTGGTGTAGATTCGCATGCTAAAACAACGTCGGAAAGGAAGCATGTAAACAATATGTGATTGGTGTTAGTTTTCATCGTACTTTGCTTTGTGAATTTTAAACAAAAATTTACATTATTGATGAATTTATATTCCTTTCAGAAATGTTTACTCCTTTTTTTTAGCAAAGAATAAGCGAATCAAAATAGTTCAAACAAATTGTATTATTCTCTAATTCTTAATAATATTAAAGTTGAAGTAAAAGTTACCTTTTGTGGACAATAAAATGAAAACTTTCAGCTCTCACCGATTTGACGTATGTAGTTTGCTTCTCACAGTGTGCGCGCGTATGTGATTGATTGCGCCTATCGATTTCGATCGACACCGTTTCCACGTTTGGCTCACAATAAAACGATCATTTGAATAAAATACAGCCACCAAATATTGATACTCATTTATAACTTCTGCACCCGCTTAAATCCACATTTCACTGCGAACTGCCACCATCATCAGCTTCATCATCGCCCGGGAAACCCAAACATGCCACACACTGACGCAACACAGATGGAAACAACAGCAAAAATGCAAATTGAAAGAAAAGAAACACCAAACGGACGCACAGACACCACACCGCAACCAAAAACCTTTTGGCTTTGGCAACTATGTATGTTAATTTTCTTTGCCGGTCACACCGAAACACAGAAACTTGTATCCTTCGTTTCTCAATCCGGTGAGAGAAGCGTCGTGGTATCCGCTGTTCGATAACTTCACTTTATCGTTGCTGTAAAGTGACGGTATTCGCCGGCTTCAAAGATCGGCAAAAATCACTCAAAAATATTCTCTCTTTCACATCCGGTTCACATTTCCACCACGTTATGAAATTCTCGCCCAGCTAAATGTTTTAATTTCATACCACGAAATTCGCCTATTCCAATGCCGACCTAAATTGGGATCATATTTCGCTTATCTTGGCACCGGTTTCAGCTGTTCTTCGGCTATGTTCTGCACATTGCTGCTCCGCACAACACACACGTCTGACAAACAACAATGAATCAACCGTCAATGGGCAAAAGGGATTCCATCGAACACCTTTGCCATCCGCACGATCTAATGCAACTGTCGAGTAGATGCACGAAAGGCAACTTATTTAAATGAATCTATCTCGTTGATCCCTTTCGATGTTGCGAGCACTGTTCGCTGCGTTGCAGTAAGTGTAGATGCGCGCGCGCGCACCAGTTTAAACCGTCTGTTGCTCGAAAATCCTAAGCAAAGAGGCATACACGCCCGGCCGACTGTGCTCTTGCGAGAAAACTGAGTGCTACGCGTCGAGTGCGCGGACTGCGCAGCGTGCTCTAAACGCACGCATATCGGACCACGTGTGCGGTGAGTTCATTTCGTACGAAGTTTGCCGAAACGAATGCAGCTCACGGTGAGTGACTCGTGCCGGTGACTCGAAGCAAGAGTAGAAGCGATAGAAACATAACTATTTTATTATGTTTTTATTCTATCAGTTTACATTTGAGGAGAAGATCGATAGAAATGGGTCTATCTTCCTGTTGGAAATAAATTTTGAAATGAACTCATTGTGCGTTTTACTACAAATTTAGTCATCAAATTTTATTTTAATAAAAAAGGCTAGGGAAACATTTTAACTTCAAGTCTCTTTCTATGATTTTACTTATAAATCCATTAAACTAATATTTCCTTTAGATGTTTTTAATGATTGTTGCCGATTTGAAGCTTTCCGTGTGTAGTTGTCTATGGCAACAAACGTTCATCTTCCGCGAAATGAGAAAAATACAGAACAAGAAAGAGAGAGAAAGAGCGAACGAGAGAGATAGAGAAGGAAAGGTAACTCATTTTGCGTGAGTTCTACCAGGCCAAACAACCCTCTTTCCATACGCAACGGCTTTCCTTTTGTAACGACCCTTTTGCTGCAGCCTCTGTGAAATGGTGAAAAATTGTGATAGAAAAACCGCATCTCGTTCGGAAAAATGCATCAATCGAACTCAACCCGCGCACAGTGTTGAATGTGTTTACACAATCGATGTGTTTATTTGGAACTTCCAGTGTCTGTCTCTTTTCGCTTCACGCCACGGTTGGCGGTCTTGAAACGCAGCGTGGCCCGCAAGCAGAAACGTCGGTACTTTACCGGCGCTCGGTATGCAACGTGCTTGAGTCAGGTTTTATTCCAACCACTTGATGGAAAAAAGTCAGTTTTTATCGTGTTGTTGAATAAATGTTTCTTTTTTCGCTTTCAAACAAGGAATATTTTTCGTATTTTTACCCTCGAGCACGAATATTTGCTTTATTTGATAGGCTGGTATGAACGAATGAACCCTTTTTTTTACCAGCACAGCTATCGTAGTTCGTGCACCATTTTGATGAATTTTTGAACATACAAAAATTATTCGTTTGTTGTATTTGATTTTTTGTCCAGATCAGCAATTGTTTGAAAACTCCAAGTTTTCCTTTTTTGTCTTTTGTTCGCCAGTCAGCCTAATGGTCAAAGTTATAAAATAGATTTCCATGTTAGCCATTACTTTGTTCGCCTACCACCCACCTGTTTCGCAACCCCCTTTTTTCTCCCTTGCATGCACTCGTATCACGACGAGATCGCACGATGACCTTGGCCAAGACTAACGTATTTTTGCGATTTTCCATTTGCTCTCGCAGCCGACATTCGACGCCCAGAGGGGTTCGGATGTATCGCTTCCGACCCTTCGCTGATCGCGCTAACGTATTTTCTGTGTTTTTCGCCCTCGCGGAAATGGCATCAGACAATCCAGTGTCCACTTGCCATGGTGCGTCAGACACGGAGGAAAAATGAAAAACAGGATTTAAATAGACAGATGTGTTTGGGTTAAAAACGAGTGCAAGGAAGCAGAGGAGGAGAGCGCGAGAAGAGACTTTCAAATTTTCAAACCAACTGTAACGGTCAGTTGGAATGATTATCTAAAAGGGTTGCAGCAAGAACGGTGGTTACACGCTAAGCCCTTCAGTGAATGTACGCACGAGCTGGACTTACGGTGACGCCGACGACCGAAGGCAGCTGGGACAATTTAAATCGAAATCGTGTCGACCGTAAATCATACCATCGAGTAGCGGTGCGAAATGTGTCTCCCACTTTTCCTGGAAAAACAACGGATCTCGCCCACAATGTAATAAAGCTTCCGCGTGTCCACAACAGCTCCACAACAGCTACCAGCTCTTCTGTCCCTTTTGAATGCGATCATCCTTTTGAAAACCGTCGTCGCGGTTCTCGCCACAGTTTAGATGCCGCTCGTGAGCTGTCAACACGCGCAGCATCTGTCAAATTTTGAATCGGAATCTGTCAGTGGTAACAAATTTGTTCGTCCATTTTTATCACCGCCTAGTTGGCTTTGTAGACCCACGCGGGTCGGGTCGACTTTTAACCGAGGGAGGGGAAAGGGAGAAGGCGTTAAAAGGGAACGCCTCCACGGTTGGCGGCTTCGTGTAGGGTGGCTTAGGTGCTCGTATGACACTGTCATGTAGTTAATTACAATTGTGTCATTTTGATGGTGGCAGCTGCCGTTGCTACTGCTGCTACCATCCATACGAAGCCGAGGCTGGTGCAACAAGCGAACGTTTGAAGCCGACAATAGGCAACCCGGGTGTAGTATAATGCGTGCCGTGGAAAATGTGGCGCGTACAAGGCACCAAACCAGTAAATGAAGCGAATGATATGTGGCGAGAGGAAATCGAATCTATACCGCAAAACCAGACCAGAGACGCATGGGTGAAAGGACATTAGCTTTTCATGTTATTTATTTATTGCTTCCGCATTGCGTTGTACAGCATATTGGTAGAATATTTTGTATCAGCTGTGGCTTCTCATAATTTTATGTTGTATGTTTCATCATAAGTAACATGCTTAATACCAGTTTAAAATTTTACTTTACCATTCTAATTACGATCGCTAAACATTCGATTATACGTTCTTTGTTAAGCCATCTTGTACAAACCCTCGAAAATTTTGCGCACTGGGTGGGATTGAAGAAAAAATCTACCACACTCGCCCTACCAACAAAGTGGAATTGAAAATTCATATCCAATTTGTATCACGCGTCGGTCATAATTTTCCTTTCTCCGTCTCCCTGTCCTCATCCAGCAACTAGCTGGCTGGGGATCGGGGCGTAAAGCATAAAATCAGTCCTCAGGCCCCCCTATTTTAGTAATCCTTCCCTCTTGTCCTCGTCGACTAGTGGGTGAATTTGAATGCTCTTTTAAGTGGTGCGAAGAATAAGTTGGAAACCTCGGAACGAGCATTCGAGTGGCGGGAACGTGCGATTTGACTCTGACTGACAGCTCGACACATGCTAGTGACAAATTTTATTGTTATGCGTTAGCATTAATTTTCCTGCGGTTGGTTCCATTTTTCGATAAGAGGATTTTGATTTTTCGATGCTTTTTTCTCGGAGTACCGGGCGTGTACTGTACGGCTGCACATGTTGCCCCGAGCAGGTTGCGCTGTAGACGGAGCAGCCAGTGTCGTCGAGTCAGTCGAGCGTAATCAGCCGAAATTAATGCCTGACAAATGATGGAACGCTAGTTTCGGGAACAAAAGGACACGATATTCCCTTTCAAACTTCCCGACTTCTCTCATTCACCACCACCACCCGGTGGCATTCCACTCGCAAGGGCTTTGCGGTTTGCGAAACAATTGAAAGATTGCTCGGTTTTACGACATTTTCATTGATCGTTAAATGAGTGTGGTTTGCGATTAAGGCTGCGGTTGGAATGCTCGATTACGGGCCCATCTGTTTGCCGTCATATTTTGGTAGGAAAGATGCCTTATTTATGGTTTGGATTATAATTAGCAGACAATAGAACGGCTAGAAAACATTGGAACGATTTTAGTTAGTTTACTTCGCTCTTGTAACATTTTTACGCCTACAAGTATACAAACCGCAAGACAAATGATCGTTGTATACACTGAATTAACACTAAAAGCTAGTTATCTCTTGTTAAAACTTATGGATGTTTAGTATTTTAATATTCATATAATTTCGTATGAAATGTGTATATACCTTCCTGTAAGCTATCTTCAAAGCCATTACTCTTCCACATTAATTCGTGCTGCTCAATAACCCATCAGCAACCATAATCCGGGCTTAGTTTAAGCGCATTTTACATTATCTAAACATTCCTAAGGCTTTGTGTGATTGTTTCATCTAATTTATTGCCCCTTTCTACACCCATGCGCTGATAAACGTAAGCAGCCGCATCAAACACCGCTCAGTAGCTAAAAAAGAAGTCACTGCACGTCTGGCTGTGTTACTTCTGCGTTTTTTTTGTTTCGTACGAGTCGAAAATTCATCCCGCCAGCACGGGACGAGAAATCGTTTCCCTTCTGGTTACGTTTTTCGTGCAATGTAACCGAGGAGAAAATAGAGAGAAAAAAACACTGTTATTCCTCACTTCCTGTCGGCTTGGAAGAAAAAAAAAGCGGGAAAAGGAAAGACGGGATTTTCACTTCACAACCATTCATTCATCATTCCGCTTGAATTGAAAGAAAACGCGACACGATGATACCCCGCAATTGTGCGTTGTTTTTCATGTCCCTGTGCGCTTCTCACACTCCCTCCCCTGCCCTCCATTGGGTCCCAACCCCTTTCGTGTAGGGGATGGATTTTTTGGTTGATGTCCCGTATGTAGAAAGGTGCGAAATTGAATTTGAAAGCAAAGGTAGAAAACATGGCTCACATGATTACAGAGGGAATCCATTACTGATTTGTTTTATTTTTAGTGAGCCCGTAGAGAAGTGATGCCCGTACGACGCTGATTGAAGGCGAGTCGTAATAGCAGTGATCTCTAGGATTAAAATCCGGCACCGTCAATGATGTGCGTTGAATAAAATTTGAATCCATCCATAACGAGATGACGGATCAGGATAAAAATAGCTCAACGACAGGTCGCTGCGTGTGGGTGGCACATTATCGCCACTAAAAACCTTTACACATTTGTTTGGGTTTTGGTAACCGACATCCTTCTTCCGTTGCCTTTTCGCGGATGTCGCGATGACAAACATGTCCAAATCGTTCGTCCTACTTTAACTTACCGCGTTTAGCAGAAGATGTGCTTTTGTAAACAGTATTAATCGAAGGATTTGCATCAGTACCACAAAAAAAAATAACGACCACAAGCATTACCGTGCTGCTATTCGCCCTTGCATGATTAGCTTCGTTCGCGGAATTCGCTTTTTTGGAGCGTGATGAAAAATAGATGCTGTAGAGAGAATAAGCCCAACGTGCGTAATTGAAAAAAAATAAAAGAATAATACATCCAAACCATGGCGGACTTGCAAAATTTAGCGAGACACCCAAGAAAACGGGTGGCAAAAAATAAACATATCGCTGGCGCTCGGTACACCCGCACGCTTTTCCACAGCACGCAGCTCTGCACGCAAGTTCCGGCGTTCCTCTTGACCAAACATCATCAATCACTCGGTTGGCTGGTGTTTGTACGCGCAAGCATACACCTCATCCATCGCAGTCCTGTCGCCCATCGCCAAGAAAGAACCAAGAAATGGCTGCAGTGGCCCAATGCACAGCGCAAGCCGAGAGCGAGAGTGTTTGACAGGAAAGTGATCCTTCCTCTTCGGTGGCCCACGGTATGGGTGGGGTTAAATGGTGGGTTTCAGTTACAGCATTAATCCATTTATTATTTCCAGTTTTAAAGTACACGACCCAGCGAAGGGCAGCGGCCATCCATTCGGTGGAAGCTTGTGGTTTTGTTCTTCCACAGTCTCCTCGTTGGCACTGACGGGCAAAAGTCAAGTCAGCTTTTCAGAGTGGTCCAATTTTCGTGGCAAATAGAAGATGTTCGCGCGTAAATGGCCGTTGGCGAAAGCGATCGATGACGTCGCAATTTTATACGCATGAATGAATGGCGGGTCGTGCGATGGCAGGATGTGCCGGGTGTTCGTCTTGTTTGATGTTTGTTGCTGACATCATAAAATCACTTATCATGTACCGAACCTTGCCTCATTGGTGGCTAGTTGAAGTTGAAACGATAACCGGACCACATGTAATCAATTTTCTATTCATTATGAAGCTACAACCGTATGTATGTATGCAATTTGTGGTTTAGTTTAGTTTAATAACGAAATAAAACGCTGTTTTTCGTACAGTCAACAATCAACAAATGTTTACAGCGTACAACGATCAAAATACAGAAACATTATTCATTTTGTTTACATTGGTTCTTACTCGAACCCGCTCCTGTCGATCGATGCTGCCGGCAAACAACTTATTATGCCTTTAAACAACAATACATCCATTAATATTGCAAACATTTGCAGAACTTGATTGTAGACGCGCGATACTGATGCCATGAATTCATTTCGCCACACTTCTTGTGAGATTCTACAGTGTTTAATGTGAGTTTCTGAAAAGTAAGGAACCACCACCAGAACATCCAAGGTTTCTTAAGATCTCCCATTCAAACCCGGCAATGGTTGGATTAATCGTGCCAAAAACCGCGGAGTCCGGTGGAGTTATCCGAGCCGTGCCATCAAGTCAATCATTAATCTTTATTAAGTCAAGGCAGGATCGGTTTTGTACGAAGGTCACCCGGCGGAAGGAAACCCTTGTTTGTCGAAGCAGAGAGGGAAACGAGGCACGATGGATGGAGTATTTCAGTTGCAAAAATACAAGAAGACGTACCTGGCTGGGTGGTTGATTTTAAAGCAGGAAGGAACAAGCATCCTGACGGATGTTTGTGTTTTTCTTTTTCTTCTGGCGCATCGAATGAAAGCGAAAAGCAGTGATTAATGTACAGGTTGCTTCACAATCACAAGTGTTTTATAATTAATTGAACCATCATGAAGTTGAAGATGATATTGCTCAGGCGCTTGCTCATGATCAATGCTAAGGAGAAGAGTAGTTTTTACTTTCGATCTGCAAAAGAGCAAATATGTTTTGGTTGTTTTTCAACGTATAACCTACCTGGCCAAATGCCGGATGTAAGCTAGATACCAATACCAGCCAGGAATGAAGGAAGAATAAAACAACAGACCGCTTCCAACCATAAAACACCACCATCGTATGGCACACAAGCACACGCTGGGAATGTCCGACACGGTGTGAGGGCAATAAAAGGGTCGACCATTTGAAAATGAAGGCGTTAGAACCGTTTTAAAGGCAATAATTCATACTTTTACGGTTACGGTCCTCAGGAAGGTGGTAAAACCGATGGTGTGGTCTTGGGCGGATTGGCCTTTGGAAAATATTCATTCTTTGGCCGCTGTTTTTGGTGGGTTTGTGGACGTTTACGATGGTGGCAGACTTTTGAACACATGCAACTAGACACCAACCATCATTTGGGTTGATTTGGGTTCGTGGCATTAGATTAGCGTAAGATAATGCTAATAATATTTA